>CATQJA010000153.1:0-307322 GCA_958295435.1 Mesorhabditis spiculigera
ATTACAGAAATATATACGTAATTGAATCCGAGATGGCGCCTAGAAAAAATTAAAACTAAATTTTTTTACCGATGAATACGAAAGGATCGGAAACTCCATTTAAAAATTTTATTAGGTAATACAAAATTTCGACCGTTTTATCATATTTCATTGATCTCTGACTTCAATTTCCCTGATTAATCATGTCAATCATGTTTCACAAAAAACTGCTAAAATGATAGTTCCAAATATTTTTTTGAGAAATTACACACAAAAAATTAAAAATTAAAGGTGTTACCGGCGAATATGAAAGAATCGGAAACCCCATTTAAAAATTAATTATAGTTAATTCATCTAGAAATACTGCCAGAAAAAAATAAATGTTTGACCGGTGAATCTGAAAGAATCGGAAATTCAACCAATAATATTCTTCAATTATGTTATCGAAATCTGGCACTCACCAACACATTCCCCATGCATATTCTTCTCGTATCCGATGCGGCACTCGCACGTGTAGTTGTACTTTCCGTGACTTTTACAGTAGGACGTGCGCAGGTCGCAGTCATTGCAGGCTGTAAAATATATATAAAAAATCGAAAATAACGAATTAAGAAATTTTTTCTCCCATGATTTTCGGCCAGCGAATTTGCGGAATTAAAAATAAGTTCGCGTGAAATCATCTACTGGCTATTTATCCCAACCTTATTCATGCAGCGTTTAGAAAGATTATATACATCTTAACCATTTTAAAAGGATTTCTGGATATTTTTTGTGTATTTTCAGAGCCCTTGAGCTAAACAGGAGAGCACAAAAATTAATGCACAAAAGAACGCAGAAAACCTGTTTCATCCCTAGCCGGATAAAAGTGGGTGTAAATTTTTAAATATAAATTTTTTTTGGGTGTAAATTTTTAAATGTAAAAGTGGAAATTTTTCTAACCCACTATCGATTTAATTATACGATTTTCTGTCCGTATTTTCTGCTCGTTTGCCTTGGCTGACCGAGAGATGAGCTGAAAAGAACTGTGTTTCAAAAATTTCTCAGATTTAACGTAAATTCCTAGTTATTAATAGATCGCTCCTGAGGTCTCAAAAACTTTGCCATGCGAGGAATCCTAGCATGGCTTTTTCATGTTTCCAAATTTGTCGCAATTTAGCGTAAATTCCTGCTTCTTAGTTTTCTCTTGTTGCGTATTAATTTTTTAAGTTTTGGGTAGAGGTTTCCTTGACCTCCCCCTCAGCCGAAGGGTCTCAAAGCTTTCGGTATTTTCGCTTATTTTTGTCGGGATTTAATTTTTTTTTGCACGCCATTCGATAGAGCGTCGAAAAATATACTAGGGTTTTAATTTGGGCTTACAAAATGTACAATAAGAAGTTATAGCAAAAGATTCCGGCTGGGGAGCACAGTTGCCCGTAGTTACCTTATGGTACCCTTAAGTCAATTTAAAAAATAATGTTTCGAAGTGTTCCGAATTTAGCTTGGCAATTTCTTGGCAATATTCCTGGACCAACGACTATTAATTCGGTGGAGTTATGCAACGCCCGCAATAAACTCGTATAAAAATCGCTAAAAAGGAAAGATATGTCAGATCGCAATCATAGATCAATCACACGTGCAAGTTATTTAATGCCTTCCAGAATCTGGCAGAACATCCTAAAAATGCTGTCTTTCCCTAATATTACTGCTAGCTTGGCTTTGCCGAGAAAATGAACTCAAAAACTATGTTTCAGAGTTTTTCTATATTTGGAGCTAATTTTTGGCGAAGTAATATCACCTTCCTAAGCTCTTGGATATCCGTTTGAAACCGGGAAATAATTTTCCAGAATGTTGTTTCAAATTTTTGGAATAGGACGCGATTTTTCTAACTGGTTATCGAACATTTTCAAAATAATTGCTCTTAATAGAGACCCGGGCGAAGGTTATAAAAAATTGCTAACAATAAAAAATATGTTTCAAACGCGGTCGTATTGAAATGGCCCGCCAATATTTCATTGCAGTCATTGAATCTCTCCGGCTCGCTCGTTTGCATATTTTTTGTTTATCAAACCAGAACTGGATTTTCTAAATAAATGTTTTTAAATCTTTCCAAACTGAACGGGAATTTTAGTTAAACAATTCGTTGGCGATCCCGTACCCGTTTCAACATACCAATCTGGGGCGACAACCGCTGGGCACCACTTTTTTAGCAGAGATGCAGCGAGTAGAATTTGTTGTCGTTCCCGCCGCAGCCGTGGTAGAAGAACTTCTCACATTCACCAGAATCAGATTGAACCAATACCTGAGAGTGAGGCAGGCTAGCAGAGATCATTTGGGATTAGGCAGCATTTTAGATTTAACTAGACCTATATCCTTGTATACAGGGTGTCCCAATAAAAAAAGGTCACGCTGGCATTTTGCTATTTCAATCCAACCGACTTGAAATTTTGCACAGAGGTGCGGAAGAGAATTTAAAATGTTCACAGAGAAACTTTCAGCCCGATCGGCACAGTAGTTTTCGAGGTGTTGTAAAATACTGTTTCTCCCTCTACTCCCGCTTCATTTTTCATTTATCTTTTTGGACTTTGCATCAATTAACATAAATTTCCGGCTCTAAATCCCTCATTCTTCTTAACATCGGCGTCGTTAGCCCTTGTTAAAAAAATACTTAAATAACCTATTTTCGAGCCGAATTTTGCGAAATAAAAAAAAATCTAGGATAAAAAGGGTCGGCACTTCATTTTCTCCATACATTCCAGGGTTCAATTCCGGCAGATCCAGGTAAAAAACGTAAAATAAAGTTTATTTTTGCTATAACTCGAAAACTACTGTACCGATCGGGCTGAAAGTTTCTGTAGACATTTTAGAATTCCCTTCCGCACCTCTGTGCAAAGTTTCAAGTCGATCAGTTTGGAAATAGTAAAATACCAGCGTGCTTTTATTAGGACACCCTGTAGATCTTCTTAAGTTTTAGTGCAGCGTCTCAATGTAAACACAAATAAAGTTAAAATAAATTTAAATGTGATCCAGAATCATCAGAATTTCCATAAATTAACTGCGGCAAGGCTTTCTGTTATTGTATGCACAGAATTTCTTGACAACTCTAGAAGCGGTGAAACATCTTTTCGCCAATTTTTTTCTGGCTAGTGAGAAACTTTCAACACAGGTTTTATATCCAAAAAAAGTTATTTTATATCATTTACATTAGATTAAGATTTATTAATTTAGAAATGACGTCTTTATAGTTTATAAAATTTTGGTTTGCGATAGGACAGAACGTTGATTAACGAATAACCTATAGGGCCCGAACCTTGCCCTGTGTTGAAAGATTTTTTTCGCCATTGAGTTGAGCCGGCGGCTTTAGATTTTGATACATTTATATTAATTGTTTTTCTCGAATACTAAATTAATTATCCTATATATCGATTTATTTATCTTATACTAAATTTAAAATTCAAATTCTCATTTTATATTATTTCTGGTATACAATTTTTATTCCCCAATTAAAAAACCCTTACCACCACTGCCCTTTCCGGTCGTCGGGACAATGGCCGTGGTCCACCTCGAGAAGGCATAAATCTGAAAAATTCAGAATTGATTCGCTTTTTTGTTTCGATTTTTATTCTGCATATTTTCTGGAAACGAGCTTCCAACCAAAACCTAATTCAAAAATCCCATGGGTTTTAGTGAAACATTTAAATTTTTAAAATTTTCGCCTGAAATTCCCAGAGAAATCCCAGAGGGATCACAATTTTTGCTAATCAAATTTCGGAGCTTTCGCATTATCGGGGGGGGGCTATCTAAATTTTCTAACACCTCAAGAAATGCCTAAAATCGAATAAAAAGTGTTTTAATAGCATTTTTAGTAACGTTAAGCTAGATTCCGGCTAGAAAAGCTATTTCCAAAAGCTTATAGAACCCTGAAATGCCCGAAATCAACCATATTATCGAAAAATCAATAGTTTTTGTATTTTTGATGGAAAATTGTAAAGTGCAGAAGTTTAGGAAGTTTGAAAATGCGTTTCAAAGAGAGCCCCTTATTTGTATTGAAAAAGTTGGATTCGACGAAAAAAGTGGGCCATGACCATTCCAAACGACATAGTGCTATTGGAAAAATTAAGCAAAGTAGCAAATTTTCCGAAACATTTTTTCGAAACAAAATTGTGGTTTTGTATGATTTTTATTTTTGTATCCATTTTCTGATTTTCAATGCTGAATTTTTAGGACCGGAAGCCACGGATTACCATGACAGAAAATAAGCGTGTTTGCTATCTTGCCGAAACATATTTTTGCAACGTCGACTTTTTGAAATTTTTTTTTAAATTTTGTATTGCATTACCGGGCACGGCCACCGGGTTGAACAGCTTGTAGCGGCACATTTTCAGGCACTCCTGCTTTGTGGTAAATCTAGAAAAAAATGTGGATTTTTTAATCTTTAAATTTACCGATTTTTCGTGCCCAGACACCCGCCATAGTGGAACTCTTTGCACTGGCCGTCCGCCTCATCCCAGAACCATTTTATCTGAAAAAATCATGAATTTTTCCCAAAGAATCACTGCTAGTTTGCCCTCTCTCGCGCTCTCTCTCTCTCTATCTCTCAACCCTTCTCTCTTTCTCTTCTCTCTCTCCTCTCTCTCTCTCGCTCTCTCTGTCCCCTCTCACTCTCCCTCTCTCTCTCTCTCTCTCTTTCCCCTCTCTCACCCTCTCTCCCTCACCCTCTCTCTCCTCTCTCTCATCCCTCTCTCTCTCTCTCTCTCTCCCTCTATCTCTCTCTACCGTTGTTTGCATTCCTCAACAATCTGTGCTAGTCTGCTTCTTCCCAACAATTCCTACCTGAAAGTCCTGACAAGGTCCCTGATCGACCGGCTCCAAGCAGCGATCTTCTGAAAGAAAAAATGTTTCTGAAAAATATCCCATTAAATACGAAGCCCTTTTCTTAATTGTGCCGTTTTTCGAAGGCTTCGAATCATTTAAAATCAACAAAAAAAATAGAACAAAAAAATGTGATGTCTCATAAAATTACCTGGCGTCTCGGCTCTCGTGTTTGGCAGTACCGTTAGAACCGAAAACAGCAAGATGACCCATTTTTCCAGCATTTTTCAGCCCCGAAAAATCGCCAATGCCTGGAATCCTGGAATCCTGTTGCAGAATAGTTTTTTGGGCGAGTATTTCCACAGCTTGGCGCCCAAAAATGGGCCCCAAGCCATTTGCGAGGACAGGGCCCATCGTTTAATTCGTAATGCATGCATGGATTGTCAGAAGGAGAAAATGGCCGCCCGGGGGCCATCTTCATGCATTTTTGGGGGGCCCAAAGGGGGCCCCAAAAATGTCTCCAAATGGGGAAATGATGAAAAGGGGGATTCCCAAATGATCTCTGCTAGCTTTTTTTCTAAACTTTCCTAAATTCCATTTTCTGAAAGGGTCATTCTCGCCATCCCCTTCACTAAAACTTTCCTAAATTTATTTTCAGGCCTCCCGAAAAGAAATGTCTGTGTTTCAAAAAATATCTACTTGGCCAATTCGGTCAAAAAGTTAATGTGAGTCCCAGTGAAGAAAGTTATTTAGTTGAATTAAATTCATTTAGTCTTTAGTTCCGTTTTAATTTTAATTTTAGGTGTGGGCCGAAAAATTGCTATTTCCGTATTTGAATCAAAATTTGTTGGTTTTTAGTTTAGGAAGAGCAAAACCGTTGGGAACGCCTTCATTAAGATTTCACAAAATGGACCCTACGAAAAAGTTTTTCTCACCCGGAAATTCGAGATGTTTAGTATGGATAAATACTGAGCACGTACGGGTGGCGAATTAAGGGCAGCCTCTTGTGGCGCGCTAGCACAATTTTTCCGAAACATTAAAATTTCAGAAAATTAGTACGTGTCTCACGGCAGTATTTATCATTAAAATGGCCTGAAAATAAAAATCGGTAAAAAAAATACTGGACTCTTTTGGTTTCCTGGATGCCCAATTGGCATTTGAACGCCTCGTGAACAATGTCGCCATATGGCTGGTGTTTTTTTTTTGAAAAACCGCTCAAATGTTCCCTATCTCTGTTTCTCTCTCTCTCTCTCTCTCTCTCTCTCTCTGCCGCCGTATCCAAAATTGTTTCTGCTAGCTTGCCCGTGCCCAGCGCTCAAAAAGCCGAAAAATTAATGTTTCAGAAATCTTCGTAGTTCGTCTATTTTCTTATCACAATAGTGTCTGACAATCATTGCCTCATATAAACCCGAAGCGTTCTCAATTCAATTCATCATTTTTGATCTTCCCCAGGGTTCTCTGCTAGTTTGCCCAAAACTTTCTCACAAAAGACGCTAACGAAACGGTTCGAAAAGAATGTTTCAAAAACCCCCCAGCTTTTGCGCGATTTTTCTTAGACATTTGGAGACCAAAGCAGTTGTAGATTCCTTCTACTTTCCATTAAATCAACCAAATATAATAACCCATATTTATTCAGAGCCGAATGCCGCGGATTCCACGCGAATGCTGTGTACAGTGAGAGCAAAAAGGAGCACAAATAAAACACTAAAACAGGCGAAAGAAGAGGACAATTATTGCGTAAAAGATCGAGGGGAAAAGAACAATCAATAATTTATTTTTGAAAAATCAGGTAAAGCCGCACAAGTGAGGTAACGGGGGGAATAAGCCTTAAAATTCACCACAGGATGATGATGTACTTGCAGCGCGTGATGAGCGTCTCCTTGCAGCGGCCGAGGTGGCGCAACGACTGCATCCCGTACTTCATCGCCAGCTTGGCCTGAAAACCAAAATAAATATTTCTGAAAGAAATTGTGCTAGCCTGCCCCCTCCCCCTCTCTCTCATCCCAAATGATCTCTGCTAGCCTGCCCTCAAAAAAAGTACCTTTGGCGGCAGCTTGTCCCTCAGCTCGGCTTCCGTCACATACCGCATCCCGTCCAGCTTTGGTTCTTTCTAAAAAGAAATAAAAGTTTGAAAATTAAGTTTTTTATTATATTCTTAAAATAAAGGTTTTAAAAAGCGCCTATTGAATTCAATCAATTTCAAAAAAATAAAATACCGCGGATCTCATCTCGCGCTGTCGAATCTTGTCGGCCTGGCTGAGGTTGCGGGCGTGGAGGAACGTCTCGCGCTCGCAGCAGATCGTGTCGATCCTGAAAACAAAAAACGTTATAGATTTTATTATTTTCTAAATTTTATTCATTTAAAGGGATTGAAAAGGCAAAACTCCTATCTATCTTCCTCCAGAATCCGCAGGATTCTCTGCTAGCCTGCCTAAACTGTTTCATTCGAAGATCGACCCCAGAATCGCTATTTTCTAAAAATCGTTTTGCTGTCTCTCAGACATTAAACAATTAAAAATTCTTTAAAATAAGCCGAGCATTTTAAAGCTATCAAAAAATCAGGAAACACCATGAAAAATTGAATAGAAAAAAATGCGTTTCAAGAAAATGCCTGAATTTCGCAGCATTTTTGCCAATAGTGACCGGAGCAGCTTAGGTTTGAAAAACATAAAAAAGCGTACGTGGTGAGAATTTCGTTGAGATCGGCGACGGTGAGGCGGCCCTTCATGTAGGAGGGCACGGCCGCCAGCTCGTCGGGCGTCACCAAGAAGTTCGGGCCGGCCGGGTCGTTGTTCTAGATAATAGGAGTTTTAATAATTTAAACGGAAACTTAAAAATCACCTCTTCTTCGCCGGCGTCACTGTGCTGCTTCGGCTTTTGCGCCGAGCCGTCGTCGACCTGCTTGGCGTCGGGCTTGGCAGGGAGCGCGGGCGGGACCAGGTCCTCCTGAAAAAAAAACAGTAAAATTAATGGCAAAAAGGGGTACAAATTTGGTAACGTCCTTCAAAATAAAAAAGCTCGAAATTTCAGCAATCCCTTGAAAATTTAAGGTTCAAATCCGCCCTGGGGTTTTCAGCTTTCGCCAGTCATAATTTAGCATCAACACCGTCTCTACTCAGAGCCCCGGGCAAGCTAGCAGAGATTCCTAGGGGAAAACCGGGCGAGAAACTCCAAAAAAAAACCAGAACTAAAAATTTAATGGCATTTTTAGGAGCACTCTTAACTTAAATGACCTAGAAAAATCGAGTTTACCGATCTGGCATCGTCAGAATATTTTTTAAAAGAAAAATTTTGCAAACGACGGATGTTGGCAGGTTTTCAGGCACGAGGCAAGCTAGCAGAGATTCCTAGGGAAAATTCATCCTAAAACCCCGAACCTGTCGTTGGCCATACGCTTCTAGGAGTCGTTGCTGCGCGGCGTCGACCTCGGCCTTCACTTCGGCGCTCTCGGCGAGCAGTCGCCTCAGCCGGCCAATCTTCTCGTTCAGGCGCGTGATCGCTGGAAAAAAGGGTCTATTAAGGCCAAAAATTAGGACATATTACGCCATATTAACACCTAGTAACTACTTTCTAAGAAGAAAAACTTATTTTGCAAAATTTAGTACTGCAAAGCCATAAAAAAACTATAAAAACCTCAGACCGCTCTAAAAACACGTAAAATAGAAAGTTATTACGATTTCGTAAAACCCTAGAAGAGCCGCGTCAACAAAATTACTTATTGTCAATGTTTCTTTTGAAAAAAGCTTAAAAAGCTATAAAACCCATCAAAAGCTCTAAAAAGGAAGAAATGTCGACCCAATACGCCACATTAACACCCAATAACTACTTTTTAAGAAGAAACATTTATTTTCAAGAAGAGCTTACTAAAAAACTTAAAACTATAAACGTATCAAATTCTCTCAAAATCTGAAAAAATACACTTTAATGCGATTTCGCAAAATCTTAGAATTACTTTGTGAAAAGAATTAATCAGTTTGGAACAGTTCTTACTGAAAAATATGGAAACCTATCAAAACTAACGCCAAGCCTGTAGAAAATACGTTATTAAAACGTAATCACTATAAAAAACTGCAAAACGCAGAATTCGCTATATTTTCGTAAATGAAACTATAGTTTTATGATCCTAGAAAGCGCTAACAGCAAAGTTTTGCTCGACCAAACCTTGGATGGGATTGCAAACGACATAAATTCGGAAAAGTACACTGTTTTCTAACTTTTTTGTTTGTGCAAACAGGTAAAAATCCATTCAAGTTTAACCGAAAGGCCTCGGAAACACTTTAAAAAAACAGGACATTTTGTTCACCATAGACGAAAATGGCAAATCAACGGACGAAAATTTCGTTAGTAAGAATCGCCACCTTTGACTAACCTGTATTGCCAAACAATTAATGAAAATAACTTCAGAAACATTAGATTTTCCGCTAATTGACAGAAATTTCCATAGAACTAGGGTTTTTAAAGGATAATGAACTCAAAATAAACAGAAAACTGCAGCAAAACGCGCGGAAGAACTTTCCTTTATAAAATCTAGGGTTTATAGACGTTTTTATGAAAAAAAACTCACTTGGTTCCGAGGCGTCGAGCTCGCGGTCGCCGAGCACGCCCTCGTTTAGGCGGACCTGAAGAAAACAGGTTAAAAAAAAGATAAAACAGCATACTTGGAGAACGGCTTCTTCGATCCGGCGCACGTCCTCCAGGTCGATCGCCATTTGGGCTGGAGGGGGCCTGAAAAAGTATAAAATAAGTAATAAGTAAGTAATAAATGCAAAAGTAAGTAAGCAAAACCTTCAAAATAAGGAACGTGCAAATAATTTCAACAAAGCTACAACAAAGTTTTAGACGGAAAAGGACGTCGAATTCCCACCCGCTACAACCGATCAACTTCAATTTTTGATGAAACACATAAAAATAAAAATAAAACCGAGCACCTTGTAAGACCTGAAATTGCAGATAGTTAAAATAATTTCTACAAGAAATGCTTCAAAAAAAGGTTTAGACGAGCAAAAACAGAAGAAATAAGATGGGCCACTCGCTATCAACTTGATTTTTGGCTGAAACACAGGAAAATTTCCGAAAGCTAAAATAATTTCTATAACAAATGCATGAATAAGGTTTCCGAGAAGCAAAATATGGATAAACTACAACCAGCTACAAACTATAAACTCCATGTTCAACTCAAACACGCGAAATAAACTTTAGAAGGCCGCCAACAAAACCGTCGGACAACTTGAAGCGAAAAAATCGCTACGACAAAGAATTTTAAGAAAGTTCGACGCAGTAAAAAAGGATTAATAACATGAGCCACAAACTATAAACTCCATTTTCGCATAAAACACACAAAATATACTTTAGAACTTGCCAAAACCATCCGATTCTGGGGCGAATTTGAGGCCTTTTTTGAATCGCCCAGCCGCGCGCGCTCTAAAGAACCGCTTACGCCAGGAAATTCAGGCCCCGAAAAAAAACTTATAAAATCATGAAAAACCATGGTAAACTCTTCAAATACACGAAAAGGCAAAACTATAGACGAAAAGGATTTATTGGTTGGAATTTATAGCTTTTGGCATTGGAAGTGCTTACGAAATTACTGTTTTCCATTCGATTGTTATGCTGGAAAAATTGGAAACATTTTTTATTGCAATGAACAAGCTCAGTTAATGCAAAAACGATAGCAGAAAAGTATTTATTTATCGGAAAAGATACACCGGAAATCGGAAATCAAGTTGCACTTGCCAATTTTCCATCCATTTTACGCCGGGAAGCTCGGAAACATTTTTTTATTGAAATGAACAAGCCTGGTTAATGTATAAACCACAACTACCATACGATTTTCCATTGAATTGAAGCCATTAATTTTCAAACGACTCTTCGAAAAGTCTATAAATTTGCAGAATTCGGGGATAAAACGGTGGACAGATTTTTTACGGTAAACCGAAACCTATTTTTTTATTGTTCGAAAACAATTTGAAACTCATTTTTTTCGGCTTGCAGATGGCAGGTAGTAGAAGCTTTTCTTGATTTAGCCCCAAAATATAGAATTTTAAGCAACTCTGAACGATCTCATATTACAGCTAAATTTTCCCGGTTCACCCTACAGACTTTTGAAACATACCCTTTAGTTGGATCATCTACCAAGCCTAGCGGAGATTATTGGAGAATTCCTTATGGATTCCTCTCTGGAATTTCTCTGGATCGGGCAATCGAGCAGAGAGCATTTGCGAAGACTATTTTTATTTGTTTTATTAATTTTTGGTTCCCCTTTTCCTTCACCATTCCGCCCGTATGGTTTTGTTCACGTAGTGTTTTCTAGCCGAGATCATTTAGGAGAGAGAGAGAGAGAGGAGAGAGAGAGAGAGAAAGAGGAGAGAGAGAGAGAGAAAAAAGAGAGAGAGAGAGAGAGAGAGAGAGAGAGAGAGAGAGAGAGAGAGAGAGAGAGAGAGAAAGAAAGAGAGATGTTGTTCTCCCCCAATCCTCTCAATCTCATCCTCGTTCCGGGTGTTGCTCCCCCTCAATTCCTCACCTTCCGAAGCAAGAACACTTGTTTTCCCTCATCCTTTTGATGGATTAGCCCACCTCTAAATGGGCTGGTAGTTTCTACAAAGAACGTGAAAAAGTCTCTCTCTCTCACCCTCTTTCTCTCTCTCGCTCTCTCTCTCTCTCTTTCTCTCTCGCTCTCTCTTTCTCTCTTTCTCTCTCTTTCCCTCTCCTTCTTTGAGAAAATGAGTTTCACCTCTGGAAGGAGTTTACTTCTTGCTGGCTGCCCAAATTAGCATGGGGACACATTTTACCGGCAAGGCTAGCAGAGATCATTTTATACATTTAGAATTGGACTCGGACTTTGAGGAAAATATGTTTCGGCTTTGAAATGTGTGCTCTTGTTTTTTGTTGGGCTATTGGACGTAGAAAAAAAAGAAAAGGATTTTCATCATGGGTTGCTAGCAGCGAGCATTTGGGAAAATCGCGAGGATTAAGCATTGGAGACACTTTTAAAAACGAGATAAAACATGTTTCGGATTTGATAATAATTCGGTTGTCGTTTGATGTCCCCATTTTACAGCCTTTGCATAGTTTTATTGAGAAAATTAGCAGAGATCATTTGGGAAAACTCAAAATATATACACTAGGAATTCCGAATCGTTGCTGAGAGGCGTAGACGCGATCATTCAGGATATTAAAAATTCTCCGGAATTGTCGTGAAATAAATGTTTCACCTTTTGGGCAGCAACACTTGTTCTATGCTGTTTCAATACTGAGCGGCAAGCAGCGGCAACAACTTTGGAAAAAAGAAGTCATAGAAAAGAGTAACTATAAAACGGGCTGAGGCGTCAAATTAGGGCAGTTAGCAGAGATCATCTGAAAATTTGGAATCGGACGCAGATTTGGAAAAAAATATGTTTCAGTGTTTGAACAGGTTGCCGTGTTCGCTGCGGCGCTAATTGGCTTCGCTTATGACTCTTTCGTAAAGCAGCAGAAATTATTTGGGAAAATAGCGCGGATTAGCACGTAACATCACGTCAATGAAAACGTCACTAAAAACGCCAATGCAGCCCTAAAAAAATTAGATTTTTTAGGTAGGTAATTTGAATTGTTGGGAAATGAAGTTTCGTGTTTTGAAGGTGTCGCTTTGCTCTTGATTGTCCTGATCAGCAATTCGTTCTCGAGAAAGTTAATCACCATTTGGGAGAACGATCAAAAAAACAACAAGGATAGAATCATCTGATCAAATCAGGGCAGCAAGAAGGCATCAAGCAGGGATTTTGGAAATGCCTGAATTTTCAAAAAATGTTGAAGGCTCCGAAACAATTAATGTGAAATCGGGGTTAGTTAGATACTGTTTTGAGGTATTCTCGATGCATTCTATGAACTTGCAAATTGAAATGACGTTCTGGCGGTGGCAAGCTAGAGAGATTTGCTGTTAGACAAACTAGCAGAGATTCTTTCGAAATAGCAGGGTTTATGTCGCATAAAGATAGAAGCAATCTTTACAAATTATTGATGGAAAAATGTTTCGGCTCGAAAAGCCGAAGAGACAAATAGTTTTGAGTTAATGATCGGTAGGCTTTTCCGCACGAAATCTTGGGAATTACTTTCCCGCTGGACGTTCAAATCTTGTTAGTAGCTAGCGAAGTCTCTTTGGGAAGTGTAATTCTGGCGGGAAAGCGAGCTAGCAGAGGTTCTTTGCGGATTCACAGCTTTTCGAGGCCTTAAAAAAATAATGTTACTACTTTTTTGGGGATTGGTGACGAAATTGTAAGTTTAATTCGCCGATAGCTCTCCTGGTAGCCTGAAAATCTAACCACCCTTTTTCCATTTATTAAATTTTCTAACCTTTTTAAGGAAGGCAGACTAGCAGCGATGCTTTGCAGAAATTGTGTTTTTTCGCGGAATCGGGCAGGGGCAGCTAGCAGAGAACCTTTCGGAGAAGGTTCGGCTTTGACAATTGTTAGTTTCATAATTATATAACCACAGAGTCTTGCCGATTTAGATAATTGGCGTCGTTAGCGAACTCAATATTTGTGCGATTATCGCCATTGTCGGTAGTTTTTTTTTGGCTTTTTAGCATTTTTCCAGGGTTCAATTTACTTGACGCTAGCTCGCAGAGTTTCTTTAGGAAATAGCAGAGAGAGTTCCAAATTTTGAGACGTTACCAGCAGCTAGCAGAGAGAGACCATCTGGGAAGTGTAATTCTATCAAAATATGCAGGCGGAAAGGCCAGACAGCAGAGATTCTTTGCGGATTCCCAGCCTTCCGACAATCTAAAAATAATGTTTCGATTTTTTTAGAAGTTAATAACGAAATTGTTTGTTTAATTGACGAAGTCCCCGTATTCCATTTATTAAATTTTCCTGGCTTTTGAGCAAGGGCCAGCTAGCAGAGATTCATCGAGAAAAGGAAGACGGTAAATCGCTTGGGGGATCAATTATCCAGCTAAGCTTGAACAATTGTGATTTTACGGAACATATTTTTGCAACTAAATTTGGGGTATTTTTGCGCATTGATCTCGAATAGAATCAAAAATCGAGAGAGATAGAGAGAGAGAGTGAGTTTTTACGTATCTCTCCCCCAATCCTCTCAGCCTCATCCTCGTTCCGGGTGTTGCTCCCCCTCAATTTCTCACCTTCCGAAGCACGAACACTTGTTTTCCCTGGCTCATTTTGATAGATTAGCTCACCTCGAAATTGGCTGGTATTTTCCACAAACCGATTACGGTAAGAAAAGAACAAGAATAGAAGTGATTGGCGCGAATTATTGCACGGATACAAATTTCTAAATTATCGGAAGAAGCAAATGTTTCAATTTCGGAAAGTGTGCGGTTGTTCTCCTCCGAGATAATACCTCTTTTTGGCGATGTCGAAATTCAGTAAAACTGACCCAGTCGATATTCTTCGTGAATTTCAGGGCCATGCTGTGAAATCAGAACCGAGTTCCCAAATTGTTGGAAAAGTAGATGTTTCAATTCTTGAACTTGTGCTGTGGTTTAAGCCAGGGCTAATTATCATTTACTCGGGCTTGGATTCTTTTTGATTCATTAAAATGTTTCAGGTAAGTTTAATAAAGGTAGGCCCTAAAGGGGCTCGGAAGTCAAAATTCCCGCGTGCGGGATTGAACCTACTGGTCAAAAAAACGAAAGGGTTACTGCCGTGAAGTACCAGTAAAGTTGAGTACAACCGAAAAGTTCTCGGGGGAAAACGACATTTTGAGTGGGCGGCGATTACATGTCGTAATGTCTTGTAAGGCACCCATTCTCTCGATCCCGGCGATTCTCTGGTTAATTTTCACCATTAAAGCGACTAGAATGCCCAAAATTCGATGAGGATTACAGAAATGGCGTCAGCATTTTGAAATTCAAACGTTTTCACGTCCAATCGGGCGCAAAAGATCAGGCGACGCGGATGCGTTGCGGGCACATCTGGCTATTTGCCAGGAATCAACGCTGGGGCCGTCGACCAGATTTCGTAGCCCCTGAATGCAGGCTAGCAGAGATTCTTTGAGGACGGGAAACGAAAAGGAAAAGGAAATGATATACTGCCTCGCAAATTAATCATCCAGCTTCGCTTGAAAAATTGTGGTTTTCTGCAACATATTTTTGTAGTTTTTTTTTGATTGATTTGAATAGAGTCGAAAATCGAGAGCGAGAGAGCGAGAGAGAGTGAGAGTGTGAGAGAGAGAGCGAGGGAGCGAGAAATGCAAAATGAAGGGACATGCTAGCAGAGATCCTTGAAAAATCTCAATTTCTCGAATTTTTCTGCGTTACAACCTTTTTAAGAATAGACTGAAGATCTGATCGCCCCTGTACTGTCTCGTACTCACCTAACACAAAAGGGATAGAGCGGAGAGAGCCAGAGCTTTTGAGAGAGAGAGAGAGAGAGAGAGAGAGAGAGAGAGAGAGAGAGAGAGAGAGAGAGAGGAGGGCAAAAAGGGCATATAAGGGGGTGCGATCGGTGTTTCTTTCTTAACTCGACTAGACAAGGGGGACGAGACGAACACCTCTGCACTTTTTGCCTTCATCTCTCTCTCTCTCTCTCTCTCTCCCTCCCTCTCTCTCTCTCTCTTTTCACCCACCTAAAGGGACCATAAAACCCGAAACACCATGTTCCCCTGGTTCCCGGTTGTGGCGCAGGTCACAAAGTTTTCGCCCGGCCGAAAGTGCCGCTAAAATTTAATTTCCTAAATAACCCCTGCTGGCCTGCCTCGTCTTTCCTCAAAGAATCTCTGATAGCCTGCCCCGTCCATTCCTCAAAGATTCTCTGCTAGCTGCCAGAACCAGAATTACACACCCAAAGTGAGCCTGAGCCAATTGTAGAGCACGCTACCGGCAGCTCGCCTTAAAGTTTTGAAACATAGAAAAGACCATCTAAAATTTCTTTAGAAAATTTCGAGATTTTTTAAACATTTTTAGCTTTTTTTCGGGCAGGCTAGCAGAGATTTTTTGATTTTCTGAGTTTTGTGTTTTTGAGTTTTTGTGCTTTATTACGTAATTTTTGATCTTTGAAAATTGCATATTCGTTGCATTATCGAACATTTTGGAGATAGGAAACGACATAAAAAACCCACGATGGCGCTGTAGATTATAATTTACGAATTTCGCTTTAAGCTAGAAATTTCTGGAACATATTATCTCTCAGGGTCTGTAGGTTATTTTCCATGTAAAACCTTTAAAAACCTTCTAATCATGATTTTTAATGTTTTAAAATTTTTTGTGGCAGACTAGCAGTAATGCCTTGCGGAAAAGCTGGCAGTCAAGGAATAATTATTGAGGACGTACTCGAGCAAAGCCGCGGAATATTATGACTTCCGCATACGTGATTTCCCGATAAAATTATGAAACATGGCAGAGCTGCCATTTAAAATTACGAAAAAAGTGATTTTTACAGTAAGTAGGAAAAGTTGCTTTTACTTTTCCAATTTTTACGTGATATAACAAATTAATTTCTACGTTGCAAGTGTAAAAAGTAAAAGCAATTTTTACTCTAGCAATTTAGTTTTAGGTGGTCCCTAGTGCTCGAATGCAAACATGCTTTTTAGGGGATATTTTAACTTTACGTGCCGAAACGGAATTACGAAGTTTGTTGACCGCTTTTAGCTAGTTAATTCTGATACATATTATATCTTCCAGCACAAATAAAAAATGCCGTTGTTCCCAATTCGGTTGATTTTCGAGTCGCTAATGTCGAAATGTCGAAGTCGAATTTGAATAGGCGAATTTCCCGGCAAAATCCCAACATTTTCGACATATTGATATTTCGATTATGAAATTCGCCCTTATCAATTGTCGAAATTATGAATTTTCTATTTTGAAGATTTATAGATAACTATTCATAAATTTTTAGTGTCTTTTAACGATTTTGGTGGCAAACTGGCAGAGATCCTCTAATTGCCAAATCTGACAAAATACCTTTCAGCGCCGCACACACTTTGATTGTAATCTACCCATTGAGCCACCTGGTCTGAAATACCTGAAACATGTTTTATTGGTCCTAATTTTCGAAAATTTTATAATTTTTTATGAACGATTATAGCTAAAGACTGTATAAAATAATATAAAATTATTTATATTTCATTATTGGACCATAGGGAAGTAGGCGTTTCGAAAGATCCTGGAAAGCTAATAAACATGCTTTTGTGCACTTGGTATCCATGTATCTTTGAAACCAAAATTTTTTTTGTCAAGTTCGTAAAACTAGTTTTCGGCTGGTTTTAAAAGTTTTAAACTTTTCAGGGCAGGCAAGCAGAGACACTGTGTGGAAAATATCCTAAAAGTTTAATATTATCTTTAATAAATTGGTAGAGTATAAGGTTTCCTCTTGCTGAAACTGTATTTTTCCCAAAACATTTTCTTTTTGCGGCTTTTCCGCTTTTTCGCTCCCGAAAAGCCGAGAAGTCGGGGGGGATATTTCAAGTGGATTTTCTCCAGGCTAAAGGGGCTACTTTTAAAAGGGGAAAGCCTTGGATTTCTGGGCTCCCAGATTTTCCGTGTTTCAGAGATTTTTGACATTTCGCCGTTACTTATTTTGTGGTTTTTAGGATATTTTAAGCATCGTGATTTCAGATTTTCTTTGGAAGATAACTCTCGATTTTTTGGAACCGGATAATTTTACTTTTTATCGATCGATCGCTATTTATCTATTTTTTTTGACAGTTTCTTTAGTAATATTCAAAGCCATTTCGATAAAATAGCCTTAACCGATTCTGTTTTGAGTTACTTTTCGACTCGCTAGGTTAATTGCTGGTTATGTGAAACATGATTTTGTTGGGATTTTTCAGCAAGGCTAAAACTCGGGTGAAATAGAATGTTATAAAATTTAAAACAATAAATTACGATTTTTTCCCTCAATCGGAAAAAAACACAAGCGAAAAAAATTTTACCGGCCGGAGCCGTTCAATTTTCCCAAAAATTGGTTTTCAATTCGTTTGAAATCGAGTGTGCCCACAGCCATCAATGCTCTCAATCGATTCTTGCTTTGAGATTACGATTTTTAGAAGAAAAACTGTTTCATCTTTGTTTCTGGTGTGTCATTTCAACCGTTCCTATAATACCAATGCGACGCTCACACCAAAATCTATATTTCCTTGCCCACAAGTTTGTAAAGCGTTGGTGCAGGAATAGTAAAAATATTTTAGGAATACTTCCCTTAGAGAGTTGCCCCCCCCCGATAATGCCAAAGAACCTGAGAAACTCGGGTTTGTTCGAAGCCAATTTTTTGGAACAATTTCACGTCTGTTTTCAAAAAAAATGTTTCATAATTGTTGCTGGTGCCCTGTGCAAAGGATTGCTGTAATCCCGTTTGATCAGTGAGGTAATGTAATTTGTCTGTAATACCATTTTATTGAGATAGCCTGGAAAGCCGTACCTTTTAACGCTTTTTACAAAATAAATGTTGCACCATTTCCTCAGACAATGCCCAATTATTAGACTATAATCTTCTCGTGGTCGATACTTCTCCTCGTCAATTTTTCTAAATAATTTTTATCCAATTTCTTCAGCATTTATTTTATTTATTTAATTTTTTTTCGCGTTTTCAAGCGAGCTTAGAGCACCTATATATTCGGCATTTTTGCCTGAAATTTCAAAAAATAGTAGGTCATTGATTTTTACAGGTATCCTGCGCTGAATTTTGACGGGTAAATCGGCAAATCAGCGGCAGATCACTGGAATTTGTTCAAAATGGCGGCTGGTGTGTGGAAAATTGGTATGTTAATAGGCATTTTAAAGGGACTGGCCAGGCAGGAGTTATCTGTTTATAGTGCTTACTTGGACTGACTTGGAAGATATCATTGGCGCTAAAAAGTTTGATTTAAGAATGAACATTTCTGAAACATGCTTTTTTCAGCTCCGATTTTTTACTGATTTTTGGAGCCTTCCCGAGTGGAACAGATCATCCTAAAAATGCGAAAAAATTTAAAAACTCAAAAAATGTTGCAATTTCGCTCGAAGCCTAAGCCTAAGCATTTGTTGTCGTAAAGCGATAATTATATATTTTTTAATGAAATTGGCAGCGTTTTTACGTTCTCGAGCCTTACCAGCAGTTTAGATCGGTAGAAGCCTCTTATCTTTATATCATGAGAATAGCGTACTATTGAAAAGCGCCCCCCGATAATGCAAATGCTCCTAAAATTATTTTTTTATCAAAGTAACCCCGAAAAGATGATTGGAATTTAGCAAGAATCGAGAGCGGAAGTCTTGCGGTACTGGATGCTCTCAATTACCGACCAGAACCTGAAAATAGCAATGCATATTTGTGCAACATATTTTTTGCGACAGATTTTCTACTGATTTTGGAGCATTCCCGATTGCAGCAGAAGGTCCTCGAGTCGCGAAAAAATCTAAATACTCAGAAAATGTTGCAATTTTGCTCGAAAATCGAATATTTTTTGTCGCAGTCAATAATTTTCTATTTTTTTGATAAAAATTGGCGGCGTTTTTGCGTTCTGGAAGCTTACAGGCAGTTTAGATACGTAGATAAGCCTCTTATCTTTCCCCGATTGCAAAAGCTCCTAAAATTCTTTTTTATTAACGCAACCCCGAGAAGATTATTGGAATTTAGCAAGAACAAAGAGCGGAAGTTGAGTTCAATTACCGACAAAAATCTAGAATTGACATGTACATTTTTGGAACACTTTTTTTTCAGCTCCGATTTTCCCGTTCCGATTTTTTATATTTTTTTTTAGATTGGAAACTATTGGATCTAGGAAAAAAATAGAGGCAGTCCGGAGACTCTTACGCCCCAGAATTACCGCCAGAAACCCTGAAGCAACGGGGCATTTTTTTCGAAACATACTTTTTTCAGGCTCGATCTTGCTGCTTCTGATTTTTGGTGCCTTAACTTGTGGCGCAGATGATTCTGAAAATGCGATTGGTAGGTGCGAAATAACTTTACATTTTTCAGATCCTCATTTAAAAGGCCGTCCGCGAGTCACCCGAACAGACCCCATTATGGCTTGGCACAGTTTTTTTCGACCCTGTGTTTTTGACGCCATCTGAAAGAGCATGGTCGAATTAGTAGGGTGGGATGATTTTTAACGTTTAAAAAGTTTAATCTTGGGGTTAAAATGGGCCTCAAAGTCGCCGACACCGAAAAATTATCTCGAAAACTACTGAACCGATTTTACTGAAATTCTGCGACAATACATAATTTGGGACGGGGATCATTTCTCTAATACATTGCAACACCTGAAAATGGCAGGAACATAGGTATACCGCGTAGTGCAAACAGTTTTTGCGGAATTAGTAGTTTTACGGGTCTTCAGAGCGCTTAGCCACTAATGTTAAAAGATGCGCGCAAAATTTCTGCATAAAATGGTATATCTTCTGGAGCGCTACGCGCGCCCGTAAAAAGCGAAAAATCGAGTTTAATGTGGCGCCAACGCACCAAATTCGGCAAATTTTTGCGGGGGTAGCATGGCCATACCTCAGGAGCCCAAGTCAGGAAGCTTTCAAAAAAGAGCAAAAAGAAATTAGCTTTCTAAAGGTAGGCTGGGATTGATCTGGAGCCGTCCCAGCGCAAGGATCCCGACCCACTACCAATGCACCACAGCGACAGCCGAACAGGCCTGCAGCCGAATCGGCCCCCGGAGGCCCCTCCCTCTCTTTCCCCACTATCTCGCCTCCTCTCGCCTGTCTTATGAAAGAAAATAGCCGAATTTGGTGCGTTGGCGCCACATTAAACTCGATTTTTCGCTTTTTGCGGGCGCGCGGAGCGCTCCAGAAGATACACCATTTTATGCAGAAATTTCGCGCGCATCTTTTAACATTAGTGGCTAAGCGCTCTTAAGACCCGTAAAACTACTAATTCCGCAAAAACTGTTTGCACTACGCGGTATACCTATGTTCCTGCCATTTTCAGGTGTTGCAATGTATTAGAGAAATGATCCCCGTCCCAAATTATGTATTGTCGCAGAATTTCAGTAAAATCGGTTCAGTAGTTTTCGAGATAATTTTTCGGTGTCGGCGACTTTGAGGCCCATTTTAACCCCAAGATTAAACTTTTTAAACTTTAAAAATCATCCCACCCTACTAATTCGACTATGCTCTTTCAGTTGGCGTCAAAAAAACAGGGTCGAAAAAACTGTGCCAAGCCTTGTTCGGGTCTCTCGCAAACGGCCTTTTAAACAAAATCCGCCATCATTAAAATTCTTCAGACCAATTCCTCGCCATGGCCAGCGACCCCGAGATGGAGGAGGGGGAAGCGAAAAATGGCACGGAAGTCTTGGAGGTCCGACCCTTTATTTTATTTGTATTTTGCTTTCTTATGCATTGAATAATTTAAGAGTCAAAAACTTTATTTTCTGGTTCTTTTTCGTAAAAAGCAGGCAGGCTAGCAGAGATCATTTGGGATGAGAGAGAGGGGGGAGGGGGCAGGCTAGCAGAGATCATTTGGGATGAGAGAGAGGGGGAGGGGGCAGGCTAGCAGAGATCATTTGGGATGAGAGAGAGGGGGAGGGGGCAGGCTAGCAGAGATCATTTGGGATGAGAGAGAGGGGGAGGGGGCAGGCTAGCAGAGATCATTGGGATGAGAGAGAGGGGGAGGGGCAGGCTAGCAGAGATCATTTGGGATGAGAGAGAGGGGAGGGGGCAGGCTAGCAGAGATCATTTGGGATGAGAGAGAGAGGGGGAGGGGGCAGACTAGCAGAGATCATTTGGGATGAGAGAGAGGGGGAGGGGCAGGCTAGCAGAGATCATTTGGGATGAGAGAGAGGGGAGAGGGGCAGGCTAGCAGAGATCATTTGGGATGAGAGAGAGAGGGGGGGGGCAGGCTAGCAGAGATCATTTGGGATGAGAGAGAGGGGAGGGGGCAGGCTAGCAGAGATCATTTGGGATGAGAGAGAGGGGAGGGGGCAGGCCGGCAGGGATCATTTGGCGATTTATGGGCGACTTCTCGGTCTAATTATTCCCAAATATTCCTTCTATTTTTAACAATCTTTGCTTAAAACATTTTTTCCGTATTTTAAAAAAACATTTATTTACAGGAGACCCATTCCCAGTACCGCCGGCTTTCCAATTTCCGGATGAAGCCGTAGAAGCAAACAATTTAACGGAGCAGGTATTGGAAACGGTAATTAAAAGAATAAAATATATAACTCAGCCCTGAATGAAATAAAACTTTTTGTGGCTTGCTCTGCAAAAAAATGTTTTATCAAAAATCCTTATAAAAAATAATATGTTTGATGTAATTCGTTGTTCAGAAGTGATTCCCAAAATTTCTACAAAAAAATGTCGAAAAATACTTTCATACCTTTTATCACTAATTTTTACTGTAAAAAATAATTGATGGGTTCCAAGAGCAACACCGAGTTTCCAAAGCCGACCGCATTGCCGATAAAACACGAAAAAGACGAAGTGATTACGGTATGCATTTCGTACCTAAAAATTATTTAATTTTTCGGTTTAGCTAAAATCGGGACTGAAACTGAAGCCCGAAAAGCCGGCTTTGATTTCCGTTAAGACTCTGATTCCGGCTGATTCCGCCGAAAAAGGTGAGTACTTTTTAAAAGTTTATGCGATAAAATATTTTTTCAAGTTAATTTTAATTAAATATTAATTTCTATGGCGTTATTCAGCGAGTTTTAGGATTCAGAGGGATTGAGTATTCCCATAGCTCGAAATCACCAAAAAAATGTTTTGTGCGGACTATCATTTAATTATTAATTTTTATGACGTTATACAAGCGAGCTTAAACTGCAGCAAAAGTTAAAAATAAAATTAACAATTTGTAGCTTGTTGAGAAACGTCTATTATCCAAGTGATACTAGCGCTATCCTCCTATATATAAAAAAATAGTGTCTGTGTGTGTGTGTGTGTCACTTTGCATGCAACTTCCGTCAGCGTGTCCGGAGGATATCTCAAGAGGGGAGAGATTTTAAGGAACGTATGATACGTAATTAGGATCGTAATGACTCTGGGATGACTGCACGCATTTCAAATGTTGTAAATTATGCTATTTTCGACATTAAAATTAAGTTTTTGTTCAAAAATCGGCCGCTCTCTTTGTTAGGAAAAATTAGCATACTCCGGAAGTGGCGGAAGCCTATATATAATGCGAGAGAAGGGTATTTTTCATTTTTCGATGCAGAGAATTCGAGAGACGTATGCAGAGTGAAGAATATTATGGGGTTGGCCGGGGCCAGGGTTGAAAAGTCGCGAAGCGGCTTTTGAACCCTGGTAAAGACTAAACCGTGAAACATGAAAATTTTGAGGAACCGCCGGCTTTTTTATAATTTGTTTTTATTAATTCCCCATCGAATTAATGTTTTTTTTCTGTAATTCTTAGTGCGAAAAATGCAGGTAGAGAAGCCAAAAATAAGGAAACCGGAGATAGGAGGAACTAAATGAACATTGAGTATTCCCATAGATCGAAATCACCAAAAAATTATTTTGTGCGGATTAACATTTAATTATTGATTTCTCTGGCGCTATACAAGCTATTTAAATTCGAGATAAAAGTACAAAGCAAAATTAAGCAACCTAGATCGCTCTGACTTTTCCGTTATCAAAGTGACACTAGCTCAAGCTTTGTAAAGGCTAAAACGTGAAACCTGAAACTTTTGAGAAACCGCCGGCTTTTTCCAATTTTTTTAGAATTTTCCTTAAATTAATGTTTTTTTTTGCGTAATTATTAGTGCCAAAAATCCAGGAATATAAGGAAACAGCAGATAGGAGGAAATTAATAAAGAAATGGAATATTCCCATAGATCAAATTGTCAGGAGAGATTACCCTTTATTGCAAAAGCTGTGATTTGAAATTTTATGAAACATGATTCTTTTACGCTCCAAATTTTTTAGTCTGCCCACCCAACGAGAAGTGGTACGCGTGCCAGCCGTGCGATTTGTGCACCCAGTTCTTCGATAAGGTGGGAGCAATTATTTTTTACATAATTAGAGGTAGGTTGGGTAATTTCCAAAAATTTTACAGAACTTTGGAAACCATGTTTCACACCTTTTTCAAAACTAAATTTTTCGCAAAAATTACTGAAGAAACGCGCATTGCGAACAATTTATACACTTTGTAAAATTTGGTGTGAATTACGGTAAATTAAGCGATAAAAAGTTTTGATTTTTGTGGTTTTCGGGAAGTTATGAGTTTGACTTTGCATCAACGTAGAATTGGCGCAAGCCAAAACTGGCCGTTTATGCATATGCTTGAAACATGATTTTTTACAAGCGGAAAAACTTACATTAAATAACTAGCCTTTCTATTAGTGATGAAATATTATTGGGATTTAAATTACCAGCGCAAGCGGCTGAACTTCGGGCTACCCCCTGTGCGCTCCTCCCCTTCGCCGAAACGCGCGCAACCTGGCTCACTATGTCCACCACTCCTTTTACTAAGGAAAACTTTCAAAGTTAAATTTAATAATTTAAACGAATACTTTTCATACTTTTTTATCAGTTTGGGGTTTCCGACCACGCTCTATCCGAATCCGAAGAGGCCTAAGCTCTGGCTCCTTTCCCCTTCCAATGAATTCGGGACCGGACAGACGGAGACCACAACAAAATTATTATTGGGATTTAAATTACACGGATAAATATAATTTTTTTTAATTAAATTAATGGCATTTAAAGCCAGGGAATCGCTGAACTAAAGAGGATCATCCAGAAATTAGGAGTCGAATCTGTTGCAAGTGCGTATTAGCCGATTTTAGGTGATGTATACACTGTGATTTCCCAAAACGTACTTTTTTAACAGCAGAAACAGAAATTACTTGGCTTAGGTGGTCCGTTGTGTTTCTATATTTATTTAAAGTTTTTGTTTACTGCTAGGAAATTGAAGGACAAAATTAAAAAGGACTGCAGGGTGACGTGACATCCAATTAGCTTATCGAAAAATCAGGGAACTATGTAAAATTTTGAAACATAATTTTAAAAATTATCAAGGTATCAAGCCGCATTTTTCAACCTCTAGAAATAAGTTTGATATTAAATTAAGAAAAAGAAGAACACTTAAATTTGTTCAAATAATAATTTTCGTAAAAGCTAGCAGTGCAGATTAGATGATTTTAGGTGATGTGTATAATGTGATTGCCCAAAACATACATTTTTAAGGTTTTAAAAATATAATTAATTAGTTTAGGTGGTTCTGTGCTATCTTATATTTATCTAACCTTATTTACGGCTAGACAATTCGAGGGCAACACCAAAAAAGAGGCCCGATTAGCTCGACGAAAAATCACGGATCTTTAAAATATTTTGAAACACAATTCCAGAAATAGTAGAAAAGTCTTTTAAATGTCTTAGAACATAATTTTTACACCAAGAAAACTAAATAAAATATTAAAGGATTAATTAAAGTGCTATATTTTATTGTACCTTGGAAATTTGGAACAATTTCGAAAATGGAGAGTACCGGAGTGGGTTCGCCAACGACCACGCCACTTATAAAGATTTGAAACATCTTTTTCTAATAATTTTTATAATGAAAAGGCAATTATTCTTACCATTTTTACAACGGCGTTATAGTCATAAGGGTTTTTATTCTATTTAATTTTGTATTATAATACCACAATTATTTAAGAAGGGATTTATTCTATGTAGACGGGCTCTATTAGTATTTGCTAGTTATGTGGATACGCAGATTACTCACCACCCATGGGGACTACTATGAAACTTTTCGAAACATGATGTTCAAAACCATAAAAAGCCAAACGGAATAATTAAAATTGCGCGATTTATTGGAGACCAGCGCCCAAAACCCGCTTCGCGGGCCTTGGTCGCTGGAATGCGGCCTTTGCATGAAAAGTTTGACTTTCTCATAGCTCGGGTCCTGCAGACCCCTCCAACCCCCCGACCACACTCGCGAGTGCAACTGGCAAGAATGAGGAAGTTTGTATTTTCCGCATTACGCAAATTAGCCTTCAGGTACCCCTAAAAATGAATAAAACCGCCTTTAACTTTGTAAAACTGTATTTTATCGAAATTCTGAAAACGCCATCGGAAACAGAAGGGTCGATTCCCCCGGGTGACGGAGAATTGAGGAGTTTTGGACACGGGAAGGCCCTCAAATCGGGCCTCGAAAGTGACATCCACACACACACACACACACACACATACACTCCAAAATTATATAAGGTAGGATGTATAGCCTTTAATACTACCTAAAATTAAAGTTCTTAAAACAAATGGCTCTAATTTTCAGGTGTGCCACAAGCCGTGCACTTCCGGTTGCGGGTGCCAGCGGTTTTTCCGGCGCAGAAACGGGAGGTGCATCAGGGTGCAGGAGTGTGGGTTCCGGAGGGTTCCGCTGAGAACGACAAGGCTACAAACTACGATGAAAACTACAAGTCTACAAACTACGAGGCCACAAACTACAAGGCTACCAACTAGACGGCTACAAACTACACTACAAACAACGAAGCCGCAAACTATCAGGTTGGAAAGAAAAGTAATGACACAAAATCTTTAAACTGCTGTAAAAACCCGCAGGAACGTCCGATTTGAAAGTATGATATATGGTTTGGTAGATCTTCGGATGCTCTATCACGAGACGACCCTCAAAACGCACAAAAACTGGCGGACGCGAAGATACAGGCCTCAGAAGTTTCGCAGAAAATTAGGTGCAAGCTTCCAAGCGAGATATCTCTGTATACATGCATTTGAATACGATACTTTTAACACCAATCGATAGCCCTCGAGGAGTAGATATCGATAAATGTTGAGATCATCAAAATCGGACACTGGATGACCGAGATATGGGCCTTCCAAAATCAATGCATTTTCTGGATTTTGGTTCGGGAGCTGAAGCAAACGCAGCAGTTTTTGGCTCGCGCAGGCCTAAATGTATGGGATTTCGAGAAAAGTTCTAAGAAGTGGACCAAATTTCTAGGGGGCATATCTCGGCCATCCAGTGTCCAATTTTGATGATCTCAACATTTATCGATATCTACTCCTCGAGGGCTATCGATTGGTGTTAAAAGTATCGTATTCAAATGCATGTATACAGAGATATCTCGCTTGGAAGCTTGCACCTAATTTTCTGCGAAACTTCTGAGGCCTGTATCTTCGCGTCCGCCAGTTTTTGTGCGTTTTGAGGGTCGTCTCGTGATAGAGCATCCGAAGATCTACCAAACCATATATCATACTTTCAAATCGGACGTTCCTGCGGGTTTTTACAGCAGTTTAAAGATTTTGTGCCATTACTTTCTTTCCAACCTGATACAAGGCCACAAACTACAATACAAACTACGCGACACTCCACACTGCAAACCACAAAATTCACGCGACCGCCTGTGCATTGGATGACACACAAATCTGAGGTAATAATAATTTTCGGATTTTTCACTTAAGTTTAACGTTTTCTTAAACATCTAATTTTAAATCGAAAAATCAAATTATAAAAAGACTAAAACACAAAATTTTAACGAGAAAAATTTTTCGTCTAATTTATGTGTTTCAACTAATTTTACGAAGACGCGATATGGAAAATCGCTAATTGGTCGCACTCTCAGACTCGAATTTATTAGAACCTAATAATTTTTATTGCGTTGCAAAAAAAGGAAAAGGAAATTGGCTAATTAAAAGCAGCAAAAACGCCTTTTTCCTGTGCGTTCTGTGAAACGTTTTTGGAATGATTTGAAAAACCCATATAAATAGATGAAAAATTACTTTTTTTTTAAAAATTCAACAAATATATGTAGCCTTTAATTTGGCCAATTTTAGAGCATTTTAAACATTAACTAAATTGTTGCAGCGAAAATTAATTGATGTATTTTTATTTCTATTTTTACGGAGCCTAAGAGGCAGACAGCTGCATACTGGAGTCGCAATAAAAAAGCCAGAAACCTCATGCAATTGCATCCATAACATGCCTTTTTCCTGTACGTTTCGGCGAAACATATTTTTTTTTTGAAATATATGAAAACAACGAAAATCTGGGCAAAAATTAGCGTTTTAAGTTAAATTCAATTAAAAAATCCAGCGCTTTTAATTAGCTAAATTTCTACAAAATTCAGAACTAAAATGAAATTATTAGGCAGCGAAAAATTGGTATATTTGAAATTTTGAAAAATTAGTCAATTGTCACCGTGCAACTCGTGAAGATTAAAACGAGAAAACTTTCCAGCTTTTAACCTTTTTCAAAACACATTTTTTTCAGGCTACCCCAGCCCCACGAAAAATCGCCGAATTTTCGAAGAATTTCCCCTCAAAAAGTGGGCCAAGCCACGCCCCCAAACTACCGTATACCGTTGAGCGGATGAAGGACAGGATGCGCTTTATTCTGGCCGCAAAATACAACACAATTTCGCGAAGAAACGGAATATTCCACGGGCATACTGTACGCGGCACAGTAGCTCGAAATCCCAATTTTTCGGGATCCCTGAAAAGTGGCCATTCTACCGTACCCCAGGCCCATCATTCTATCTCTCAAAATTCACTATTTCCGCTAAAATCTGACCCTGCTACCGTAATCCCGAGGGTCCCACAGCGAGGCCCGGCAGCGACAGCAAGCCGCCCAATAATTCCGGCCGTAATAAATCGGCATACGGTAGCCCCTATTTTGGCTACGGTATTCTCAAAAAATGGAGCTACAGTAACCTCTGCTACCGTATCCCCAAAGCTTGGAACATTGCCAAGAAGCCGCCCAACCCTGACGCCGTTCGTGGCGGGACCCCGGCAAATAATTCCGATAAATCGAAGGCGGCTGTACGATCAGGTCCTGAAGCAAAAATTGGGAGCTGGAAAATTACCAAATCGGCAGGCCAAATTACATGCCGTAACTGGTGCTATAGTAGCCCGGCTGTCCTTTGGGACCCAGAATATCGGAATGAATGGAAAAATGGTCAGTACGGCAGCTACAGTAACCCTGCCTACCGGAGCAAAAACCACCGTAACCAAAGCTCCAGGCGGGACCCAAAAGACTGGAAATTCAAGAATTTCGAGCATGGTAGCTACAGTATTCCGGCCTACAGTAACCAGAATTCCAGGCGGGACCCAGAAAATTGAAAATTTACGAATTGCTAGCACGGTAAATACAGTAAATCAACCTACTGTAACTAGGCCTACCGTAACCCGGCTTCCACTCGGGACCCAACGCCTTGAAAATCGGCAAATTTCGACTAGTACGAAGAATACGGTAGCTACAGCAACCCGGCCCACCGTAACTATGCGTACTTTAGGACGAATTACAGCCACTCGTCCTATCGCAACCCCAAATACCGTAACCACGCATACGGTAACGAGGCCAATTATGGCCAAACATGCGAATCGTACGGCAGCTACAGTAACCCGGACAACCGTAACCCATCCTACGGTATCCAGAATTATTTCCACTCGGCCAACAGTACCCCCAATTCCACGCGGGACCCAGAAAAACGCAGCTATCCATAGCTCGACTACAGTACCTACCGTAACCCGGCCTACCGTATCCACACCTACCGTAATCCCATCAGGAAAAATGCAAATTATTCATATTTCGGGCTCCACTACGCTTAGGCCTATGACGACTACTGTAACTCTGAATACGGTATCTCGTCGGCATCATTAATCGCAAAAATTGTCAGCACAAAACTTTAAAAATGAAAATTAGGAAATTGATATACAACTATATTATCTGCTTCACAATTTACGGTTTTTGTATTTTCTCTAAAACATATTTTTTTATTTTGGAATTTTTAGTTTTTTCGAAAATTTAAGGCCGAGTTGTTCTCGATACGGTATTGTCAGCGCTTTATTAAAAACGCTTTCATTTTTTTGGTAAAACATTGTTTTTTGTTTGCTAAACTTTAAGGTAATTTTTTGCAGTTATGGCAATGGAATTGCTTTTTGTGTGCTCATACTCACGATATTGTCATTTTTTATTTTTCAAGGGGTTGTGAAGCCAGAAGAGGGCTACTCGCGCAAATCCCGCTATTTTTGTTTTCAGGAGCCATCGATTTTTGAAATATTGAGCCCTGCCTTCACAGTCCCTTTAAAAGCTGTCTATTTGTATTTTTTACTTGTACTCAGGAATTTTTAAGTTTTTTTTTTTGAAAATTACTGCCGTTAGCTTTTTGCGTGTATGTCCCCCACCTCCGCAGGAATTTGTTTTTTAGCTTTATCGAATTTGGCCCGAATTTTTTGTGATTTTTGTGTGAGTAAATTTTTTTTGCAGAACGCGAGTTGTCATGATTCAGAAAAAAAGCGCCACGAGTTAGTTTGCCGGATTTGAAACACATTCTATAGAATTTTACACATTTTCGCAACGGTTTGGGTCTTTGGCATTATTGGGGGGGGGTATGGTTTTTGTAGTCAAATTTAACTAAGGGGAACTATCGCGATCTAAACTGCCAAAAAATTCTCGAAAAGCTAAACAATACAATATTGAAAAGTGCATCCAGTCGGCTGACTACAAATAAATAAAACATCTTTTTCTCAACGATTTTTTAGGTTTTTCGAAAGATCGTATTGCTTAATCGCGAGGCAGCTTTAGAGTAATCAGATAAAGTCCCTTTTTATTTAGAATCGAAACAATAGCTAAAATCCAATTTTTATTCTGAAAAAGTAATATTGATCCATTTAATTGCCTAAATTACAAAAATTACACGATCTTCTCGTTCTGAAAGAATTGGTACTTGGTCGAAGATTGAGATTTGGCCGTAGTTTGAAACATGTCTTTTTATTTTACTAAAGATTTTTACGGAAGACGATTTGTTTGATCCTAGGATTTTGAAAAAAAAGTAATACGCCATGAGACCAAAATCGCACATTTTGAAGGTTTCGAATAGGTCAAACGAGGATTAACAACCAACGAATATTTTCTCACCTTCAGAAAGTTTGAAACATTTTTTGAAAACTTTGAAAACGTGAGAACAGCCATTTCTATCGCCCCCAATTAGAATCTCAATTTATGCGGCTAAAATGTTTTTATTAATTAAAGGAAAAAAATATTCTGGCAAACGTGATTGTTGATGTTCGATCGCGTGATAAATTACACGACACCCAGAAATCGCCGTTGTTTATTTTATTCGAAACATTGCTTCCGAAAATTTTGTTTTTCAGAAATCCGTGATTTTGCGCATCCAAAAACATGTAGAAATAAAAAAAGGCAGTTTGATAGCGCCTTTAAAAATACAAATATTGAATTTGGGGAAAATCAGAAGTTGGCGATTTCGCGGAACAATTCGAATGGTAATCAACATGTCGCATAATTCCGAGATCACAAAAAATCGATGAAACATTCATTTTCGCCAAAATACTTCGTCAGGATGGGTCTGCTGTCGCGAAAGGCCAGCACGCCGAAGAAGGGCGTCTTCCAGGCGGATGAGGCCGAGAAACAGGACAGGTATTTCTCTCTCACTCTCTCTCTCTCTCTCGCTCTCCCTCTCTCTCTCTCTAGGTCTCTCTCTGTCTCTCACTCACTCACTCGCTCTCTCTCTCTCTCACTCTCTCTCTCTCGCTCTCCCTCTCTCTCTAGGTCTCTCTCTGTCTCTCACTCACTCCTCACTCCTCTCTCTCTCTCTCTATCTCGCTCTCTCTCTCGCTCTCTCTCTCTCCAACCTGCCAATTTCAGTGATCGCGATGATCTCTCCGAGTGCTCCTATCAGTCCTCCAATACCGGCTCCATCCTGGGCTCCGACTATCAGAGTAGGTCATGCTCCTCTGGTGTCACTCCCCCTTTAACCATTCCAGGCGAACGTGAGGGGGATCAGGATCTGCGTGGACTCGACTGCTACCACGGATTCTTGCCCCGATCTGATGCTGAAGAACTGTTGACACAGCCCGGGGATTATCTCGTGAGGAGGAGCGAGCAGACAGATCAGGCAAGGCAGCAGAGATCATTTGAGATGCGAGATAGAAAGAGAGAGCGAGAGAGAGAGAGGAGAGAGAGAGAGAGAGAGAGAGAGAGAGAGAGAGGAGAGAGAGAGAGAGAGAGAGGGAGAGTGATAGAGAGAGCGCGCGAGAGCGATAGAGAGCGAGAGCGATAGAGAGAGGACGCGCGAGAGCTATAGAAAGAGAGAGAGTGAGTGAGAGAGAGTGAGAGAGTGAGAGCGATAGAGCGATAGAGCGAGAGAGACAGAATGATTTCCAGGTGCTGACCATCCTGTCGCTGCGCGCTGAACCGGCCCAATTCATGCACCTCGTCTTCCCGAAGGTCGACGACAAGTGGATGGTATTTTGGATGATATCGTTCTACTTTTTAAAAATGGCGAATAATATTGTTAATTTAATTTATTTAAGTAAAAATTTGTAAAATAAAAAATAAAATTCTCCTAGAAAAAATGTGTTTTATCTTAAATTTAAAGTTGACAACTTTCAACAGTCCTAATCGGCAATCCGAAATGTGAAAACCTCGTTTTTTCAGATTACGGACACGCTGGGCGTCGACAACCTCGGCGCGTATCTGGTCGGCCAGAGGGGACAGCAGCCAATTGTGGCCGGCGATCCGCGGTAAGACTTCCCAAATGATCCCTGCTAGCCTGCCCAATATTGATTTTCAGCACCATCATCCGCCATCCGGTGCCTCGCCAAGTCTGGGAGTTGACGATCAGCCAGCTCGTCATGGGCAACAAGGTCGGCTGTTGATATGGACTTTTTAGTAGAGGAAAATCAGAAAAAATAACAATAAAAATAACGAATAATCTTACAATTTGAAATCAAAAATGTTTCAGAAAAAGGTAAGACTCCAGATAACCCCCCGAGCCGGCACCCAACCCTTGTATCTCGGCTCCCTGTTCATCTACAGGTGTGTAAAGTATACCAAAATGTTCGTCTTGCTCTGGCGAGTATTTTGGTATAGTTTACACACCTGTAGATGAACAGGGAGCCGAGATACGGTAGGTCAGGGTTGACTAAACTGCAATTAAGCCAAAAAAAAATGTTTCACAAAAATTGTGATCCAAAACTTTGGCAGATCGATTAATGCGCAGCTTTCTTGGACAGCTTTTTTATCTATTAATTTAAAGGGCCGCTAAAGGCAATTCGTCTATGATTAAAAGCCAGATTTTGCCTTCAACGGTCCTTTAAAATCCATTTTAAAGGGCAATTGAAGGCAAAATCCACAGCCTTTTCCAGGTGGGAGAAGGGGCGTTCGGCGAGGTGTACCGCGGCCAGCTCTACCTCGACAAGGAGCGCCAGATGGCCGTCGCCATCAAGAAGCTCAAAAATGGTGCGGTTTCCGCAAATTGTCGCTGCTAGTCTGCTTTTCTTAATTTTTTTATTCCCAAAGAATCTTTGCTAGTTTGCTATGTCAACCACTTCGAAATTACAGCTGTCAGTCCAACGCCGATAATAAAATTTTATGAAACATGCCTTTTTAAAAGTCGAGTTCTAATTCGCAGATGATTTCTGCTCGATGGCCTGGAATTTTAGGTGGTTTGCCCAAATTTTCTCCGCTAGTTTTCGATAAAATTTCATAAAAAAGGAATTTTTTTACGGGTGCAATTCTGAGTTCTCCAAAGATCGAGATTAAATCTACCAATTCCACGCTGACAATAAAATTTTATGAAACATGCATTTTTTTCAGAGTGAAAGTTCAAATTCTCCAATAATCTTTGCTAGATTGCCTTCATTTTTTGAGTTCCACAAATTTTCTTTGCTAGCCTGCCCTGTATTTCCTAGATTTTATGGAATAATGTATTCGCGACGCCAAGATTAAGCCTTCTCAATCCAACGCCGGCAATAAAATTTTAGGAAACATGCTTTTTAAAAGTTTTAATCTTTTTTAATTTAAAATTCTCCAATGATCTCTGCTAGACGGCCCTTCAATTTTAAGCAATTTCTCCCAAGTTTTCTCCGATAGTTCTCGATAAAATTTTAGGAAATAGAAATTTTTTTACGGGTGCGATTCTGAGTTCTCCAAAGATCTCTGCTAGATTGCCTTGAAATTTCAGCGAGTTCCCAAATTTTCTCTGCTAGCCCGCCCTTTTTTCGACACTCTTTCCCCGGAGAATCCCTAAAAATCTTTGCTGGTTTGCCTGGGAAAATGTGCAGCAGAACCAACATGACTTAATTGCTAAAGAAAAACTCCACGGAAATATGAAAATTCTCGAAACATGCTATTTCTGATGGTGGTTTATCAAATCTTCAAATGATAGGAACAAAAAAGAGAATGCTTTAATAAAGCTGAAATTATCAAATTTATGATAATTAGAAATTTTTAGCCACCGTCCCCGCCGAGCAAAAGGACCAATTCGTGGCGGAGGCCCGGCTGTGCCGCCGTCTTCACCACGAGTACGGTAGTTTCCAGGGGACTTCAACGATCTTTTAAGCTACAAAAAAAACTAAATAATATCGGAATTTTTCGAAATTTTATAACTTTTCAACGAGGAATCTTCTGCGAAATTTTGGTGCTTTTTCGCGAGTTCCGAAGTACTAATAGCGGCCCTCGTTCGCCCGTCTGTCCTGGAAAAGACGAAACATTTTTTGTCAAAATTTTGAAAAATATGTGATTGTAAATTAGTTTTTAATGGATTTTTCGTCCTGTAAAATACAAACAAAATAAGATAAAAAAACGCAAAAGAATTTACTTTCTAAAAAAACCTCCAGAAACTAATATTTTTGCAACTCTACGCTTTGATAGTAGTGCCCTTTAACGGCACTCCAAAACCCTGCTAAATCGAAACATTTTTTCCACGCTAATTCGCATCGCAAAATGTGTTTTTTTCACGTCCACGGGTGCAACAAAAAAAGTATATTAATTTTTCATTCAGTATATTTATTTTCCTAAGTTTTATCGTAGCCGATTTCTTACAGTAACATCGTCAAATTCCGCGGCGTCATGGTCGAGCAGCAGCCGTTTTTGATGGTGCTCGAGTGGGCTGATGGAGGGTCGCTTTTGGTCGGTTTTTGTTCGCTAAGAATCTCTGCTAGCCTGCCTGCCGACTTCCCCAAAGAATCTCTGCTAGCATGCCCTGAAAATCTCAATTTTTCAGGACAACCTCCAGAAGAAGGGCAGCACCTACGACCAGGCGCAGAAGACGCTGTAAGCCTAAGCCAAGCCTAAGCCAAGCCTAAGCCAAGCCTAAGCCAAGCCTAAGCCAAGCCTAAGCCAAGCCTAAGCCAAGCCTGAAGCCAAGCCTAAGCCAAGCCTAAGCCAAGCCTTAGCTAGCCTAAGCCAGGCCTAAGCCAAGCCTAAGCCAAGCCTAAGCCAAGCCTAAGCCAAGCCTAAGCCAAGCCTAAGCCAAGCCTAAGCCAAGCCTAAGCCAAGCCTAAGCCAAGCCTAAGCCAACCCTAAGCCAAGCCTAAGCCAAGCCTAAGCCAAGCCTAAGCCAAGCCTAAGCCAAATTCTAGCTTCTGCGTGCAAGCCGCCCAGGGCCTGCGCTACCTGGAGAAGAACAAGCTCATCCACCGCGACGTCGCGGCCCGGAATTGTTTGATCAGCGAGGGACGGTAAGTGACTTCGCGGGGGTACTGTAACCTTTCACTGTCCCTTTCAAATGTAAATTTTTGCTTTTTAGGGTGAAAATCTCGGATTTCGGCCTGTCGCTGTACACGCTGCAGCTGAAGAAGATCGACCTGACGAAGGAGGTGCTGCCGATCAGGTCAGCTAGCAGAGATCATTTGGGATGAGAGAGAGGGGGAGGGGGCAGGCTAGCAGAGATCATTTGGGATGAGAGAGAGGGGGAGGGGCAGGCTAGCAGAGATCATTTGGGATGAGAGAGAGGGGGGAGGGGGCAGGCTAGCAGAGATCATTTGGGATGAGAGAGAGGGGGAGGGGGCAGGCTAGCAGAGATCATTTGGGATGAGAGAGAGGGGGAGGGGGCAGGCTAGCAGAGATCATTTGGGATGAGAGAGGGGGAGGGGGCAGGCTAGCAGAGATCATTTGGGATGAGAGGGGGGGGGGGGGCAGGCTAGCAGAGATCATTTGGGATGAGAGAGAGGGGAGGGGGCAGGCTAGCAGAGATCATTTGGGATGAGAGAGAGGGGGAGGGGCAGGCTAGCAGAGATCATTTGGGATGAGAGAGAGGGGAGGGGGCAGGCTAGCAGAGATCATTTGGGATGAGAGAGAGAGGGGAGGGGGCAGGCTAGCAGAGATCATTTGGGATGAGAGAGAGGGGGAGGGGGCAGGCTAGCAGAGATCATTTGGGGATGAGAGAGAGGGGAGGGGCAGGCTAGCAGAGATCATTTGGGATGAGAGAGGGGGAGGGGGCAGGCTAGCAGAGATCATTTGGGATGAGAGAGAGGGGGAGGGGCAGGCTAGCAGAGATCATTTGGGATGAGAGAGAGGGGGAGGGGGCAGGCTAGCAGAGATCATTTGGGATGAGAGAGAGGGGGGGGGGCAGGCTAGCAGAGATCATTTGGGGATGAGAGAGAGGGGGAGGGGCAGGCTAACAGAGATCATTTGGGATGAGAGAGGGGAGGGGAGGCTAGCAGAGATCATTTGGGATGAGAGAGAGGGGAGGGGGCAGGCTAGCAGAGATCATTTGGGATGAGAGAGAGAGGGGGATGGGCAGGCTAGCAGAGATCATTTGGGATGAGAGTGAGGGGGAGGGGGGTAGGCTAGCAGAGATCATTTGGGATGAGAGAGAGAGGGGGAGGGGGCAGGCTAGCAGAGATCATTTGGGATGAGAGAGGGGGAGGGGGCAGGCTAGCAGAGATCATTTGGGATGAGAGAGAGGGGGAGGGGCAGGCTAGCAGAGACAATTTGTGGAAATTCCAGATACCTGGCCCCGGAGACGTTCTCTAAATGGGAATTCTCGCTGAAGACGGACGTCTTCTCGTTCGGCGTGCTGATGTGGGAGGTGTTCTCGTTGGGCAAGATGCCGTACGCCGATTTGACGTCTGCCCAGGTGCATTTCCGCAAATGCTCTCTGCTAGCCTGCCCTGTTCACAATTTTTCAACATTTCCCTGTCTTTTTCGAGTTCCGGTTTTTAATTTTTGGTCCTTAGGATTCCGGGGGAAGCCAATTTTTTTCCTGGTGGTCCCGGTTGACCTAGCAATCAAATATAAAGTGTTTTCGAATTAATGATGGAAAAGTGCTGCATTAATAGATTTCAAATTTTTTGCTTTCTTAAGATTTTTTGAAACATGAATTATTTTCAGGTGGCGAAGGGCGTGCTGTCCGGGATGCAACTCGGAGCCCCTCGGAATACGCCGCCGGTGTGCTGAAGCTGATGGCCCTGTGCCAGAGCACCGACCCAGAGCATCGGTGGGGCCGGTTTTCCGCAAGGAATCTCTGCTAGCCTGCCTACAGTTTCGAAATCTGGAAATCTCCTTTTTGAAGCGGCATTATGAAAATTTGGTGTTTCGAAAATTCGTCATTTTGAAAGTTCGGCCCTATCAAAATTCAGAGATTCGAAATTGGGCATGATAAAATTCCGTATTATGGAATTTCGGCGCTCTCAGATTCGATTTTATTAAAATCGGTGTTATCCAAATCGGGAGTTTGAAAATTCGGAATCATGGTAATTCGTCGTTACGCCGTGTCGGCATTACCGGATTCGGCTAAGAAATTCGGGAAAGAGGGAAAATTCGTAAGATTCGGCATTATTGAAATTCGGACATTGTAAAGTTCGTCATTATGGAATCCGAAATCCCAATTATTATGAAATTCGACATTTGAAAAATACGGTCTTCTGAAACTCTTTTTTTTTCGAAACTCGGCATTTTCAATCATTTCGGTATTATCACAATCCGGCAAAATTTAAATCGCTATTTAGATATTTATTTATTTAGGAATTAAATTAAATTAAAATTAAAAGATTAAAAAGATCTAAATCGTTTTTATTGAAATTCAAAATTATGAGAACAAATTTTGCAGGCCGACGTTCCTGAAGTTGAAGCTCCATCTGCGCAAGGAGTACGACCAGCTGGCCGGCCGCCGCGGCCTGTTCAGCTTCCTCAAGAAGAAGACGTATTAAAGGGCCGCGGAAGGCTGATCACGCTTCAATTATCGATTTTTTTCGCTCCGTGTTTTTTTGGTTAACTCATCACACGCACAATGAACTTGTTGTCCTCGTCCCCCTCTCCATTAAGCCCTTTTTCTATCGCTTTTTTTGGCCTCGCCACCATGGAATAAAGATTTGACGTGTTTTTCCGAATCGATAAAATTATTTTTATAATTTTTATGAACTTGCTAAACATTTTTCTTTTTTCAGAGAGAGAGAGAGAGAGAGAGAGAGAGAGAGAGAGAGAGAGAGAGAGAGAGAGACACAGAGAAAAAGCGAGAGAGAGATAAATTTTTCTAAGAATTGTTTATTATCAAAATTCGTTATTTCGAAAAATCGGCATCCGCATTTATAATTTTTTTATAATTTTTATGAGCGATGTAAACCTTTTTTAAGCATGAATAATCGATAAAAAATGTGGGAAAATTTTGGAAATACACAAAAATTTAAAGCCGGTAAAAACAGCAGGAAAGTTCCGATCGTAAAACGCTAAATAAAGGCTAGTTTAAAATTAAATTAATTGATGTAGACTAAAATTTCAAATTGCGCTTAATTCAAATTTGATTAAAAAAATTTTTTTTGGATTTTTGCTTTTAGAGGAATAGAGCCTTGCAAAGCGTTCGGAAAAAACGCATGTTTTATTGAAAGTATAGAAACAAGTAAAATATTTATTTGTGATTTGCGAAGGGTTTAATCCTGAATTTACATAGAGATTCGGTTGTATATCCAATTTTATTTTTTTGAAGCCCTATTAAAAATTTAATACATTTCTGGATGTCAAAAAAACAATGTTTCTTCGCTCGTAAGATATCTGGAAATTGCAGTTGGGGTTTATTAGGATGCTGATGTTATTTTTCGATGTTGCTAGCTTCTAAAGGCGCTCTGACAGCGGGGAATTTTGATGGGGATTTCCTGTTCGTAGATATAAAATCCAGTTAAATCCTAATTTTTGAAAAGTGTGTTTCATTGCTACTCAAACAACACGGAATTTTTCTAGGTTGTGATATAATGGAAACGTGTAGAACTCGTAAAAATCTGCCACTTTCGCCTTTTCGAGTGAAATAAAACGCTCAAAACGCTGAATTTAACATCCAGTGAAATTAACAAACCAGAGATTTTGGAGAAGATAAAGCATTTCTTGCTCTTCTCATCGTTATTATCAAACCGGCATTCTCGTTTTTCTAAGGTCCAGAGGTACCCTGCCTGCGTGCAATCCGGATTTGTAACTACCATTTCCAATTAATCATAATTTTTTTGAAAAAATGTGTTTCATGAAAAGTCCAACATACGAAATTTTTTTGGCTTTGTAATTAATGGCCCGCCGTGTCATGCGTAAAAATTGAAAATAAATAAAACATTTATTTCATTGGTAAGAGTCTAGAAAACCCCCCCCAGCCGGCACCAACTTTTTTTCTCGGCCCCCTTTTTGTTTTCCGGGCTCTAAAGTATACCAAAATGGTCCTCCGGGGGGTTTTTTTGTGGGTTTAGTTCGGTTCGGTCCAAAAAATAGGAAGAAAAAAATAAAATAAGGGAGGTAGAAAAGTTAAGTCGGCTGGGGTTTTACTTACCATTTTATTAAAAATTAAACAAAAACTTTTTAAAAACAGAGACTAGTTTACAATTTTTTGAGATTTTTGCGCTTTCAAACCCCTAAAAAGCTTACCATTTAAGCATTTTTGCCTATTTTGAATAAAAAAATTCGAAATTTGAATGTTTATGATTTTCCGCATAAAAATACGGAAATATATTCCGGCATTTCTCTGGGGCAAAAATGCGCTACTGGCCGCTTCTGCTTGTGCTTCTGCTCGGCTTTCTGGGAAGCGCCCATGCCATAGCCAACAGCTCCGCCCAAGTCGACCAGCATGCCGAAGGTGAATTTTTAATTTATGAATTTTTCATTATTATTTTTTACAAAATCAACAACACATTAAAAAGTCAGAATTCCAAAAATTTTTGAATTTTTGAATCCAAGAACCAAACCAAATTTTGAATTTTTTGTTCCAAAAAAATGTTTCAAGAAAATGCACTAACAACGCGAAATCAGTGGCTTTTAATGCGTAGCTGGGTCCAACAATAAAATTTTTCTCATATAAATAGCGGAAGTAATTCTGCACTTTTTTCGACACCTAAGCTTTTTTATTTAATGAAAACTACAAACCTCGATAGAAATACAAAAAATACCGATTTTTCGACCAAACTGCGCGATTTTCGATTCGATTTTCAAGATTTTTAAGGTTTTTTTAGAAAGTCTTTCCGCCTTCATATAGTTAAATTCGCGAAAACGTTATTAAATACTTAGTATTCGGTTGCTAGGAATTTCTGGGCTAATAGAAAAAAAATCGGCTCTGGTGCGTTAGCGGGGGGCTCACCAATAAGGCCCCCCCCCGACCAGGCTATTGGAAGTAGAAGGGGTGGGCGTGGCCTCCCCCCGCTAACGAACTAGTGCCAAATAAATGCCCCCGCCACCCGATAATGCAAAAGAACCCAAAAGCGAAAAAGAAGCGTACCTCAGTGTTGTAGTTTCAGTGCCAAAGTGTCGGCGCGCTCGTCCAGCATTCCACCTTGGTCGCCGAAGTGAGCCAGACCACCTGGGAGGATCAGATTGCCGTACTCAAGGATGGGATTTGTTATAGTGGGTCTTTTTCTCTCTCTCTCTCTCTCTCTCTCTCTCTCTCTCTCTCTCTGGCTCACTCGCTATCTCTTTTAGTATGCCCTGCATACGACGACTCGATGCTTGACCCGAGAACGCGTGCCCGTTTCTGCTTCTTCTGCGTTGACGACAACTTCTGGGCCACCAAGTGCGCGTCGCACTGCATGAGCAACGTCATCTGGCAGGGCAGATATTGCTGTGGGTCAAATGATCTCTGCTAGCCTGCCCCCTCCCCCCTCTCTCTCATCCCAAATGATCTCTGCTAGCCTGCCCCCTCCCCCTCTCTCATCCCAAATGATCTCTGCTAGCCTGCCCCTCCCCCTCTCTCATCCCAAATGATCTCTGCTATCCTGCCCCCTCCCCCTCTCTCTCATCCCAAATAATCTCTGCTAGCCTGCCCCTCCCCCCTCTCTCATCCCAAATGATCTCTGCTAGCCTGCCCCCTCCCCTCTCTCTCATCCCAAATGATCTCTGCTATCCTGCCCCTCCCCTCTCTCTCTCATCCCAAATGATCTCTGCTAGCCTGCCCCTCCCCCTCTCTCTCATCCCAAATGATCTCTGCTAGCCTGCCCCCTCCCCCTCTCTCTCATCCCAAATGATCTCTGCTAGCCTGCCCCTCCCCCTCTCTCTCATCCCAAATGATCTCTGCTAGCCTGCCCCCTCCCCCTCTCTCTCATCCCAAATGATCTCTGCTAGCCTGCCCTCCCCCCTCCTCCTCTCATCCCAAATGATCTCTGCTAGCCTGCCCCCCCCCTCTCTCTCATCCCAAATGATCTCTGCTAGCCTGCCCCCTCCCCCTCTCTCTCATCCCAAATGATCTCTGCTATCCTGCCCCCTCCCCTCTCTCTCTCATCCCAAATGATCTCTGCTATCCTGCCCCTCCCCCCCTCTCTCTCATCCCAAATGATCTCTGCTAGCCTGCCCCCTCCCCCTCTCTCATCCCAAATGATCTCTGCTAGCCTGCCCCCTCCCCCTCTCTCTCATCCCAAATGATCTCTGCTAGCCTGCCCCTCCCCCTCTCTCTCATCCCAAATGATCTCTGCTAGCCTGCCCCCTCCCCTCTCTCTCATCCCAAATGATCTCTGCTAGCCTGCCCCCCCCCCTCTCTCATCCCAAATGATCTCTGCTTGCCTACCTAATTCCGTTTTTTCAGTGGTCGGCCAGGGAAGGCGGTCGTGGATAGAGGCTCCCAACCAGGTACCTCTCAATTTCCGTCTCTCCATTTACTCTAGTCGTAATAGATCGAATGGTGATGGAGCTGTTCTACGAGGCACATCCGGAGCTGAGCAATGTTACCGGAGGACATTGGGTGAGTGGAGACTCCAGATACCCCCCTCAGCCGACCCCCACCTACCGTATCTCGGCTCCCTGTTCATCTACAGGTGTGTAAAGTATACCAAAATGTTCGTTTTGCTCTTGCGAGTATTTTGGTATATTTTACACAACTAGCTGAACAGGGAACCGAGACTACGGTAGATGGGGCGGCTGGGGGTCTGGAGTTCAGCCGGCCAGGCTAGCAGAGATTCTTTGTGGCAGCCCCAAAAAGCCGAAACATTTAGAATTGATTTTTTCGTTCCAGTACACCCCGCCGACGACCTCTGTCGCTCCGCCGGCTCCAAATACGACTAGTATACCATCCACTACGCCCACTCCTCCCAACGCTACCGTACCCCCCACCAACACGACCGGCACTCCGATTTTGGTATTTGAAAAATTATACAATTTTTACAAATTTTTATTTTTAGACCACGGCTTCGAATACCACTAGTAATACGGTAATATTTTTTTATGGTTGGTACAATTGACGGTGTCATTAGAGCGAAATTTTCTCGTGAAACTTTAAATATTTTTGAAACATTTTTTCCCTACTAGTCGAAAAATGCCTAGCGATATAATCGTAAAAGTTTTCATCGGGTTTATAATAAATTTGTCCAGATTTTAAGCAGAAAAAATAATAAATTTTGAAAAAAACTTCGTGAAATTTTGGTACAAATCGGGAATTTTTAGCCGAAAATCGATATTTTTGTATCTTTAAAATCACCGTTTCTAATGTTTTAGATTTAGGAATAGTAAAAAAATAGTTTAGAAACAATTCCTCGATTTTTCTTAGAAAAAAAAACGGGTTCCCCCGTAACTCCAAAAAACCCATTTGAAAAATAATTTTTTGATATTGAAAACTACAGAAATCTGTAAGTTTCAAAATATTCACGTCAAATTATTGGATTATGGAAGGATTATTGACACGGCCTTAGTATTCGTCCGAATAAATGCGTTGATTTCTGTTAGCGCTTTGCAAATAACTGAAACATTCGAAAATAAAATTATTTTGTAATAGGTTTTTGCGAAGATTCTGCTGTTATTTACGCGAAATCGTGAGGGGATTATAGTAGCATTTTCTAGCCAAACTTTGAACATTTTCGAAACATTGCAAAAACTGGATCTTTCACTTTATCGGAGGGGATCCTATTTTCTTCTACAAGTCCAGAAATGCCAAGTAGGATATTATATATAGGATATATTAATAGTATTTATATATATAGGATATATTAATAGTATTTTTCGTAAAATATAACTATTTTTCAACTAGAAAAACTACCACAAAACTTTCTTAAAAATGCTAAAAAACTTTGGTAAAAAGTCGGCCAGCTATATTTTTCGTTTTATTTTTTTTTACCCAAATTATTATTTTACAAAGTGAAAAACTTAGATATCCGAAACCACAAAAATCTTATAATTTTAATATTGTGAATTTAGAAGTAAGTTTGAATTTTAGGCCTTAGAAGAATTCCCCAAGAAAGACTGATTGATTAAATTTCTCAATTTTTGCGGTTCTTCAAAAATGTTTGAAACATTCGAAAAATCAGAAAAATATTGATGATTTTTGTACTGCGAAATGCATAATTCTACGGTTTTAGCCAAAAATTTCTACGTATGAAAACATAACCGTACATCTGCTTTTCAATGGCTACCAACCTTTTGATGGAACTGGATTAGGTGGCATCGTGTTAGATTAGTCTTTGGAATTCAATGAAACATTTTTGTTATCCAGAAATTGTTCAAACCTTCTAGAACTCAAATGTGTTTTCAAAGCGTCATTTTAAACGTTGCGACTTCGAATTCCAGCCCATTACTTCCGGGCCCCCGCCGACAGCGAACAGTACAGCCGCGCCAACCCCACCAACTACGAGCAGTCCCACGACTCGGTAGCTTCTAGAATTAAATTGAAATTAAATTAAATTAAATTAGCCAAATTAAAAATTTGAAATCGAATTACTATTCTATTTTTCCGTTCCTCCTCGTCGACCACCTCCGATCTCCCGCCCGCCTTAACGGATCCAAGCGGTCCCGCTGAACAAGCTGCACCCGACGTCAAGGCGACAGTCGACCCGACGGCTGAAGCTCTGTAAGTGGCAGGCTAGCAGAGATCATTTGGGATGAGAGAGAGGGGGAGGGGGCAGGCTAGCAGAGATCATTTGGGATGAGAGAGAGGGGGAGGGGGCAGGCTGGCTGGTAGAGACCATTTGCCCTGATTTCAGCCACATGTCCACCCGTATGGCCTTCATCATGGTGTTGCTTGTGGTGGTCATCTACTGCTGTGCCATGGCCGCAATGGTGTATCTGGGGTTGCGAAAGCGGATGGAGAAGAGCCAGACAAACCAGCGTGGGTCCCAAATTCCGCAAAGAATCTCTGCCAGCCTGCCCCTCCTCGAAAATCCATTTTTTTCAGCCTCGCTACTGCAAAAGGTGGACGAGTCGAAGCAGAAGAAGCGCCTGTCACGATCGTCGAAGGTAGGGGGAAAAGGGGGCTGGGCTTCCCAGGTACTAGTGCGTTAGCGGGGGGCGGGGGGTAAATTTTTAGTCGCGACAATCTATACTGCTTTAATATCTTTTTAAGCGTTTTTAGAAATGAAAATTCTTATCATAGATATCATCGAACATTATGTTACGAGGGTCGAGATATTAACACAGTAAAAAATTGCAAATACTTAAAAGTTTGTGAAACATTTTAATTTTCAGAAATTACTTATATGTAAGAGAATACGATAAAAATACGCGCTAAAATACTAAACCTCCCTCTAAAATTAAAAATTAAACGTATTGGCTATTAAATAATTACAATTAATAGTTTTCTGTTTTAGTCAAGCGGGAAGAGCTCGCGAAGCAGCGGCCGCACAACGACGCGCTCGGACAATGACAAAGTGGCGCCGTCGGACCGTCAAATGGAGAATAGGGTACCTGCCTGTCATGCTCCCCTTAAAGAGCCTTAAAAGTGAGCAAGAGCCTGCCGATTAGGCGTAATATTTTAAAATTTTAAACGTACTTCGGCTACTTAACTGGAAAATTCAAATTGGCTTTTTCAAGGTCTTTTGTCAAAACATATTTTTTTCCAAAAGCGTCAAGAAAAATGAGGTAAATCTAAAGATGTTTCTAAGGATCCATGTTGTATGATAAAATAGCGGGAGTTATCCAAATTATTTTTCTAGTCTTCCAAATATTTATTAAATAATTTAAATTTTTGTTAAGAATACCGATTTTTTGACCAAAAATCGCGGATTTTCAGCCAAAATCTCACCAAAAAATTGTTCAATTTTTTTTATTTAGGTTCCATTTAATAAATCGTTAAATTTAATAATGCTATGTTCCTGGTGCAATTCTCGATTAAAATAAAATTAAAAAAATATAAAAAAATTGCGAAATTTACTGACGTGTTTCGGCATAAAAATAATAAAAAAGCCTACTGACCACTGCCTTCGGAAAATCCTAAAGAATCTATGCAAGTACGCATACCTTCTAGTGCCGAACTCTTGTAGCTGGATCAAACGCCTGACAATGATTAATCAAATCACTAATTTTTTTAAAAGGATTTTAGTCGAAACATTTTTTTCAACGGTTAAAAGCGGCCTAGTAAGGCGATGATTTTCCAAACGTTATTAAAACCGATTGGCGAGCTACATTGGCCTTTGTCAAGGGCTTTGGTCGAAACACTATGTTTTCAAAAGTGCCAAGAAGAATACGTTTAGCTGGTCTATTGCTTTTAAAGGGCTTTCCAAATATTTTTTTGTCGCAAAAATTTGTTGAATACGTCCGAACAAGATACAATTGATACGGCAAATTTCAAGCTATATCGGAAACTTGATGAAACATAGATTTCTTCGGAAAAGGATAAAACTGCAAACTTTGAGTGGATAACAAATTCTCTAACGTGGAAAATATGACCACGATTTTCAGGAACCCACGCAGCGCTCGCTGGGCCCCGGCACCGAGAAGGAGATCCCTCGCAAGGTGGGCCTATCTCTCTCTCTCTCTCTCTCTCTCTCTCTCTCTCTCTCTCTCTCTCTCTCTCTCTCTCACTCTCACTCTCTCGCACTCTCTCGCTCTCTCGCCCTCTCTCGCTCTCTCTCGCACTCACTCTCTCTCACTCTCTCTCACTCTCTCTCTCACTCTCTCTCTCACTCTCTCCCTCTCTCTCTCTCTCTCTCTCTCTCTCTCTCTCTGTCTCTCTCTGTCTCTCTCGCTTGCTCTCTCTCACACACACTCTCTCTCATTCTCCTTTCTCTCTTTCTCTCTCTCTCTCGCTCTCTCTCTCAAAGAATCTCTGCTAGCCTGCCCCATTTTTAGGCTCCCACCCAGGAATCGGTGCATATGACCCACTCGCAAAAGCAGAAGCGCCTCCCGAATGGGATGCGCACCGTCTCCGCCAAGCCCACCGTCATCAACTGAATACGGTAGTTGATACGCAAAATTGGCATTTATTTAAGCTGGAAATAATATGGGGACAAAAAAATGAATTCCAGTTCTCAGCCAGAGCCAGCTCAGCCAGCAGTTATTTTCACATTTTTTTACCAATGTTTCATAAGAGTTACATTATCAAAAAATCAGGGTTTTGTTAATAAAACATGGCTTGCTGGCATAAAACATTGTTAGCCAATTGCAAAAATTAAGGAGATTTTTACACAACCAAGTATTGGGCCGTTTTAATAAAATTTGGATTTTTGAGGAGAATTAAAATTTAACGGAAAAAAATTGGGGTGGATTGAAAACATGTTTCAGCAAAGCTCCTTTTTACCAGTGAATTGCTATATTTAATTTGCGCGTTATCGTACGAGGAAAAAAATACAATTTTCGCGCCGAAGAGGCCAAAAAGCCACTGTTTAACGTTTTAGATTACAGTAGGGTGAAGAGCCCTTGTCGTCAAATCAGCAGGGTACTGGACTGTTAGCGGGGGGGGGACTAGTTTGTCCCGCCTATTTCCGCCTTTTTTAATAATAAATAAAGTGCTTATATAGTGTTTTTCGAGTTTTTGTTGCTAGAAAGTTATAAAATTTTTGGAAAATTTGAAAATTCGAAATTTTTATCTTTTTTTATTATTTTTAACAAATTTTTTCACCAAAAGTCAAAATTCTCGCAAGTTTTTATGTAATTTTTATACTAGAGCAAAATTCAATCAAAATGACTTGTATTTTGACGGTATTTCAGGTAAATCCAGCCGGGACCACCACCACCTCCAGCTGTCACGACCACGCTGAAAAAGCCCCTGAAATTTGCATATTTTTTTGATGTGTGTGATGGTCTTTGCTAGCCTGCCCCCGCCCAAAAAAATCCCGAAGTTCCCCGATCATTTTTATGCAGAAAAATTTGCTTGTTTGATACGCCACCCCCCACTGGACTACGGTAGCTCATTGCTATGTGGATTTTTGTTGTATTTGTGTACTACGGTAATTGCGATAAATGGCTGCATGGGCTTTTTGTAATTTTTGGCTGTAATTTTGTAATTTTTCGTTTGCTTTTTTGTAATACCAAAAAAATTTGAAAACTTTGGATTACAAAAAGATATCGTATTAAAAAAGAAAAAGGGTTTTTAATACTAAAAAGGAGATAGTGGATTTAAGGGGGAGAGGGGGGGGGGGAGTTATAAAAAATAAATTTTTTGTCGAGTCTCGAATTTAAATTATTTTGCCCATACTTTGAAAATTTTGCATTTAAAATTAATATTTAATTTTGATGTATCACGTCGAAATCATGACAATGTTGGCTTGGAATTGGCAATTTACCACCCGTTTGCTTGGGTTTGCCGACATAATTCTAAGGCACGATTTTTACTATTAAAGGCGATAGCGATTCACATTAAATTTTTGTTTCCGTATTGTCACGCCCCCTTTAAAGTTGCGCTGTGCTTTTTAAAAATTATTTTCTTGTGTATTTTTTTGGAAAAATTCGAAAATGGAATTTGGTAGCTCTGCGAAAAGATGTTTCAAAAATTAGCGAGGCTGCCGTGAATTGAAAATTGGTAATCGCATACCGCTCCTCTTGACAAGATTCATTTTGACAGATTTTTGCTTCTTTCACCTCCGCCGCCTTCACAGTACCTTTAAAGCATAAAATCTATAAATTACCGTATCCCTATGACTTTTGTTCTCCTCAAAACCTAAATCAGACAAAAAATCCGGTTGTGCATAGGGTTCGAGTTTTTCCAAAAATGCATGTTTCGCGTCCGTCCAATATAAATTTTGCTTTTGATCGGTTAATGCAAGCAACTTCTGAATGTATTACAAAACTTACAAAACTTTGCAATCTACAAATTACAGTATCCAAATAATCAGGTACTCAAAAATTTTATAAATCAGTGTGGCAGAGTAGAATCTGGATAATTGGCCCCCGGAAACATTAGCGCCTTACTAAATCCATTCCAAATAAATTCTCCTTTTTAAATCAATTGTTTTCTAGTGATGATCGGTTTTGTTTTAATTAAAACTGCACTTAAAAAGTGCCACTAAATACAGTGTCGTAGCATTTATGAATGTTCCAAAAATCAGTGATTATCCGGTGAATTGAAAATAAAGTTTTCGCTCCTTTTACCTCCCCCCGGCCTTCACAGCTCCTTTAAAAAAATAGGTAAATTCCCGTATCCCGATAAAAAGCTTACTTCCAAAAGTTCAATCTACATCAAGAAATCCAGTACTGCTTCGAGTTACCAATTTTCCGAAAATTCGATGTTTCATATCTAACTTCAGAAAAGTTTTTTTTGGATCCAGTAATCGGGCGCGGTTGCTTATCGTTACAAAACTTGGAATCTCAAACTTACAGTATCCCGCTCGATACTCTGAAATTTTTTTAGAAAGCAGCGTTTCAGGATCGAAGGGGGGTAATTGCTGATTGCACGGAGGAATTATACGCCGAAATGACGCTAACGAGCTCGTAATTATTATTTTTTTATGTTGCGAACGAAGCTGGTGGGAGGGGGCAGGCTAGCAGAGGCTCGTTGCGGAATTCCTCAAAATTCTCGGCTCTAGCAATCAAACCCAGAGGGGCTACGGTTTACTTTACCCGCCCCCAGCCCCAGGGCCCCAAAGTTGGCGATATTTTCGTTTTTTTTCCGGGATTGTTTCGACGCCATTCGATAGAGCATCAAAAAATATACTAAGAATTTTAGTTTCTGCCCAAAATAGTGTAAAATCAAATAGTTATGGTAAAAACAAGAAAAATTCGAATAACCGCTAAACACTATTTTAATTGTATAAAATTTAAAATTGGTTTTTCGCAATTTCCGGCAAGGGGAAAGTAGCTGGGACCCTAGGGCTATCGATTCGTGGCATCAAAAAATTTTGGACCTTCCGGCTGGGGTTAAAGTAACCTCTTGCATAACTCGCACCCTGATTACCTCAAAATCCTCATGTCTGGCAATCAACCCTAGCCAAACCAGCTCCAAGCGTCTGTTGCCCACCAGCATTTCTTGGGGGCACCCCCAAGAAATGCGGAAAAACCCCGGGGCCCACAGAAAAGATAAGAGGCGGAGGCCCATCTCACTTTGGGAGCCCAAATGGCACCTGTCCCCCATAAAATTTTGGGGTCATGCAGTGGCGGCTGCCACTGACATGGCCCCTGGTCTGGGGCTGTTGGGCCCCTGGGCCCCAACAGCCAACACTTTTTTCTGGGGTTTAAGGTTATCTTAGGGTTGGCGGAGACTGTAGTGGTCCGCAAATGATCTCTGCTAGCCTGCCATTGTCATTTTTTTCTAGAAAATTTGGGTTTTTGAAAAGCATGTTTCATATTTCCCTGTGTAATTTCCCGTTAGCGTCGTTATAGTTGTCGCAAGTTACATCCATGCTTCTTTTTTTATAAAATTCCCAAACCCCATGCCAAATGATCTCTGCTAGCTGGCTATCGCCATTTTGGGTATGGAATTTAACTTTTTGAAAAATCATGTTTCATAACTCTATTTACTTTTTTTCATAGTTTCCTACTTAATAGGTACACAACCGTTGCCGGAACATTATAAAAATAATTGCAAAAAATGCTGGAAATTCCATAAGGTTGGTTGTTCTTTTTTCAGTCATTTTGATTTTACATCAAAGATTCCCGAAAATTTTGATTGTTTGAGGACCGTAAATGATCACCGAGAAAAATTAGCTTCCCCCCGGTTAAAAATGCCCCTGCCCGTAGCGAAAAATTTGATTTTTGTATGATCCTGTTTCATAATTCCTTACTTGCTTATTTTTTCTAAAATTCCCAAATCTAATCCCAAATGATCTCTGCTAGCTTGCCATTCCCAGTTTGGGAATCGAATCTATCCCTTTGAAAAATCGTGTTTCATATTTCTATATTTAATTCTACATGGTTTCCTGCTTAATTAACCGAGGAAAAACTCGCCAACGATTCTCAAATGGTTTCCGCTAGCCTGCCCTTATCAGTTTTCTGCCAAAAAACCCGACGCTGGTATATTAGCAGGGGGAAAGTAATTTTTGTTGAGAGTAGCGTATTTTTGGCTTGTTTTCCGCGGTTTTTGATTGCAAGAGCATTATAAAAATAGTTTTAAAAGTTTTCAAAATTGAGTCCTTTTCCATTAGTTTCTTATCAAAAATCACAAGATTCGGAAATTCTCGTTGTTAAAAAATGGCCGAGACAAATTATACTATTAAACTATTAAAAGATCTGTTATAATAACTAAAACTAACTATAAAAACTATTAAAATGATCCCTGCTAGCCTGTCTTTTCATTTTCGCAAAAAAAATTTGGCTTTTTGAAAAAACGTGTTTCATCCTTCCTGCTTTAATGTTTTTGTGGTTGGCCGTTTAATCTAGGGCTCTTGTCCACAGTCTCTCGGCAAATCGAAAGATTCCGGAAAGTCAGTCTATGTTTCACAATTTTAAAACCCGTTTCTTGCCGATTCTGTATCAATGGCCCGTATCCAAAAGACGAAAATACACATTTTCACTTTATTCATTTATTTATTGATTCAATAATTCTAAAGGTCTTCACTTAAATCCACAAAACTAATTGCAGCAGCATGGAGCTGTTCAACAAGATTGTCGGCCGGAAATCCCGGTCGAAATCGCCGTTGAAACGGGAGCAGCTGCCCAGGAATCAGCCGGTATTTTTTCTTTCGTTTAATTATAGATAAACAAAATTAAAATACGATACCTTTTAAAAATTTTCGGGGAATTTTTTGATGTTTCGCCAAAACACGGTACTGCTTACTGTGTCCTGCAAATATTAGTTCATTTTCATTCTGTGATATTGAAAAAGATTAGGAAGCAGGAAAAATGCCAAGCAGAACCGCTGCCTTCCCAGCCCCTTTAAAATGCCAAAAACGGCTAATTTAATAGACTCCTGTATAAGGGACCGATAGAAAATTGGTGTTTCATTAAAATGCATTGTTGAGTGCTTTTCGAATAGTAATATTCAAGTCGCGGTTTTTCCAATTACTTTAACATTCCAAAAATGGGCTAATTTAATAAGGCGTTCTGTTAAATTAGGATTTCTAAAAAGTGATGTTTCGTTAAAAAATATTGCTTAGTGTGTTTTTAAAACCGTAATGTGGCTTACTAGGGAAGTGCAAATAAAAAACCCAGCAAACCGCTTAGCAAAAATATGGGTCTGATAGAGTCGGCGACGGGGATTCCGAAACTGCAATCAGAATTTGCTAAACGCTTAATACAAAATAGTTATGAGCATTTTAAGTTTTGCACTACATGCTCCGCCCTCCCTTATGAGCCCCTCCCAAAGATGGGTGTCCGCCTGTCGAGTGGTGTAGTGGCTAACTAGCATGCCTATGGGGCGGGGGGTCTCTGGTTCGACTTCCCGGTCATGCAAAATTTTTTGCTTATTCATGAATTTTTAAATTCATGAAAGCGATTGCAAAGTGGTCACGAGAGTGCCAGTACTCTTGCGGATACGGCACTAAAAAATTCACTTCTTTTTTTTCGTAAGGCAGGCCTACACGCAGTCAATAATATAGAAAATGTTAAAAAATCTAAATTTCGGTCTTCGAAGCTTTGAAAAAGTGTGAAGTTGTTGCCTTTGACCAAAAAGCAAAAAGTTTTGCATGAACGGGGAGTCGAACCAGAGACCCTCCGCCACAGAGGCAGGCTAGTTATCCACTACACCACTCGACAGGCGGACACCCCTCTTTGGGAGGGGCTCATAAGGGAGGGCGGAGCATGTAGTGCAAAACTTAAAATGCTCATAACTATTTTGTATTAAGCGTTTAGCAAATTCTGATTGCAGTTTCGGAATCCCCGTCGCCGACTCTATCAGACCCATATTTTTGCTAAGCGGTTTGCTGGATTTTTATTTGCACTTCCCTAGTTAGGAGCGTTTTGATCGATCGATTTAATTTACTTTTTAAAATACTAATTTACGCTGTTATCCTTGCCTTGCATCTCCCATCAAAAATTCTAAAAATACGTTACGGCATTAATAATCGGGCTTTTGCAAAGGGATGTTTCGTAAAAATGTACTGCTTACGGCGTAACTGAAACCACAATGCGGCAGCCTCTTTGTACACTTCTACTACTTCTGCTAGGCATAAAAATCGCAGCGACTTGCTAGCCTTCACTGTTCCTTTAAAATCCCAAAAAACGGCTAATTTAATAGACTACCGTAATAACGGACCAATAGAAAATTAGTGTTTCATTAAAAGGCATCGTCAAGGCTTGTTCAAAAATATTAATTTCCTTGGTGTCCCAGACCTCGTAGTTCCTTTCAAATGCTGAAGTATGGGTTTGATAGGTTACTGTAATAATGTAACGTAATAAATTTATTTGAGAGAATCAAATAAATTTTAATATAGAACAAACCTAATAAGAGGGGATGTTTCGTAAAAATGCATTGCTGACGGTGTTATTGAAACCATTCTAAAGTTATAGAATTTGCAAGCACGCAACATCTACCAAGCGCAAATTGCGGAGCTAAATCCATGCCTTGATAGTCCCTTTAAAAACAAAAAGTGTCCTGAAAAATGGATGATTTCGTAAACGTCTATTTTACTCTGGTCTCAAAAATTGATGTTTCGTTAAAACAAATTGTTTACATTTTTTTCCAAATATGAATTCGCCTATTCCTTATTTCTTTAAAACCAAGAGAGGGGGATAGTTTAATGAGCGATGTGAAAATTAGGGAAAAGCGGATGCATAAAAAAAATTAAAAGGCGTAATCCTTTTATATTATTTTATATTATTTTACTATTACTTTTTATATTATTTTATATAAAAAGCAAGAGAATCCACATCGCAATCTTTTTCAGTTCTCGCGCTCCTACGCCCCTCCCAGCACCCACCGACAGCACCACAAATACAGGTATCATATCGTTTTAACGTTTAGGACTTAATTGTATCAATTTATAAAGACGACGAAAAGCAGAAAAATACGCAATTTTTTAACGCTATATTTTGCAATTAACACTTTTACAATTTGCATTGCGTAAGCGGTAAATGATTTTCAAGGCGTCAAATTAGCGCTGAAAGGGAGCGGAAAGGAAAAATTGCATACGAAAACAAGCTCGAACCGTAGACCATTCTCCCCGCAATTACACCTAACATGTTTGAAACATTTTTTCACATATCACATTTCCAAAAATTATTTTTTTTGATTTGTTCAAATTTTAGCCTAATTTTCAATTTAAAGGCAAGTGGAAACACCAGCAAAAAAAATTTAAAAACAAAAATGAGCATTAATAAATGGTGTTTGTGAAGCGCGATATTAAAGGCCAAAATCCTAAAATTACCCGACGTATTTTTGAAACTGACACTTTTCAAGATTGTATTTCGTTACCGTTAAATGATTTCCCAGTCGTGAAGGCAGCGTTTTAAAGGGATCGTAAGGAAAAAACACGAGAAAGGCATTGAAGGGAATTTCCCCGCCCTTACACCTAATATTTTTGAAACATTTTTTCACAAATTTAAGTAAAAATTAATTTTTTTTAGATTTGTTCACATTTTTAGCCCGACCTTAAACGCAGAAATAATAATGATTAAAATTTTTACAAAAAGGAAAACAATAATTAATAGATGGAATTAGCGTTTTCGATGATCAATCCCTTTCGCAAGAAGCATTCATGGCAAGAAGCATCAAAGGCAAAAATCCTGTAATTACCCGACGTATTTTTGAAACTGACAATTTTCAAAATTGTATTTCGTAAGAGGATTGATTTCGAAATGATTTTAATAGGGTGGAACCAGCTGTTTTATAGGGAGCGGAAAAGGAAGATGACAACACAGACCGATTGAAGCGCCTTTCCCCGCACTTACACCTAACATTTTTGAAATACTTTTTCAATAATCAGTGTTTCAAAAATGCATTTTTTTAATTGGTTCAAATTTTTAGATAAAAACCGTTTAAAACCTCATTTTTAGCTTCGAGCAGCCTCCCTCGAACTTCAGCAGCTACTCCCACCATGATCCCACCGCGATACCGTACTCCCCGGGTGCTGCGCGGAAATACGGAGGGCCCGTTCCGCCCGATTATCCAATGCCGGTAGGTGGGGGCAGACTAGCAGAGAAGCGTTAAGGAAGCGAAAGGGAGAGGGAGAGAGAGAGAGACAGAGAGAGAGAGAGCGCTAGCAGAGATTCTGAAATTCCCGAAAAATTTAAATGACGCATTAGTCGTAACACGATTGCCTCGTCTCCTAAACATTTGACCCCTACCTTTTCTGAAACATCATGCCACACGAAGAAAAAATTCGAAAGTTTTAAAATAATTTGTAGATCCATTAAATCCAAGTTTTATTAATTAAAGAGGAAATGGTATCAAATAGAAAAATAAAATAAGGTAGGTAAAAAAAGATATAGATACAAAAAATGGAAAAGGATTTGGTGGTTCTTGGGAGACTAGCAGAGATTTTATCGACAAATAAGACTAATTGGGTAAATTGGGAAGGACGAAGTATTGACTTCCGACTTCAGGCACGAATTGGTAACTTGGCCGAAACATAGTTTTCTAATCTGGTTTGGAGGTGAGGCAGGAACGGAAGGCTAGCAGGGATTCTTGCGGAATTCAAAAAAACATTTTTAATTATAAGGGTGGGGTTGTTAATAATAATCATTACCCTAATTCACCAAAAACCGCATACGGAATTAGGGAGTGATCATATGAAGGAATAACAATGTCCGAACACTGACTGAACCACTAAAATTTACGTTAGGACTCTAGCTGAAACATATTTTTCTCCATTTTTGCATGAATTATTTTTCTGGGCAGGCTAGCAGGGATTCTTTGAGGAATTTGTTAAAAAAAGTTTATTTATAACCATTCCAGCTAGCAGAGATTCCTGACCGAGAAAATTCATTCAGGAGGCCGAGACGAGGCGGGAATAATTTCCCCCCACAAAAACCAAGCTTATGCTTAGGCTTAGGCTTAGGCTTAGGCTTAGGCTTAGGCTTAGGCTTAGGCTTAGGCTTAGGCTTAGGCTTAGGCTTAGGCTTAGGCTTAGGCAACTTGGTTGGAACATACTTTTTTTTGCATCCTGCGCTTGATTTTTAGCCGCAGGTTAGCAGAGATTCTTGTGAAAATTGTTGATTATTGGAGCGCTATTGGTGAGCTAGAAGATATTTTCACCACAATCAAAACCCGGCGACAGCTTGTTTCTATTGATTGCGTCCCAAAAATGCAGACTATTGATCTACCTGAAACAGACTTTTTAGACTTCACGAGATTTCAAATTTTAAAGGCAGTCTAATTCTAAGGCGTTTGAGGAATTTGTAGATGTGAAAAAGTCGTTTGTTGATAATCCTTGGCAGGCTAGCAGAGATTCTTGACAGGGGAAATTTATTTAATGACGCGAAAAGAACTCGGATTAATTTGGCGCCTCAAAAATAACTTATGAACTTGGTTGGAACATATTCTTTGTATCGCAGAACTGGAATTCCAGGCGCAGGCCAGCAGATATTCTTGAGGAATGTAAAAATCTAAGCCCGTCATTATACTAGCTTTCGGGTACGACAGGCTTGGTTCTTAGGGAATTTTGGTAAGGGAAAATGTTGAACAGAGAGAATTAGCTTCCAAATTAAATTTTAAAGTACCACTTTGGCCGAAACATCATTTGGAAATTCTCTGATGGGCAAAGTTTTGGGGCAGGCTAGCGGCGATTCTTGGCTAATTTAAAAACCAGTGGAAAAAGACCGCTTCGCGGCCATTTTCCACTGGACCCCGTCCAGGAATCATGAATTTGAATACCTTCTTCTTTTAGCCTGCGGCGCAAGAACCTGAGTAATGGCGCCAATAAGCCTGCGGCGCTAGAGCCAGCGTTCCGCTAGATCCTTTGAGCCTGCGGCGCTAGCTACTGGTTTTTCTCCAGGTCTTGCCTGCGGCGCGAGAGCCTGGACCAAGGACCTGTTGTTTGGCCTGCGGCGCTAGAGCGAGGGTCAGGCCTAAACCTCGCACACCGAGAGCCTAGAAATATGTTTAGTTGCTAGACTACCAAAAAGCAAAAAGTAGGATTTGCCCAGGATCCGAACCCACGACTATAAGCGTAGTAGGCCGGGCGTAAATCCACTACACCACGGGGTAGATGGGAACAGGCGGCGGGAAAGCCCTCTTCTGTTCCGGGGAAACGCGGGCGGGGAAGCACAGAAAAGGCTGACCCAATGCCCCGGGAGGGAAGCCTTCTGGTCACTTTACAAAATTAAGTTTTTGAGTCTGAATCTGCAGAAAATTTGTAAAGAGAATAAGATGCGCGTGATCCCCACTATCGAATACATAACTGGTCCAAATTTCAGCCCGAAATTCCAAACGCGAATCGAGTTATGGCCCGAACACCACGGCTCGTCGCTCATTTTGTTAAGGATTTTTACTATTTTGCTTGTAAAAGTGTTAAATGGAGGAATTTCGGAAAACAAAAAAATGCGTTTTTGGCGAATGTTGTTCTCCACCTCCATGCCAAAAATCAGCTCGAAATTCGGCCTGACGGCCGAGAAAACGGCCGTACAGAAAACAAACATACTTTTCTCGCTTATAGGATAGGATAAAAGGATTGATTTCTATGATTTAAATGATTTCTATACTTGTTTTAAAACGTACCATTGAATTTCCATTTCCACAATTAACTCGTAAATTATTTGGAACATTTTTTTGTATCACACGACTGGAATTCCAAGGGCAGGCTGGCAGAGATTCTTGAGGTGCCTGAAAATAGAATAACATGTCATATTAGCCGCCCTGGTTGGCTGGTAGCGATTCTTAGCGAATTTTTGGAATTTTTAATACCCAAATTTCATTTTTCCAGGATCTGCCTCCGGTCTGCTACCTTCCGCTTCCTCCATCGCCACTCGTCGTCAGCCGAAATCTCTCTGGCCACAGTAACGCATCGGGGGTACGGTAATTTGCAAAAAAAAAAAAGTAAATGGCACTCATTGCGCAGCCAACGCAAAATTATGATTTTTCGCCTTCAAAATTGGCCGATGGGAGGTGAAACACCGATTTTCACCAAAATTCTGAAGTTAGTTTTCTTTGTTTGCACAAAACGTAGATTTTACGATACAATTTCTATGTAACTTAAAGAAAAACAATATAGAAAAATGGCATCGGAATACAAATCCGGCTTCAAATTGCGTTTTTGAGTCTTGGAAATTGGCCGATGGGAGGTGGAACGCAAATTTTTGACCAAAATCCTGGCCTAAAGCCTTCCTTATTTTAACAACCAAGTTTGACGAAATAAGAAAGACTGTAGCCAAAATTGCCACAAAATGTCCACCCATGATTATGTGTTTTCGATCGCGGGATAGACCGCTGGGAGATGAAACACACATTTTTAGATGTTTTGACACTCAGTTATCGTTAGGATGCTAAAATGTAGATTTTAACTTGCGCTTTTAATCTACCTTAAATAGGAATAACATAGAAAAATGGAATTGGAATACAAATCCAGCCTCAAGTGATGTGTTTCGATTCTCCAAATTGGCGATTCATGATGATTACTGACACATTATTTTCCTAAATATTCTATAAAAAAAGAAACATATTTTTTTATTCCACTGTATATTTACCTGTTTTCCTATTTTTTTTTTGCATGAGGCTCTTTTTGATGATATTTACCAAACCAAAGACAGGATCAGAGGATTGTTGGGTAAAAATAATTCATGAGTATATTTTCGCCAGAAACATATTTTTCGAAAATAAGCTATGCGAGAAATTCCTGAAAAATCTCTGCTAGCCTGCCTTGTCTCCCTCTCTCTCACTCTCTCAATCTCTCTCACTCTCTCTGGCTCTCTCTCCCTCCCTCTCTCTGGCTCTCTCTCTCCCTCTCTCTGGCTCTCTCTCTCACTCTCTCTCGCACTCTCTCTCTCTCTCTCTCTCTCTCTCTCTCCTCTCTTGCTCTCTCCCGCGCTATCTCTCTCTCACTCTCTCTCTCTCTCTCTCTCTCTCTCTCTCTCTCTCCTCTGTCACTCCCCAACTCGTCGATCAATCGGCAAACAATCACGGCTCAAATGTCTGCCTGACGCTCAAAGAGAAAAAGCTCTTTCTCAGGCTCAGGCTCAGCCTGCACCCGGCTGTTTGGCCGTAGCCAGGAAAAATTGGAAACCACCTTCTCTCGGAGAGGACACGAAATGACTTATGGGGCCCACTAGAGCCCCGCTTTTTCACTTCCGCCAATGATCTCTGCCAGCTGGCCCCGGTGGTTTTTATTTAGGTCTTAGAATTAACATGTTTTAGAAGTTTTTATAATTTCTATAATATCAATATAATTTATTAAGGCTTTCTAATTGATATACTTTTTATAAGGAAAATTTTGATAAATTTAGGTATGTAATTTAGTAAGTTGCTAAACTAACTTGTATTTATTACTATTTACGATTGAATTGGATTTAATTGAATTATTATTTACGTATTGAATTTTTATAAAAATTAGAACAAGACTAATTTAAGTAATAAGCATTGTAGTTTTTATTAGTTTAAAATCAAAGGGATTTTACTATATTTATAGCAAATCAATAATAGTAATGTTTTCAGAATAGAATGCATCATTTCCCGCAAAAGCTGCGTTTGAATCAATTAACCATCGGATTTTTTTGCTAGTAAATTTCAAGAAACATAAATTTTTGGTGATATGCCGTGATTTTGGTTCGGTTTTTGGTGATTTAACGTTATAGTAAATGCCAATTCATACTAAGTTTTCAATGGAATCTTTTGACTCTCTATTATTCTGAAAATTATTCTTTTAACCTGAAAATTCTTTGAAACGCGTTTTTTTTCTACGACGTTCCAAGATGACTAATTACTTTGAGAAATCTATATTCCTAGAGGAAATTTGTTAAAACTTGTATTCTTAAAATTTCTGGGCACAACTTTAAATTCTAATTTCTAGGCAAACTATCGCTTTTTCGGTTTTTTTGCGGCTTTTTTCTTATGAAAAAATGGGTTTATGATGGCCATGCTATGATTTAAGCGCTGATTCTAGCTTAGAATTCCTTTCATTACTGGAAATTTGATGAAACATTGATTTTTTGATTTCGCGGGATTTCGAAATTTACAAAAATTCTAAATTATAACGTCCCGTTTTTTAAAGATTTTCCGCAGAAATCTCGCCTAGCTTATTGTCGGGACGGTTTTATTTTTTAATAACCCTAAAATTTATTGCGAAACATTTCTGTAGGAGATTCTGGAGTCAAGGCGTCGCCCATTATTGGGGTAAATAACTTTTTGTATACAAAAATGTTTGGAACACATTTTTTAAATCTGGTCCTTGACTGCCTTTCTAATTGCTTCTGCTAGCTTGCCCCTCAAGGTATCCGTTCATCTCAACCACATGGTCGGGACATTGATTTAACAGAGAAATATGGGCTAACAAAATTGGAGCGAAACATGCTTTTTTAATTTTTGTAGTCTTTTCGAAATTTTGTTCTCGAAATCAAAGATAATTTTTTAGAATCTGGGTTCTTCGGCATTATCGGGGGGGGGGCACTTTTTTCTAATCGGCCAATCTACTACTAAGCAAAAAAATGTATTAATTTTCCTTGAAAAATTCAAAAACCAATTCAAAAAACTCAAAAAATTGGCTTTTGCGATCCAAAATGACCAACTTTTCGTCCTTTTCAGACAATTTTCTCAATTTCTTGAGGGTTTTTCTACTAAAATACAGTTAAAACCTTCTAAAAACAACATAAAAATATTTTATAACGATTGATAGGCCAACCGGGGGCTCCAGGAAAAATCGTCCCCCAAAAAATCATGTTTCAAAAAAATTCGAATTGGCGTTAGGTAGCGAGCTTCTAATCGTTGGGCCTTTTTATCTCGATTATTTCCATTTTTATTTCCTCTTAAAATTTTGTTAATTATTTCTTAAAACAACCTCTGCCATTATTAGAATGGACCCGAACTATTTGCACGTGCGGCAGCGGAGCCCGCGGTTACGGTGGCAAGATCGGCAGTATGGGAAGGTAGCGAAAAATGGGGATTACTCTACCGTAATCGGTTTTTTTATTATTGAAACTATGCAAAAATTAAGGAAACTAAACAAGCGGCTATAAACGCTAAAAAAACGTCAAAATCCAATTTCAAAAATTTTTTGCAAAAATAAGTTTCAAATATTTTCAAAAAGCATGAAAATAGTATGACTACAATCAACAAATAATGAATGATTTTATGCCGTAATCATGTCACCATTTTATTTTTCTAAAAATCTAGCGCTGTCACAAATTCGTAAGGATAAAAAGTTACAAAAATGAGAATAATTAATATTCTTAAAAAAATATGCAAAAGTAAATCCTAAAAAAAATTTTTTGTTGAAAACAGTGTTTCATCAAATTGTAAAAAGAGCCAAAAATGCCAAAGGAACAATCAAACGACGGGTATTATTAATAAAAAAAATACATAGAGAGCAGCAATACCGTATCCTGTCTACTATGTAGAACGCTTACCTAAAGAAAAATTTTTCAACATTGGCGTAAAGAGGCCATTGAACTGCTAGAAATCGTTGTAAGTGCTGAACAAAGTCGAACCAATTGAAGATAAGCTTTGCATAAAAAAAAACGAGTTTCAAATAACGTTAATTATCACGAAAATTATCGAAGGTCGATAGGCCTTCTGCATGATGAAGATTAAAATCTAACTTAAAATACAATTTCCACGTTTCGATAATCCGAATTTTCCAGGAATCCGTCCAGACGTGGAACTCGGAAAAGGGCGCCGACGATTCGTCGTTTTTCCTGAATGGCAGTGCGTTTTTTGTGGATTTATTAAATTCTATATGGCTCTGTGGTTTTTATAATGTTTCACCGCCTTCTAAGGTTTTAAATTTGAAAAGGAAACTAATAGTCGCCATTTTATCAAATTTTAATAGCTGATTCTTCATAGGAAGAATGTTCCAAAAAATATTGCAACAAAATCAGCCGTTACTGAAATATTCGGCCCATCAAAACGGTTTCCTCTATATTTTCCACTCTCAATGTTTGCCCGTTAAAATGTGGGATTATAAAGTAAATAAAATACCCATAAAAATTCAATTTTAATGCCTATTTTGGTAGTTTTAATATGCCCATTCTTAATGCCTAGTTTGTGATTTGTCAGTCCCTTTAAAAAGCTTTTCAGCAACGACACCTACCTCCCCACCAGACCCCGGAATGTTTGAGGCCAACAACGGACAACACCTATCGACGTACAGTAGTAGCCGCTCCCGTAGTCATTCTCCACAAAAAAGAGGCACGCCAAATAATGGGGATACGAGGATCGTAAGCAGGTAAGGAAGAAGGGCAATCTAGCAGAGATCATTTGGGATGAGAGAGAGGGGGAGGGGGCAGGCTAGCAGAGATCATTTGGGATGAGAGAGAGAGGGGGAGGGGGCAGGCTAGCAGAGATCATTTGGGATGAGAGAGAGGGGGAGGGGGCAGGCTAGCAGAGATCATTTGGGATGAGAGAGAGAGGGGGGGGGGGGGGCAGGCTAGCAGAGATCATTTGGGATGAGAGAGAGAGGGGGGGGGGGGTAGGCTAGCAGAGATCATTTGGGATGAGAGAGAGGGGGGGGGTAGGCTAGCAGAGATCATTTGGGATGAGAGAGAGGGGGAGGGGGCAGGCTAGCAGAGATCATTTGGGATGAGAGAGAGGGGGGAGGGGGCAGGCTAGCAGAGATCATTTGGGATGAGAGAGAGGGGGGAGGGGTAGGCTAGCAGAGATCATTTGGGATGAGAGAGAGGGGGGAGGGGGCAGGCTAGCAGAGATCATTTGGGATGAGAGAGAGGGGGGGGCAGGCTAGCAGAGATCATTTGGGATGAGAGAGGGGGGGGGGGGTAGGCTAGCAGAGATCATTTGGGATGAGAGAGAGAGGGGGAGGGGGCAGGCTAGCAGAGATCATTTGGGATGAGAGAGAGGGGGAGGGGGTAGGCTAGCAGAGATCATTTGGGATGAGAGAGAGAGGGGAGGGGGCAGGCTAGCAGAGATCATTTGGGATGAGAGAGAGAGGGGGAGGGGGCAGGCTAGCAGAGATTATTCTGGAAAATTCCCTCCCTCTTTTAGCTGAGATGAACCGTTATGTAATTCCATTTTCGCAAATTTCCATGGTATTGAAAATGTGTGAAACATGATTTTTCAAAAAAAGGAAACTTTCAGAAGTCTTCAAAGGTGGATTAAAAAATTCCAAAAATAGGCAAGACAGCAGCAACACATTGGGAATTTACAAAAAAATATCATAATACAGTAATTTTCAGGTCGAAATCCCCACAAAAGCGAAAAGCCATCGCCCGTACCCTGGACTACCTGAACAGTCAATGCCATCTGGAAGGCTGCTCGGCTACGGTGGTTGTGGAGGTGAATTTTTGTATCAAAGGTTTTTTTGTATTTTTCTTAAAGAACTTTTCGATTTATATTTTAAAGGAAATTTTTAATTATGGCGGGCAGTGTATAACATTAGCTGTCCTAATACCCGTTTTGAACGGTTGTTTCTTGAAACACAAAATTTTTTGATGTTTGTTTTGTCAGTTTATGTCGGGAATTTTGTTACTTTTTAATGACATCTAAACGTGGCTTTTTTGATTTAGTAATACACAAAGCTACACGAAGAAAATCTTAACCAAGACAAGCAAAATTTTTTTGAAAAACATGTTTTACCTAAAAAGCTAGAAACCTGCACAGGTCCAAAGCGGATCTTCGCGGAATATGATATTGACTGTCACCTGGTATATTACAAGTGATTCTAGCATAGTTTGCCATCATTGGGATTTGTTTTATCAACAAAAATAGCAAAAATCCAGCGTCAGAAAATCAGAAAAAAGACTCGTTTTCAGTTCAGTTTTTTTTCTTAGTTATGCAGAATTTGATAACCAATTTTTAAAATACTCCCTCCTTCCATTACCCAAGAAATTTCTAACCTGTTTCTTAAAATTTTTGAAACACACTATTTCCGGCCATTTCAGAATTTTAAACATTTTGAATTAAGGCAAGGATATTTTTAGATGTTGTATATTTAAATATTTTAATAAAGAAAATTGGCGGGCGGATTAAACAGCTTTTGAAAAAACCAGGACGAAAATTGTGTTTCATCTAAATTGCTTATAATTCAGCGAAATATGTTGCTAATGGAATGCATCCGTCAATTCCTACATTGCCTTTTTGTAGCTTTTATTTAAATTTGTTTCTTTATAAGGGTTTTATTTAATAACAATTTTTAGTATTTATTTTATGAGGATTTTTTTTGTTTTCCGAATGAAAGGACGGTCGAATTAGGCCTCCATATGACCATTTTGATTGGCGGTTTTTTGGAACATCAATTCTTTAGCAAAAAAAGCTGGTCCTGGATCTTTTAGGTAATTTTCCATTTTATTCAGAAACACAAATTTTTATTAATGGAAAAGAACAGAAAGCAATATTAAAAACGATAATATTGTTTTATTAGCTCTAAAATCATGTTTCACCTAATCACCTAGAATATCCAAATCCAACGGCCTTATTGTTTCAAGTATGTTGAATGAAACCGCATTAAATCAAGTAGAATGGAGGGGCAATAAAAAAAAAATTCAAAAAAAACGGGACGAAAATTGTGTTTCAGATAAGTTCCGAATAAATTCTTAAAATCTGACGGTAATCGACACATGTCCACGTCTTCTACTACTTTGGCCATGGAGTTTGACCCTAGAATATATTTTTAATGTTATTAAATAATTATAGATTATAATTACAATTATATAATATAATTAAAATTTGGAAGTTATTTAGGCGACGAAATTCCTCGTCTGCAAGCACCAACTCTCCCATGCTTCCGAATATTTTCGAAATGTTTTCACCGCCGATGGAGGGCGAAGTGAGGTCAATGTGGTAAGCCTCCTAAATGATCTCTGCTAGCCTACCCTTTCCATCTCAGGTAGTTTCCGACATGTCTGTCCCCTCCCCTGCCACTCAATTCCGATGGTTCATCGAGAGCTCGGTACCCTGCCCCGGGTTGAAGGATATTAGTGGTAAGTTACGCTGGATTAAAAATAATAAAACCAATGATCACAATTGTCGGTCAAAATCCATTGCCCAAAGCAAGCACAAACGATAAAGAAGAGGATTTCGGCGTTGAAAAAACATATGTTTCGGGATATTGTCGTTTAGAAAAACTTGGAAGGGGTTTAATTCAGAATTTCTTGAAATTTAATTCAGTCATGTGCTGCTAGTAATAGTTATCGTTTTTAATTTTACTGAGGTAGTCAGCTCGATCAAAAAGCACCCTTTTCGAGAAAAATCAACGTTTCACCTAGGCATAATCCCGTTAGATTTTAGAACTTTTGAATGCGGCCCCCAGTAGACCCTGATGTTTCATAGATTTTTAGCTAGACGCAACGCTGATTTTCAGAAATTTTGCGCTTTCTTTCTCTGCGAAAATAAAATTACACCAGGGTTGAAAAGCCGCTTCACGACTTTTCAACCCTGGCCCCGTCTAACCCCATTTTATCCTGCACTTTGCATAATTGTACTGAATTCGGATGACAAAAAATGAAAAACAACCTTGTCTGTGCATTTATATAGTCGAATCACCACTTCCAGTCTATGCTAATTATTTCCTAACAAAGAAGCTTTCACAAAAACTTAAATTTAATGTCGAAAATGGCTGATTTTGTAAAATTTGATATGTGTGCAGTCATCTCAAGGCCATTGCGCACCTAACGACGTATCACACATACCCGTAACTTCCTCCCCTATCGAAATATCCTCCGGACAGACAGACGGAAGTGGATGCAAAGTGGCACACACACACACACACAGACACTATTTTTTATATATAGTAGGATCAACCTCTAAATTCTCTAGCTCGACCTAAATTATACCATTAACAAAAAATGTTTCAAGATAGCATTTAGTAATTCAGAAACTAGTGACTCTTACTTTTTTGTGCGAACGGTAATAATGTTTCAAATAAAGTTGGTATTACGCGATTCCGTACTGGGCCAATATTCAAACCATCGGATGTGGAAAATTACAATCATAAAAACCTACAGAGACGTTTAAAAATTATCGGACAAAAACCAGGTTTTTATATTCATCAAGTTCAGAAAAATAGATTTCAAGATTTCGCATTTAAATGGCAAACTTGGGACCATTAATGCGCCGTCACCCCGTGAAATTCTAATGTTTCTTATATTTTTGGTCGGCCGCGATTTTGCAATGTGGTAATTCAGAGAAGATTAGCTCCAGGATTAAAATCATACGCCTCTCCCTAGCCGTGTAAAAATTACCTGAGCAAGCGCTGCATTTTTATTCTCGCCAAAAAAATGTTTCAAGAAAGCACATTTCTGATGGCCCGCTATAGCTTTTACTGGCTGACCGGTTAAGCTTTAATGTTGCTTATATTTTTAGTGGGACCCGATTTTACAAGTTGGCAATCGAATTTGTTTTTGTTGGCCGGAAACTAGATGCGAAAACTATCAAGAAACACGCAAAAATTATCTGAACAAAATCTACACTTCTACCTTCACAAAAAATGTTTCAAGAACGCGCATTCCCGATGAAAATTAAGGACTGCTATTGATTTCTTCGACCCTAGTTTTCTAATGTTTCTCCAATTTTGATGGCACGCGACTGTGCTAATTTTTGTACTTCTAAAAAAAAATTGCCCCCGCCCCGGATAATGCGAAAGCACCCAAATTCGTCATTTTTGGAAAATTTTTTAGATTTTATCGCCGGTCGTTCAGAGTATTTAAATTTAATTAATAATTAAAATTACCGCTCTAATCTTTATCGAAATTCCCAAATTCCAGACGAAACCCTGGAGACGTGCATGCGGTTGGCGAAGCGTTTCGTCGCTCTAGGACTCGAGGCCCGGTGCAGCAAATACATCCATCAAAACGTGGGTTTCCGGCTGAAACTTTCCGCAAAGGATCCATGCTAGCATGCCCTGTTTTAGGCCCTATCCAGACAACCAATCGTCGCGTTATGTTGGCTGAATTGGTGTCTCAAGCATCGATTCGACCCTACCGTTCAGCAATCGTGTATGCCAGCGGTAGCTAGGTGGGTGGGATTCCTAAATGATCTCTGCTAGCCTGTCCCGCATGCTTTCCCGGTTCTTTTGCATTACCGGGGGGACCAACTTCTTTTAAGGCAGGAATTTAGAAAAAATAAATCGAGGATGAGTTTTTAAACCATTTTTACAATTCCTAAATGTAAAAATGTTACAAATTTTTCTTAAAAAATACAAAAACATAAATTTTTCGACCAAAATTCCGCTTTTTGAAAAATTTCCATTTAGTTTAGTTTTACTAGCTAAACTTTAGAGTTATTTTACTAAAAATTTATTAAAATACTTACTATTAGGTTATTGGGCATTTGTCCCCCCCGGTAATGCGAAAGAACCTTTTTGACTAATCAGAAAATGCTAAAGCACTACAAAGTCCCCCCGCTAAGAAACTAGTTCCAAAAAACTCTGCTAGCCGGCCTTTTACAGACTCTCCCTAACCAGCCTGGAGCAGCACCGCCACATGCTCTCCGAGCGCATCTACGCTGATCTGCTGGCGGCCAAGCTGAGGGCGTGCTACGAGAAGGTGGGCCCCATCATGGAGTTTTGTCTTGAAATTAAATTTTTAGTAAAGTTAACTGCGTTTTATTCTTCAAAGCGCTAACAAAATTGAAAAATCGAAATTTTGGTCGAAAATCGGCCATTTTTAGTTGAAAATCTATATTTTTTTTGTATGTTTTAACTAAATTTTGTAACGTTTTGACGCTTGGGAATAGCAAAAATAGCTTAGAAACACTTCAGCGATTTATATTAGAAAAATTGGATCCTTAAGAACCTTTATAAACTTACTTTAGGCGGTCTCCGTCTTCCAAACAATCCACCGCATGGACCACTTCACCTGCGAACTGCCCCAATGCCCAAGATGTGGGCGCACGAAGGAACATATGAAAGTCAGGGTGCTCGCCAATCCATGCAGGTATGTGAGAGCGGAAAAACTAATTAGAAAACTTTAAAAATCGCCTGGAAATTTCGAATTTGGTCCAAAATCGAGACTTTTTTGGGCGCAAACCTAGATTTATTTTTTTTGCATTTTTAATACATTCTTGTAAGTTTTGGACGTTCAGGACTAGTAAAAAAACACTTTGGATACACTAGCAATACTAGAAACCCCTTCTGTTTAGAAACTTAGAAATAGAAATCGACTAAAAATTTGAAATTTTGGTCGGAAACCGAGAATTTTTGGGCGAAAAATAGCTTTTTAATACATTTTTGCAAAGTTTGGGCGATCCGAAAGCGTAAAAAAATAGATTAGAAACACTAGAAACACCCGAAAAACCTCACGTTTAGAAAACTGGTCGGCTGCGAGCGCTGCATGCGAGACGCCGGATGTGAAATCGAAGCAAAAGCCCAGGGCGACCTGCAGGCCTACTACCAATGCCCCCACGCTCTATTGCCGCTAAATGACAACACAGGTTCCTATTCTATTCATTATTTTCACCTATAGAAATAATAGAGTTTTAAAAGCGGCTTTTCTAACCTCAAATTTCCAGAAGAGTGCCAATGCCAGACGGCCAGCCTCAGCGCCCACCTTCGCGCGCAGACCGAGCGCAGCAGTCGGCCGCGCCAACGGCTGGCCAGCGATCGATCCCAAAAATAATTGGAGAGCTAGCCGATCGATATTGAAGCCAGAATAAAGTATCCATGCCTAAAATCAATAACGGCGATTACGAGACACCTCCAAAAAAACTAGCGAGTGCTTTGATCTAGATTTCTACCGGGGCAAAAGCATAATTCAGTAACTCAATTAAACGGTAACATAAAGCGACTCAACGACGCGAAAAATAGCTGTTTTCTTGCCCCGTCAAATCACGCAGACTTGTCATTACCGAAAACGCAACAAAAAAGGTGAATTTGGGCGTTTTCCATCAAAATTCGCGCAAACTACCTACAGAAAATACCCGGAATTAGAAGGATTTGCAGATCTAGCGACGATAGGCAAGAAAAGCGCTGAATTTGGCAGTTTTCATATCCTGTTCCACCAAGGTTCACGAAAATGTCCTTCAAATTGAGTTGTGCCAGTCCTTTTTTAATTCAGAAAATCGCCACAAAAGCTAAAAATTCCTCGAAATTATCAATTAAAAAAAGCTGAAAAATCCGTTCTCAAAAACAACAACAACAATTGCTCGCTCAAAAGCTTTATTCCTCACAGACAAAAAAAACTCTCATCACACAGCGAGGGAGAGAGGCGAGTATGGTGAGTGAAAAAAGGGGGCCGGGGGTGCGAGTATTAAATGAAAGGCGAGAGATCCATTGTGGTGTGCGGGGGTAAATTTGGGATTTTTGGGTGTTGGTGGCGGCGTGTCGATGGTGTTCACGCCGTTGTGGTGGTGGGTGGATGAGGCGGAAGCGCGTCGTCGGGTCGGCCAGCTACTCTTTCTAAAAACAAATAGTGTATAAAACGTAAAAATTCCATCAAAAATAGTATTTTTCGTGCAAAAAATAGAAAAAAAGATTCTACGCTCTTTTGAAGTTTTTAAACACTCAAACGCAAAAGGTCCGACGAAAAAGTATAAAATATTCCAATTTCTCGCGGAAGTGTCCAGTTTTAGCAAAATTTCAGTTTTTAAAGCGCTTTTCATTCAAAATCAACGAAATTCTATCAAAAAAAACTATCTACCTTTTATTAAGCGTTTAAAAATACCATTACCTTCTCCTCCTTCTTTTCCTCTTCCTTTTTCTCCTCCTTCTTCTCGTCGCCCTCCTTCTTGTCACCCTCCTTCTTCTCCTCCTCCTTCTTCGGCTCGTCCTCCTTCTTCTTGTCGTCGCTCTTCGGCTCCTCCTTGTCCTCCTTTTTGTCGCCCTCCTTCTTCTCGTCGGGCTTCTTCTAGAAGTTCAATTTTAGGTGGAGAAAACAAAGCCAAATCCCTACCTCATCCTTCTTATCGTCCTTCTTTTCCTCCTCCTTCTTGTCGTCTTTCTTGTCGTCGCTCTTCGGCTCCTTCTTGTCCTCCTTTTTCTCGTCCTTCTTTTCATCCTTTTTCTCGTCCTTCTTGCTGGCCTCCTTCTTCTTGTCGTCTTTCTTGCTCGTTTCCTTCTTCTTGTCGTCCTTCTTGCTCGTCTCCTTCTTTTTGTCGTCTTTCTTGCTCGTTTCCTTCTTCTTGTCGTCCTTCTTGCTCGTCTCCTTCTTCTTGCTGCCCTCCTTCTTGTCGTCGGGCTTCTTCTCCTGAAAAAAAGCGTATTAATCAAGTGGAAAAACAGTTAGATAGTTTTAAAAACTAAAATGTTGAGAATTTGGTCGCAAAACGAGCGTTTTCAGGCGAAAAATCGACGTTTTGGTATTTTTAACAAACTTGTAACGAATAGAATATTAAAAAATAGCTAAACTACCTCCTCCTTCTTCTCTTCCGGCTTCAACACCTCGAGCACCGTCGGCCGGACCTCGGTGACCGCCGAGACGATCGGGTTCTCGACAAGCCCGCCGCCCGGCGCGTCCTTCTTATCCGACGGTACCGCCGGCCTCAGCGTCGCTTGTGCCTAAAAAGAAAATACGACTTTTAAGACGTTAAAGTATACCTTGACTTCCTTGTTATCCGCCTTCTTCTTATCGCCGTCCTTCTTGCTGCCCTCCTTCTTCTTCTCATCCTTCTTCTTGTCGTCCTTCTTCTCCTCCTTCTTGTCGTCCTCCTTCTTCTCCTCTTTCTCCTCCTTCTTCTCTTCTTTCTCTTCCTTCTTCTCCTCCTTCTCTTCCTTCTTTTCTTCCTCTTTCTTCTCCTCCTCCTTCTTCGGCTCCTCGGGCTTCTCGGGCGACTTGGCGGGCGGGTCGGCGGCGGCTGCAGCGGCGGCGGCGCCCGGCGATGTAGGTGTTGTGGGTGTCTTCGCGCCGACGATCGTCTTCTTGCCCGGCGATTTCGAGGGTAGCGCCGGTTCCTAAAGATCGTCATTTCATAGAAGTTAAAGGCCCAAAAAACTTCGGTAAAAAACCCTACTGTTTTTAAGCTTTTTTCTAGGTGCCTTTTTGTGTTACAGGGCCGTTAAGGGTACCAAAATGTTCTCCATGGCCTAATTAGTCAGAATCCATTACATTAGAGTCGAAAAAATAGCAAAAGATAACATATTTCAGTTGGAAAACTCAGGATTGACCGCCTAGCCGTTTCTACGTGTTTATCTCGACTTCCTTTTGTGCTACAGGGTCGTAAAGTAGACCAAAATGTTCGCCGTGGTCTAATTAGTAAGAACACATTACATTTAAGTCGAAAAAATAGTCAAAGCAAGGTAAAGTACCGTAAAAACCTCTAATTTCGGCTCAGGGGGCAGGGCTAAACTAGATTTTAGGCCTGTAAACTATCCAAAAATCTTCGCCTGAGTCGATAAAGTATTTAGATTAAGAAAAGTAAGAAAAATAGGCAAAATTCCGCCCAAATTAGCATAAGAAAACGCTTTGAATACCTTCTTCTTGCCGCCGCACCCGATGACGGCGATGCAGAGGAGGGCGTTGAAGAAGAGCATCGAGAACAGTTCAGCAACCATTGGCCATTGGACAATATGTAAGAGAATTCCCATTATCAAAATAGGTGGCCGGCCGTCGAGACGATGGGATGTGTAGAAATGACTGGATTTCGCGCCTCGATCGGGGCATGTCGGCCGATATTCAGCAGGGAAATGGCCTCACTTCCGGTGTGCTGGAACCAAATTTTTTTACAGCGGTGTTTTTTTTCGTACTGGACTGTTAGCAGGGGGGAATAACTAAATTTGACCCATTTTTATAACGTTTTATATAGTTTTTAGATATAAAAACCGCATAAAAACTATAAAATTTCCAACAATTTGGGCTTTTTTGGTCAAAAAATCTATAAAAATTCCTAAACAACGTGAAGATTTTCGAATTTTTAAAAACGTTTTAATATTTTTCTAACTTTTTAGCAAGCAATAACTACGAAAAACGTTTTAAAAATACAATAATTATTATTAACAGGTAGATTAGTCCCCCCCCCGCTAACAGTCCAGTGCCTCTTTTTAAATTTAAAAAAATTAATTTTAGCCTTTTTATTAAGTACACAAGCATACTAATTCCGGCATGTTTGCTATAACGCGCTATTTACCGTAACATACGGCGTCATTAGAGTGTAGCACGGAGTCCGCTCCATTTTCGGTCTGAAAATTTTTGATTTTCATTTTTGAGTCTCAATTTTTTTTTATCGAATGCTTTCTCATTTTTTATTTTTTCACTCTTTTAAATGCTTTTTCTGGTGATTTAAATAGTTTAATTTAGCCCTTTTAGTCGATTGATTTCTGGCTTTCATCTTTTTGGCGATTGCGGTAACTCTCTTTTGATTAGCGCCATGCGTTTGTAAAGTTCGCTGCGTTTTCGGTTTCGAATTTTCTTTCTTTTAGCGCATTTCGACTTACGCAGCTGTTTCTCTCTCAGTTTTATTTGTAGCCGTAGTTTCCAAAAGCTTCCGCTTCTATCTTTTACTTGTTTTTACTTGCCCTGCTTTTCTCACCTTCCTCTTTCGATTTTTCTGCTCTCCGTTTCGATTGTACTAACCTTTTTCTTTCAGGTCTAAGCACTAACCACTTGTGCCGCTCGCCACTATCGCAGTCTTCTCCGCCAGCATGTCAACTCGCGCCAAGATGCCGTCGATTTCGGAGGACGAGGCCGCCGCCGCGCAGCAGCAACATCATCACCTACTGGCTGGGGTATATTTTCATCCTTTTCTGCCATTTGAAACTTTTGTTTTAGCTAAGCCAGCTCTCCTGCTCGACGGGCAACAACGAGGGCTTCACCCTGAACCGCACGGACGAGGAGAAGTCGGAAACGCGCAAGAGCGAGGCCCCCTCCGACGATTGCGTCTCGATGCGCTCGCAGGCCGCACAAACGACCCGCGTTGATGGCATGATGAATGTGAGGAATTTTCGGGCCTTCTGCATTATCGATGGAGGACAAAATTTTGTAGAAGTCTAGGATGCTTAGTAACTTAATAGGAAGTATTTAAATGATGTTTTTAGTAAGATAAAGCTATATTTAAGCTGAAAAACTATCTGAAAGCTTTCAAAACTTCCAAATTTTGTTCAAAAATCGTTATTTTTGTTCTTTTAATGGAAGTTTGGAAAGTTTTAGCGTTTAGGAATGGCATAAAACAGTTTAGAAACAATTCCTTTGTTTATATTTAAACAATTGGGCCCTAGAAAAACCGTTCCGCCCCGATAATGCAAATAACACGGCTTTTTTAATTGTACACTGGTGGACATAATTATAGCCTCAGTGAAAATTTTTCGAAAATCTCTGTTTCTGGCAGTGTCCATTGAAAGCGTTCTATAAGGAAAAGTAGCGGTATTCTATCACAATTTCATACCACAAACCCGTTTTGTGATTCTCTAGACAAAAATTTTTTCAGGAATATTTTCCCAAAAAAGGCACTTTGAAAAAGGGACATAATTATAGCCTCACTTGGGTAACATTTCAATAAAAAATTAAATACTCGCACAAATCAATAAGAAACAATTCCAATAATGTTTGGCTACACCATTTCATGTAATTTGATGGGGGGAGATGCCTCTCCAAGCCAGAATACAGGCGGGTGATCGGCTTTTTGCTTGACGGGATGCGAGGTGGAGACAATCCTCTGTTACGAAGCGATACTCTTTTCTTCTGCTTAGATTTTCAATACCGGGGAGCTTTGGACATGGCCAATCACGTTACAGTCAATAAAATTACCCGCCGACGCTAAAAAACCCACTTTTAAGGGGTTGGTCCGACTCTGGGGCACATTTGGCTCGAAGAATTAAGGCTTCATCTTACTCTTAAATCGGATTCTGATCCTGATTTCGATTGGAAATGTGCTGATCCGCAGCGCAACGAGTCGCGCCAAAGCGGATGAACGCCACTGCGGAAATCGTGTTGAGTTCGCCCGTCACAGAAGATGACGGTTTTGAGGAAGATACGGTAGACTTCGGGCCCCCCAAAATTCTCCAGATCATTGTTTCCAATGGTTAGAGGCTCTCGCGTAGCCATCCATAAAAGTTTCGCTTTGTATTGCGCAGAAAAAAAACCGATTTGGCCGAAAAAAATTTCAAAGTGTTGCTGTGCCCGTTTGGAAGATGAGTTCTTCACGAGCAGGAAGGAAATGATGCTTGACCTTGACTTAAAGGAACGTGTCAATAATTTCCAATTGTTCAACTCAAGAAACAGCACATTTCCAATCGAAATCAGGATCAGAATCCGATTTAAGAGTAAGATGAAGCCTTAATTCTTCGAGCCAAATGTGCCCCAGAGTCGGACTAACCCCTTAAAAGTGGGTTTTTTAGCGTCGGCGGGTAATTTTATTGACTGTAACGTGATTGGCCATGTCCAAAGCTCCCCGGTATTCAAAATCTAAGCAGAAGAAAAGAGTATCGCTTCGTAACAGAGGATTGTCTCCACCTCGCATCCCGTCAAGCAAAAAGCCGATCACCCGCCTGTATTCTGGCTTGGAGAGGCATCTCCCCCCATCAAATTACATGAAATGGTGTAGCCAAAGATTATTGAAATTGTTTCTTATTGATTTGTGCGAGTATTTAATTTTTTATTGAAATGTTACCCAAGTGAGGCTATAATTATGTCCCTTTTCAAAGTGCCTTTTTTGGGAAAATATTCCTAAAAAAATTTTTGTCCAGAGAATCACAAAACGGGTTTGTGGTATGAAATTGTGATAGAATACCGCTACTTTTCCTTATAGAACGCTTTCAATGGACACTGCCAGAAATAGAGATTTTCGAAAAATTTTCACTGAGGCTATAATTATGTCCACCAGTGTAGTTTATAGCCCTTTTTTTAGCCGCTTCCACCGCCACCTCCACACATCGTCACGCCACGCACTGAGGCTGTAGCCGCCGGCGGGGCCCCGTACACCTTCCGCCAGATCCAGCAAATCACCCACGTCAAGCCCACGCAGCAGCAACAACAAAAGTATTGGGATTTGTGTAGATTTTTATATTTTGTTTTAGTAACACCCCGGTGAAGCTGCTGCAGGCTGATCTCACAACAACAACAACAATCGCGCCACGCCCAGCACTCGCAGCAACATCACGGGCGGACGCGGGAATGGACGCGCCGGACTGCTGGGCACTCGCCCCTACCAGCCAAGCACCACCACCAGCAACCCGCCGACGTACGGCCAGAAGTCGTTCCAAGTTGGCCAACCGACGTGGCGCAACCGTCCCGCCTCGGGAGCTGCTCAAATTGGTAAACTTTTTAATCGTGTGTCTTTTTTCTCAAAATTTTCCGGGCCCTTGTTCTCTAATGGTTTTTTAGTGTTCTATTTTTAAACTTTTTTGGCAGTTAACAATAAATTTTTATAGGCCTTTGAAATGTAAAATGCTCGAAATTAAAGCTATTTATTTTCGTATATCAACTACCATTTTTAGGCAACAACTCACCGACGGTTCGCTCGCAGAGCAAGGTGCAGCCGCCGATGCCGTTCAGCGACGTGTCGGCCGCCCAGCAGTACCCGATGATCACCACCGGGATGAACGGCGTCATCACGCTCATCCTCGCCCCCAAGTGCTACCTGGAGATGAGCGTCGACAAGTGTCTGCACATCGTCGCCCCCGACAAGTTTGCCGTAAGGAATTTTCTCAGTTTTTTGACTAACGCATTTTAGATCACGCTGAACACGAAGGGCACCTCGAACGTCGTCCAGCATCCGCGCGCCAAGATCGTCCACTGTGACCAGAACATTTGTGCCCGATTCAGTACGTTTTTGCCTTTTTTTTTGCTTAATTTTTGCTTCTAGCGGCTGAAAACGACAAGATGGCAGTGTTCGACACGTATGGTGTGCTCTTCACGATGGCCCATCTCGCTCAAGGGTACCTCATCAGCTCGTCGCAGAACGTGCAGCAATATAGGGTAATTTTTTACGTTAGATTTTGATGCTTTTCTTTAGGCTCCGGTAATTGTGCCGATCGACGTGAAGCAGTTTGCGACGATGAACGGGGATCGCGACTGGGCCACCTGGTCGTTCTACACCGAGAGTCAGACTGGACCTACGGTATATTTTTTTAATATTTTTGTTTAGGCTTTTCTTTATTTTCGGCTCTTTTGCGCTGTCGTCTCAAAATTTCTATTAGCTAATTTTTTGAGAAAACTATCTAAAAACTGTAAAACTAATTGAAAAATCGAAATTTTGGCCAAAATTCGGCCAGTTTCGTCGAAAAATCTTTGATATTTTCGTAATCAAAATCCCTTTACTCGTTTAAAAAGCTTTCGTTTAGCAAGTGGAGCTGTGTCGCGAAATCGTCAACCAGGCCGTCATCGAGAGCCGCTCGGCCGACGGGAGCTACGCCGTTCGCGTGCACGACATTCGCATCGACTGCTTCCCGGACGGCGAGATCACTGTAATTTCTGGCTTCAAGAATTATATATTTTTTTAGATCAACGCCCGTCCCCGTCAAGTGTGCTGCAACTGGAAGACGGGTCTCGTCGCGCTGCGCACCCCGTCGATCGACATCGCCATCGAGGAGGACGAGAAGGCGTACGTGAAGAAGGGGCTGAAGCGCGTGCACGTCTCGTGCAGCGGAATGGTCGTCTCCGACGGCAACATTGTGGCCAGCACCGATCAGCGCGGCCGCATCATCTCGGCTTGAGGCGACGAGAACGAGACTCGGAATGTGGCAAGGTATCGCTTCTGGACTACTAGCGGGGGAAACAAATTTTTCGCTGTTTTTTTACGGCTCTGTAACAAAATTTAGCCCATTTTTATAGCATTTTACGTAGTTTTTAGCTTTAAAATCGATAGAAAAATCAAAATTTTTGAGTTTTTGGTAGATATTCTATGAAAAATTACCAAAAAAGGTCAAAATTTCGAATTTTCAAAATGTAAAAATATTTTTTATAACTTTCTAGCAATTCGAAAACTACTAAAAACGCTATCAAAATACCTTTGGTGAAAAGTATCAAAAATTACCAGAAAAATGGCCGAATTTCGAATTTTCAAAGTTTAAAAAAATATTTTAAGATTTTCTGGCAATCAAAAGCTACTAAAAACGCTATAAAAAATACTTTTTTGAATGGTTAGCTATAAGTGGAGAAGAAAAACTGGTCCCCCCGCTAACAGCCCATTTCCAGGATTGATCGACGCGTCGTCGTGCCATTGACCAACACACTCACTTCACCCAATTTGTCGGATACTCTCATCCTCTGCTTACAACTTCATTTCTGGACTTGTCTCGCGTTTTCTCACCCCTCATCCCCCTAGTTATTCGCCTGATTCGGTGCTGTTTTTCGGCTTTTTCTGGCCTTTTCTTTTTTCTGTTTGCCGCGCCGCCAAAAAGAGGGGCCGGTTGTGTGTATAATTTATTGATGACATATTATGGATTGATTGTCGCCCTGTGAATCTTTTTTTTCCAATTGTCCGCGTCATCCCCCGCCCACCCGAATTTTGTTTAGTTAACTGAAATAAACTTACTTTTGCGAATCGAGAGGCTTTTGGTTTTGCGAGTTTGACACCGGGCGCTACGGAGCGATACAGTTGACATGGCTTTTCATGGCGTAATTGGATAGAGTTGAAGCGAAATTTTGCTTCGTAATAGTTTTTTCACTAACGATTATTAACTTTGTATAATAATAGTTATTAAGTTAAGCTATGTATTAAAACACCGTATTTAGTTATTATTAGAGCATTCTTTACAACCGAAAGTGGCTATTTTAGGATTAGGATACTTCTAGTTACGTACATATTACAAGCGTCCACTTCGTCTGACATTTGCTAATTGCCTTAACGGCACGTTTTCCTTCTTTCGTTTTTTTTGAAGATTTGGAAAGCTTTAGCTAATGGGTCTTTATTTTTCTAATAGGCTCGTTTGGGCGATTTTCAACTTTTCCCGGCTTTATACGATTTTAGCGCGTGAAACTGAACTTGGTTTCTTCCAGATGAACGTGCTGGAGCTGCTGAAGATTTGCGACAACCTCAAGCACCTGAAACGGACCGGATGGACGAAGTTTAAGGTAAGAAATCGGCAGTTTGTTATCTGGCAGAATTGCTATTTCGTCCCTAACTTTTTAAAATTACAAGTTCGCCAAGCCGTTTTTTAGTATTACTCTATTTAAAAGCTGCCCAACCAATTTCTGTGAAATTTACACTATTTTACACCTTTTCCAGATCGACGAGCCCGAAACGGTGGCGTGCCACATGTACCGGATGGCCGTGCTGTCGATGGCGCTGGAGGGCCAAATCCCCGGGCTCGACGTCAATCGATGCGTTCGGTGCGTTTTTGCGTTTCTGTTCCTCTAAAGGATCTCTGCTAGCCTGCCCCTCCAAATTACTTGTGTTTGTTTTTCAGGATGAGCCTGGTGCACGACATTGCCGAGGCGATCGTCGGCGACATCACCCCGCATTGCGGCGTCACCGAGGAGGACAAGCACTCGCTGGAGCATAAGGTTGTTATGGGTTCTTTTGCATTATCGGGGGGGGGGGAATACTTTTTTCTAAGAATCCAATTTTCTGATGTAAATGGAGGAAGTGTTTCTAAACTATTTTTTACCAATTCATAAGCGTAAAAACTTTACAAATTGCTATTAAAAAATGCAAAAAATATCGATTTTTCCACCAAAATTATCCAGTTTTGGACAAAATTTTGACTTTTTGAAATTTTTGAAAGTTACTAGATACTTTTGGGCTTAGATTATGTAGCGGTCGAAATCGCAAAAACGATATGTCAATTTGAAACATGATTTTAGAAAAAGCGAACAATGTGAAAAGGTATATTCCTCTTTTCAGGCGATGCAAAAAATCGCCACCTACCTGCCGGCGGAGACGGGGGAGGACTGGGTGCAGCTGTGGCGAGAGTACGAGGGTCGCACCACCAAGGAGGCACAGGTCAGCTTTGTTCGCTTTTTCCCCCTTTACCCGCTTTTTCAGGTGGTCTTCCACCTCGACAAATTCGACATGATCGCCCAGGCGTTTGACTACGAGCAGAAATATGGTCGGTTTTGGGTTTTGGGTGGGCTAGCGAGATTGTGGAATCGAATAACGGTTCTTTTGCATTATCGGGGGGGGGGGGCATTTTTTATAATTCCGAAAACGCCTAATAACGCAATATAAATTGTTTTATTAGTGTTTAGTAAAATAAACCGGATTTATACGAGAATATCTCCCTAAAAACTTTTTTACATTTTTTGAAAAGTCGAAATTGGATAAAAACCCGTCAGAAATATCGATATTTTTCACATTGCTTGCTATAAAAATGTTTATATTAATAATTTACAAACTTTTTGAAGGCATTTCCGTTAATTTTATAGGAAAAACTTGCTCCCCACCCGATAATGCCAAAGAACCAAAAAAAGAGGGCTAGCAGAGATTCTTTCGGAATCAATTCCTCATTTTCAGACGTCGACCTCTCGCAGTTCTTCTCCTCCACCGTCGGCAAATTCACGATGGCCCCATTTACCGCGTGGGATCGAGAGCTTCGCGAGCGGCGTCAACAATGGATAGATTCAAAGGCCGCGTAATAAATATGCAATTGTTACTGTTGTTTTCCAGATTCATTTTTGTGATTTTTTACACGTTGCTTGATGGCTCGAAGCGAGTGAATAAATGTGGCATGCCATAAATGCTACTTATTGAACTGATACATTCCAGGCGCGGCACCTATTCTTCTGAAACATTTGCTTTTTTTAGATTTAATTTTTTTTCTAGATTAATTTAAGGCATTTTGGTCATTTTTACAAATTAAATTTTTGACCAAAAAGCGCAATTTTTTCCATTTTAATTAGTCCCCCCCGCTGACAGTCCAGTGCCGTTTCGATATTTTGTATTTTGTATTTGTGGATTCGAGCGGGTGAATAAATATGGCATGCGCTAAATGCTGCATATTGAATTTGCAGTTTCATTGGCGGGCCAATTTTTTGCCGAAACATTTATTTTTTCAGATGGATGGCGGCTTTGATGATTTCTTTAATTTGGGGTTACATGTCCAAAACTATTAGTGGGCGAAACCATATTTTTCTCGGTGATTCTATACGCCTCTATAAAAGAAAAAATATAAAAATAGGCTCTTTAGGATTCCGGGGGGTGAAGCAAATTTTTTTCGGCACAAGCCTAGATTTTTTATAAATTGTTGATGCGTTTCTAACTTGTCTTTACCTATTCCTGAGCATAAAAACTACACAAATTTTAACCAAAAAAAATTGAAAAAAAAACAAAAATTGGGTCGAACAATCCTATAGAACCTTTAGGATTCGCGGAGGGGGAAGACCCAAAATGACCAAATTTTCGACTTTTTCAAACATTTTTCTAAATTTTTCTGAAAGTTATTCTGTTTTAAATATAGTTAAAACTTACTAAAAACAATTCGAAAACACTATATTTGATTACTGACTGACAACCGGGATCACCAGGAAAAAAATTGGTTCCCCCCCCGGAATCCTAAAGAACCAAAAAATAATATAAATCTTCGAAAACGGTGAATGAATTCCATAACTGTGGGCTATTGAACTGATACATTCCAGGCACGCCCCATGTTCTTCTGAAACATTTGCTTTTTTTTCTGATGCCGAGCTCTTGGGGGCAATTTCTTCGAATTTGATTTTTAGATTTATGAAACACTTTTCCCATTTTCTACCCTCCGGAATTCCGTTTATCGCTCTAGAAGGACCAGATTCAAAAGCCACGAAATAAATATACAATTGTTATTACTGTATTTTTGCTAGATCAATTGGTACTGGGCTGTTAGCGGGGGGTCACTAAGCTTTGTTTTTGCTCTCCTATACCTACGTGCTGATAGTCGGTAGTGTATTTTTATCATGTTTTTAGGAGTTTTGGATTGCTAGAAAATTGAAAAATATTTTTTTTGGCATTTGACAACTCGAAAATTTGACATTTTTGGCCACTCTTTCAAATTAGATTTTTGAAAAAGCCCAATTTTTCAATTTAATTAGTCCCCCCCCCCCCGCTAACAGACCGGTAACGATCAATTTTTCGATATTTTGTATTTTGTATTTGTGGGTTCGAGCGGGTGAATAAATATGGCATGCGTCAAGTCCTCGCGGGGTTGGTTTTTTTCTGAAACGTTATATTTTTCACAACTTGCGGTTTTTACCAGGTTTCTTTGAATTTGAGGTATAGGTGGAAAAACCAAGGGTGGTCCCCTCGCTAACAGTTCAGTACCCTCAAAATTACGTCCAGAAGAATCCAACACGACATTGCATTTCAAGATTCCCTGCCAAGCAATCTTTTTGCCGAAACATTTTTTTTGTTTTCGGATTTTTTGTTGTTTTTTTTTTTGGTTTCTCCGCGAGTCTGTTTATTCCCCCACAGTTTAGAGAGGCGAAAAAATCGGGAGCGCGATCTTCGATCCCGGGAATTATTTAGGAAAGATTGTAAAAAAATTTCTGTCTTTCCAACGATCAAAAACTAGTAAAAACCCTGTAAAAACACATAATATACCATCAACAGCTAGTATAGGTGGAAAAACAAAAAGTGGCTTCGCACCCCCCTCCGCTAACAGTCCAGTACCCTCAAAATTACGTTCAGAAGAAACCAACACGAAACACGAAATTGAATTTCAAGATTCCTTGCCAAGCAATCTTTTTTCCGAAACATTTTGTTGTTTTCCCTTCTCCGGGAATTTCGTTTATTCCCGCACAGTTTAGAGAACGCGAAAAAATCGGGAGCGCGCTCTTCGACCCCGGGAATTGTTTAGAAAAACGTGTATAAAAATATTTTTCGCCTATTTTACTTTACTTTCTAACGATCAAAAACTAGTAAAAACACTGTAAAAATACATAAGCTAGCATCAAAAGGTGGAAAAAAATTGGTGTCCCCCCCGCTAACAGTTCAGTACCCTCAAAATTACATGCAGAAGAATGCGATCGCAACACTAATTGAATTTCAAGATTCCTTGCCAACCAGTCTTTTTGCTGAAACATTCTCCTGTTTTCCGTTTCTCGACCCCGGGAATTGTTTAGAAAAACTGAATAAAAATATTTTTCCCCTATTTAACTTTACTTTCTAACGATCAAAAACCAGTAAAAACTGTAAAAATACATACATAAGGTGGTTTGCCCTGATAAAGCCCCCCCCGCTAACAGTCCAGTCCCTCATGATTACCTCCAGAAAAAAATGGAACGTGAAATTGAATTGCCAGAAGCCTGTCCCGGCCAATTTTTATTCTGCAACATTCTTTTGTTTTCCGTTTCTCCGGGAATTTGGTTTATTCCCGCACGGTTTAGAAAACGCGGAAAAATCGGGAGTGCGCTCGGATACCAGGAATTGTTTAGAAAAAATTGTGAAACCCCCCCCACTACCAGTCCAGAACCCTCAAGGTTACGCCCGGAAGAATTCAGCATCTCAAGCACTACGAATTGAATCGATAGATTCTTCGCCGGGCCACTTTTTTGCTGAAACATTTTCTGTTTTTCGTTTCTCCCGCGAGTTCCGTTTATTTCGGCACAGTTTAGAAAACGCCACAAAAAATCGCGAGCGCGCTCTTCGACCCCGGGAATTGTTTAGAAAAAATTGTTTGCCTGTGCCCGTCGTTTTGTTTATAGAAATTCTTTCTGGCTGTGAATCGGGTCGCGAAAATGGCAACAATCAGCCCCGGAAATGGTCATTGATGCCTTCTGGAAGCGGTGGATACTGTAGGATTACTGTAGAGCTAAACAAAAATGAACATAGAAATTTTGTGCTTTGGCATTATCGGGGGAGGGGGGTTATTTCTGAGGGTCTAATTTTGGTAATATAAATAGAAAAAGTGTTTATAAGCTGTTTGTCATGATTCCTAAGCGCAAAAACCATTGAAAATTTGCTGAAAAATATACAAAAAATATCGTTTTTTTTCAACGAAAAATGACCGATTTTCCACTAAAATTTGCACTTAAAAATTATTTTCCAAGGTTTTTATTGTTTTGCCACTTAAAATATAGCTAAAGACTTTCAACCTCGGGAGTATCTGGGAGAAATTGTATGCTTGTTTCCTTCGATTTCCTTTGTTTCTCGCCGGGAGATTAATTGGGAAATCCATGCTCATTTTATGAGCCAGCATAGCAGCAAAAATGTTACGAAAACAAGAAAAAAGATTAATGCTCGTGCTACTTACGCGACTTCTTGGATTTTTGAAACATCACATTTTTTCTGAGGCTACAGAAGAATTGTTATTTATGCAGGCAAGGTAGCAGAGCTTATTTGGGAGGAGCGAGAGCGTATTTCAAAAGGCTAATTTTATTTGGTCAAAAATAATTTTTTTATTGGAATTTCAGTACGTTTTCGCCTCGATTCTACATTTCAAACATTTAGCAAAAAAAAAGAAATTTTCTTCAAAATTTCGAGAAAATATCGACAAAATCAATTTCGATGGCAAATCTATTAGACGTCAACCGTAGCACGCATTTTATTTTCAATGTTTCGTGCCATCGCCCCAGTGGAGGCATTTTTTCGAATGTAATTCATCGCTTTTTGGTTCGAAGTTTTGTCCTTTGCTCTCGGCTGCAACACATATTGTGTTGGTTGGTGTGTATGTTGCTGTCCCTCACTCCGTCTCTCTCTCTCTCTCGCCTCTCTCTCGCTCTCTCTCTCTCCCTGGAGGGCAACATGTGGCGCCACTTTCATCCGTGCCCTGACAGCCACCCCGAGATTTTCGGTTTATATTCGGAGCCCCGAGAAGCACATGACCGGAAAAAAATGGGAGTTTATAAGGAGGGGAGGGCACTGGGGATTGGCCCTCAATCATTGGAGACCCCGGGAGGGGACTCTATGTGTAATATCGAGGGGATACGGTCACTTGCAGTGACCATTAGAACCTAATGATCACTGCTATTTTGCCTGGCAATTCCTCAAATTCTCTCTCACATCCCAAATGATCTCTGCTAGCCTGCCCCCTCTCCCTCTCTCTCATCCCAAATGATCTCTGCTAGCCTGCCCCCTCCCCCTCTCTCTCATCCCAAATGATCTCTGCTAGCCTGCCCCCTCCCCCTCTCTCTCATCCCAAATGATCTCTGCTAGCCTGCCCCCTCTCCCTCTCTCTCATCCCAAATGATCTCTGCTAGCCTGCCCCCTCCCCCTCTCTCTCATCCCAAATGATCTCTGCTAGCCTGCCCCCTCCCCCTCTCTCTCTCATCCCAAATGATCTCTGCTAGCCTGCCCCCTCCCCTCTCTCTCATCCCAAATGATCTCTGCTAGCCTGCCCCCTCCCCCCCTCTCTCATCCCAAATGATCTCTGCTAGCCTGCCCCCTCCCCTCTCTCTCTCTCATCCCAAATGATCTCTGCTAGCCTGCCCCCTCCCCCTCTCTCATCCCAAATGATCTCTGCTAGCCTGCCCCCTCTCCCCTCTCTCTCATCCCAAATGATCTCTGCTAGCCTGCCCCCCCCCTCTCTCTCTCATCCCAAATGATCTCTGCTAGCCTGCCCCCTCCCCCTCTCTCTCATCCCAAATGATCTCTGCTAGCCTGCCCCCTCCCCTCTCTCTCATCCCAAATGATCTCTGCTAGCCTGCCCCCTCCCCCCTCTCTCATCCCAAATGATCTCTGCTAGCCTGCCCCTCTCCCTCTCTCTCTCATCCCAAATGATCTCTGCTAGCCTGCCCCCTCTCCCCTCTCTCTCATCCCAAATGATCTCTGCTAGCCTGCCCCCCCCCCTCTCTCTCATCCCAAATGATCTCTGCTAGCCTGCCCCCCCCCCTCTCTCTCATCCCAAATGATCTCTGCTAGCCTGCCCCCCTCCCCCTCTCTCTCATCCCAAATGATCTCTGCTAGCCTGCCCCTCCCCCCTCTCTCTCATCCCAAATGATCTCTGCTAGCCTGCCCCTCCCCCTCTCTCTCTCATCCCAAATGATCTCTGCTAGCCTGCCCCCCCCCTCTCTCTCATCCCAAATGATCTCTGCTAGCCTGCCCCCTCCCCCTCTCTCTCATCCCAAATGATCTCTGCTAGCCTGCCCCTCCCCCCTCTCTCATCCCAAATGATCTCTGCTAGCCTGCCCCCTCTCCCCCTCTCTCATCCCAAATGATCTCTGCTAGCCTGCCCCCCTCCCCCTCTCTCTCATCCCAAATGATCTCTGCTAGCCTGCCCCCTCCCCCTCTCTCTCATCCCAAATGATCTCTGCTAGCCTGCCCCCTCCCCTCCCTCTCTCTCATCCCAAATGATCTCTGCTAGCCTGCCCCCTCTCCCTCTCTCTCATCCCAAATGATCTCTGCTAGCCTGCCCCTCCCCTCTCTCTCATCCCAAATGATCTCTGCTAGCCTGCCCCTCCCCCCCTCTCTCATCCCAAATGATCTCTGCTAGCCTGCCCCTCCCCCTCTCTCTCATCCCAAATGATCTCTGCTAGCCTGCCCCTCCCCCTCTCTCTCATCCCAAATGATCTCTGCTAGCCTGCCCCCTCCCCCCTCTCTCTCATCCCAAATGATCTCTGCTAGCCTGCCCCCCCCCCCTCTCTCTCATCCCAAATGATCTCTGCTAGCCTGCCCCCCCCTCCCCCTCTCTCTCATCCCAAATGATCTCTGCTAGCCTGCCCCCTCCCCCTCTCTCTCATCCCAAATGATCTCTGCTAGCCTGCCCCCCCCCCCCCTCTCTCTCATCCCAAATGATCTCTGCTAGCCTGCCCCTCCCCCCTCTCTCTCATCCCAAATGATCTCTGCTAGCCTGCCCCCTCCCCTCTCTCTCATCCCAAATGATCTCTGCTAGCCTGCCCCCTCCCCCTCTCTCTCATCCCAAATGATCTCTGCTAGCCTGCCCCCTCTCCCTCTCTCTCATCCCAAATGATCTCTGCTAGCCTGCCCCCTCTCCCCTCTCTCTCATCCCAAATGATCTCTGCTAGCCTGCCCCCTCTCCCTCTCTCTCATCCCAAATGATCTCTGCTAGCCTGCCCCCTCCCCCTCTCTCTCATCCCAAATGATCTCTGCTAGCCTGCCCCCTCCCCCCTCTCTCTCATCCCAAATGATCTCTGCTAGCCTGCCCCCTCTCCCTCTCTCTCATCCCAAATGATCTCTGCTAGCCTGCCCCCTCTCCCCCTCTCTCTCATCCCAAATGATCTCTGCTAGCCTGCCCCCTCCCCTCTCTCTCATCCCAAATGATCTCTGCTAGCCTGCCCCCTCCCCCTCTCTCTCATCCCAAATGATCTCTGCTAGCCTGCCCCCTCCCCTCTCTCTCATCCCAAATGATCTCTGCTTGCCTGCCCCCTCCCCCTCTCTCTCATCCCAAATGATCTCTGCTAGCCTGCCCCCCCCCCCCTCTCTCTCATCCCAAATGATCTCTGCTAGCCTGCCCCTCCCCCCTCTCTCTCATCCCAAATGATCTCCGCTAGCCTGCCCCCTCTCCCTCTCTCTCATCCCAAATGATCTCTGCTAGCCTGCCCCCTCTCCCTCTCTCTCATCCCAAATGATCTCTGCTAGCCTGCCCCCCCCCCCTCTCTCTCATCCCAAATGATCTCTGCTAGCCTGCCCCCTCCCCCTCTCTCTCATCCCAAATGATCTCTGCTTGCCTGCCCCCTCCCCCCTCTCTCTCATCCCAAATGATCTCTGCTAAGTCACCAACTTTCCCAAATTGTAAAAATTGTTTGCGTTTAACTGCGAAGCTACGATTAGCTACCGTTCCTCACGTTTTTTCCTGCTTTTTTTGCGAAACATTTCTGATTTGCCGGTCTCGAGATGTTAAGTTACAAAAAACCTGACTAAATTGCTAAACTAAATTCAAAATCGCTCAAACTAAACCTTTAAAACCCATAAAGTCGCGGTTTTGTTCATCAAGGCAAATCCAGGCTCCAAAGAATTTTTGCTGACCATCGCAACTGCAATTAGCAACAGTTGGCCACGGCTTTTATTAAATTTTTTGCGAAACATTTTTGTGTTCCGGAGATACTAAATCACGAAACAACTCACTAAATTGCTAAACCAAATTTAGATTGTTTAAAATAACCATTTCAAAGCTTTAAAATCATGGGTTTTTTCGTCAAAACATTTTTATTTTGTTTGGCTCCAGATGCTAAATTACGGAAAATGGCTAAATTACTAAAACAAATTTAAATGGCTTATACAACACATTTACAAAATTTTAAAATCACAGGTTTTTCAACAAAAAATATGCTAAATTTTCAAATTCCAAACGAGGATTCTCTGGCCGATTAGCGAGAGTTGCCCACGTTTTTTACTCCATTCTTGCGAAACATTTTTTTTGTTTGCGAGATTAAATTACGAAGTAACACAGTAAATTGCTGAACCAAATTTAAACTTCCTAAACTAAACGTTTAGAAGCGTTAAATTCGCTAAATATTGTTGCTACATTTTTAAATTTTTAATTGGACTGTATCGTAGAATTTTTGAATTACGTAAGAATTCGTTGTTCCGACATGCTTAATGTGCTACCGTTCCCCGCGTTTTTACTACTTTTTTACGAAACATTTTTTTGTTTAGACTTTTCCCGAGTTACTAAATTACGGAAATACATAACTAAAACGGAATACACACAAGAACATAAATAAAATAAATTTAAATTGCTGGAACAATTTAAATTACATTTAAGCGCGTTAAAATCAATAATTTTTTTATGAAAGAATGCTTTAGCTATTTATCATATCGTTTTATAATGATTCTTCTCAATTTTTTCCTTGTTCATGTTAAGAAAAAAAAAACAACGAGAAATTTCAATTCTTTTAAAGCAAGTAGAAATAAAAAATTATTGATAATTATGAATAAAATAAAATAAAACCTTCCATTTCCAAATTTATCTTTAATTTTGTATTATTATTTCCTATTTATATTATTTTCATATTACCTGAACCTCTAGCTAATGAGGACTACAGCAGGGTTTTCGGCAAGTTCAGCCTCTGCTCCAATTCCTCCTTGATAAATAGCCCGACTCGGGATTAGCAACTGTCGATTTCGTGGCAGGACCCATCTCGATTTCTCGATTGTGTACTCAAATTTATGGCCGGGCCCTCCGGAGCGGGCATTTGGCCAACAGTCGCCAAAGATTCGGGGCATGGTACGAATTTTTCGCTTTACGCTTTAAATTATTTTTTCTACTTTTTCAGTTTTAGCAAATTTGAAAACGAATGAGCACCTTATTCAAGCAAATATTTTTTGCGACTACCAGCAATTTTTTGAAACATTTTTTTCGAAAAAACAAACTTTTTGTTGGGATTGGGATTCTATTTTTTTCTCGCCAGGGCAGGCTAGCAAAGACCATTTGGGATGGCCAAGTGAATCTGGAATATTGGCAACAATTTTTCGTCCATCACCTGTAATTCTGACACACAATGTGACATTATTCAAGCAAATATTGTTTGCGGCTACCAGTAATTTTTTGAAACATTATTTTGAGCAAAAAACGAAATATTTCATGGAATTTGCTGAAGATATATTTTCTCTCGCCAGGGCAGGCTAGCAGAGATCATTTGGGATGAGAGAATGTTGGAAAATTTATTCGTCCACCGCCTGTGATGTTGAAGTACAATATTCTCATGGAAAATCCGAATGTTCAGAGAGGTGGCAAGCTTTATATCACTAATTATTGAAACACACAATTTTTCGTGGAAATTGACTGATTCGGTTCCCAAATAGCCTCTGGATGACTGCCCAGGGAGATTTTTGGTATTTTAAATTCCTTTTATGTTTTCCGAATAAATTTCGCCTTGCTCAGTCACCTGAAAACATTTTTGTTTTGTATTTTGGCTGTTCGAAGGGCACAATACCGTTTTTGCCCTAACAGCAGTCCCTATTTTCAAATAAATGTCTCACTCTTCAGTCGGTTTTCTGGGGGAAATCAAGGCAAAATAGCCAGGTTGGTCTGGGGACTGGGCAGGCTAGCAGAGATCTTTGAAGGAAAATTAGCAGTGCATTTCAAAAAATTTTTTTTGTGAAAAAATGTTTCGAAAATATTACTGTTTCTGATGAAAAGCGGGTCAGCAATTTGTGATTCCCTTACTCTTTTTTCTTACTTCTCTCCTCTCTCTCTCTCTCCTCCTCTCTCTCTCTCTTTTTTTATGGATTTATATAATTTTTTTTGCTTTTCAATTTAATTTTTGTGATTAAGATCCTGATATTTTTTATAATTTTTATATATTAATATTGCAGTATCATGTCGCGTCTGTTCCTCATCGCCCTCTTCCTCGTCGCCCTGATGGCCGTCGTCTCGGCCGATTTCTCGTGCTTCTTCGGCGACACCATCTGCAAGAAGGTCACCTGCTCCGTGAGTTTTTCTGGCTTAAAATACAATTCGTATTTTTTACCAAAATTAAAAAATTACGTTTGTGCTCCAAAATTAACGCAAAAAGCCCATCAGCCATTAATCCGGATCGTGTCACGCGTGCTAATTTTAAGCAACACTTTTTATGCCGTATCTATGCTTTAGAGCCGTAACATTCAAAATTTTAATTTCCAGGTTATGGCAGCAAATATGCCTTTAGTAGTACCTTAAAAGTTACCATACTAAAAATGAGGACTTGGCACAACGATCAAGCGCTAGATTAATATCCCTCAAACTTTTTGGCAACTGAAATTTTGATGAAACACGTGAAAATTATGTGCAAATTGAGCGATTTATTTCTCTAGAATTTGGCCAATAATCCTCTAAAATACACTATTAAACTTTCTTTTTCTTTTTTTATTTTAAATATTTTTCCTAGGGGCCTTTTCCTATGGATCAAGAAATGCCTAGTAACGTAACTTACGTGTTTTACAAGTGGTTTTATTGAAATTTATCTATTTTAAGTGGAAAATAATTACAAACTTAGAAAAATTTAGCTAACAGTTCGTCGAAAATCAAGTCGAAATCGAAAAAACCTGTATTAATCTCTATATTTTAATTTGGAAGCATTTAAATGATTTTAATGTTATGTTAGCGAGTCGCCTCTGAACCAACGGTTTATTAATCTGCCTCAAATTTTTGGCAACTAGAATTTAGCTGAAACATTTTTTTGAAGATTAGATGTGATTTTGACTAATTCAGTGCCCTAGCATTTCGATAAAAATTAGATTCCGGCAATTCTGTAGTACGCTACCAAACCCTAAAGTACAATATAATAAATTCTAGTGCCATTTTTGGACACGCCTATCTTTACTGTACTAAGCAAGCTAATTTTTGCGGAAACAACCAATTTTTCCAAAACATGCTTTTTTACAAAAATTTGGATTATGCTGCCTGGAAACTGGAAAAATTCCTGAAACTGGAATTTAAAGGATTTTTTTAATTTATGTCCATTTAATTTTTTTGAATTGATATAATAAATTTTTGGTCCTTGCGCATTATCGGGGGAGGGTCACGTTTTCTAAAGTCCGAAATTTTCTACTAAAAACATAGGAAGTTTTCAAACTGTTTGTAGTAGTTCTAAATGTAAAAACTTTACAAAATTCTAAGGAAAAATGCAAAAATAACGATATTTCGACGAAAAATGGCTGGATTTTCGACCAAAATCACACCTAATTTTTAATTTTAATAATGATTTTTTTTATTTTTATTTATTTTATTATTTATTTTATTTTAATTTTTTTCCAGTTGATATATAGTTCAATTTTACTAAAAACCCTATCAAAATGCTTATTATTCGATTAATAGGAATTTCCGGACGTTTAAAAAGACACCCCCCCCCCCGATAATGCAAAAGCACCAAAAACCTCTATTCTCCATTTTTCGCATTTTTGACTTTTTTTGCATTTATTTGTAAAATTTAACGCTTAGAAAGAATTCAGTTAAAATGTAAAATTATGTAAAAATTACTATTTTGAAAATTAATTTAATAAAGTCCAAAAATTCTAGAAAAAAGAATGTTATATTAATTCAAAAATTCCAAAATTTTTTAAATTGCTAAGTTCGTTGAAGAATTTGACCGAATTTCTCTATTGATGAAAATTTTTATATAATACATTTTTTTGCAGGGCTGCACGGTGGCTACGTGCCTGAACGGCGACTGCGTGTGCAGCCTGTGCTAGACGTCCCCCGCCCCGGCACATCCGCTTCGACTTCTCGCCAAAAAACAAGCAAAAAAATTTGCATTTATTACTGCTGTAATTTGGAATTTATTGTAAAATAATTTGCAATATTTTTATCGTAATTCTGCAATTTTTTGAATGATCGATCAATAAATTTTAGTAACGCAAATTTGTCAAAGCAAAATGAAAAACAAACAAGAAAATAGAGAATTCGGTACTGGTCTGTTAGCGGGGGGGGGGGGGGGGAGGGGTAATTTTTTACAACAATCCCGTACATAACACAATATAACCAATTTTTATAGCATTTTTTGGATATAAAAACTCCATAAAAATATAAAGATCTGGAAGTTTTGGCTTTTTGATCAAAAATGTTTCAGAAATGGCCAGAAATCATCAAAATTTTCGAATTCTTAATTTACGCATATTTTTCTTTGCTACAATAAAAAACCAGGAAAACACGCTATAAAACACTTTGTATATGTTGACGGACAAGCAAGATTTGTTACCCCCCCCCGCTAAAAGTCCAGTACCCAATTGTTCCAAATTCCACCGATAATCTCTGCTACCTCCCGTTTCAAAAAAATATTTTAAATCGATGAGGAAAATATATAAACATATATACAAATATATTTTCAGAACGTTCACAAAGAGCCTAGGCTTATTATTCGAAAAAGCAATTTCTTGGCACTGTCATTTTACGAAACACGATTTTTCCAAAAAACCAAGAGGATTCTAGCGGAAATGAAATCACATTGTTTCGTTTCACCTTGTTTTCGTGGCGTATTGCCTGTGATTTAAAACGACTCGTATTTTTTTGCAATTCTGAATTCTGGAATGAGCGATCAATAAATTTTTGTAAAGCGGAAATGTCGAATCGAAAAATCGAAAAATCGGTATGGTACGATTATTGGCGGGTAGGGGTCGGAATCTCGAAATTTCGGAATCTCGAAATTTCGGAATCTCGAAATTTCGGAATCTCGAAATTTCCGAATCCCGAAATTTCCGAATCTCGAAATTTCTGAATCTCGAAATTTCGGAATCTCGAAATTGCGGAATCTCGAAATTCCGGAAATATTAGCAAATTCCTGGAAGCAAAACTATTATGTATCCAAATTTTTCAGATACAAATACAAGATTTCCGATAAAACGAAAAGTAGACCCCCTCTAACACGACGGAGAAGCGTCGGATCGGGATGATAGTCATACCATTCGAAAGCCCTTGAAACGACGAGTTGATAAACACCTTTTTTAGAGGGTCTACTTTTCGTTTTATCGGAAATCTTGTATTTGTATCTGAAAAATTTGGATACATAATAGTTTTGCATCCAGGAATCTGCTAATATTTCCGGAATTTCGAGATTCCGAAATTTCGAGATTCAGAAATTTCGAGATTCCAACTATCACCCTTATTGGCTCGCGTCACCTGCCTGAAAATTGGGAATTTGGTGAAACATTTGATTAGAAATTTTGTCTGCCGAGGTCGGAGGTCCCGTCAAAACTTTCAGTTTCTCGGAAGTAGCAATTTATAAGGGCCGCCAGGTGCCTGAAATTCCGTCATTTGGTTTTTTTTTGCAGAGCCTTATCTCTCTCTTTCTCCCTCTCTCTCTCTCGCTCCCGCTCCCGCTCTCTCTCAACCTTTTTTGCTATTCTTAAACGTGAAAACCTTACAGAGCGTTATTAAAAAATGAAAAATTGCTGCCCCCGATAATGCGAAACACGCCTGCTTTAGTGCTTAAAGTTTTCAGATGAGCCAGCCGCTGTTGTTCGTCTTCCTACTGCTGGTGCTGATCAGCGTGGCTGCCGCCAGCTGCACGTTTGGCGGCGATTTGTGGTGCTCCAAAATCATGTGTATTCACGTGGGTGAATTTGAATTGACTAGTTGAAAGCATAATAATATTAGGAATCGACTTTTTCTGAATGCAAAATAGGAAAAAAAGTCAGGACACGATCAATAAATGCAATTGCGTTTTTTTGTAGATGTGCGGTGGCAAATGCGTGAACGGAGACTGTATCTGCTTCGAATGCAAATGACGGAACGAAGCGGAGCCTGATAAATAATATGTTTTTTTTTGTAATAAAACCTAACAAGCGCATTATTTCCGACAAAATTATTTTTCTTTCTTTCTCGAATTTAGGTGATTTTGAGAATTCTTGCGCTAGCATGCGCTAAAAATTCTTGAAAATGCGGTTCAGCAAATATGGAGACCCATTCGGAACCAGTGCAAAACTCGGCTCACTATGAAGGTCTTCATTTGGGGTACTGCCCTTCTTTCCCTTCGTTTCTCTACGGAAATTCTTGAAACATTGTTTTTTTACGGAGGTCGGAACTTCAAGTTTCCGAGAAAGTTTAGTTTTCGACATTTTCGACATTTTGCCGAAATTTCTTTAACGCCACTGGATAGGGCGTCAAAAAATATACTAAGAGTTTTAATTACAACCCAAAATAATGTAAAATAAAATTGTTATGACAAAAACAAGCAAAATTCGAATAACCGCTTAAACACTATTTTAATTATATAAATTTTAATATTGATTTTTTCGCAATTGCCGGCCAGTGAGCTGGGGCCTACGGCTACCGATTCGTCACCTAAAAAAATTTTGGGGAAGTAAACTCTTCCGAAATGTGTGACAAAAAAACAGCCGCTATCATGCCCGACGAGGAATTGCGAACCCATGTCCTTCGTCATCTGGGAATTCCATGAAACATTTTGTCTGCAAAATGGGGCCACGAGTCAAAACCTTAAGGTTTCCTCAGGTGACGATTTTTGCGATCGTCATTTTGCGGAAAACCCGGTCATTTTTTCTCATATTTTCATGTGCTATCTCTCGCTCTCTCTTTCTCTCGTTCTCGCCGAAGATTTATCTACTTTTAGTGCGCAAATTTTTCAGATGAACCGCATCCTGCTCATCCTCTGCTTCCTCCTGGTGCTGATCAGCGTCGCCGACGCGTGCGACTGGCTTGGAAGGGACTTGTGGTGCTCCAAATTTGCATGCATTCTCGTGAGTGATTTTCATTCTCTCTCTCTCCCTCTCTCTCTCTCTCTCTCTCTCTCTCTCTCTCTATCTCTCTCTCTCTCCCGCTCTCTCCCTCTCTCTCTATCTCTCTTTCTTTCTCAAACTCCCCGATTTCCAGAAATGCGGTGGCAAGTGCGTCGGAAAGAAGTGTGAATGCGTCGAGTGTTGATGAGGATTTTTTCTTGAATAAAATTGTTTTTCACGGATGATTTCCCGCATCTTGAAGCTAGCAGAGATCATTTAGGATCATAAAGAGAGAGAGAGAGAGAGAGAGAGAGAGAGAGAGACAGCAAGGTATTTCTGAATTTCATTTGCTTGGGCCCTCTGTTGGGGCCCAAGGGCCCATAAAAGTCGACTTTTCCTGCCCTCCGGCTACTCGGCTGCTCCCCCCTCACTTTTTGATGTCTTCCTCCCCCCCGAAGGGCACAAATCTCATTTTCGAAAAGTGCCCAACTCGACCATTTCTATCTCTCTCTCTCCCTCTCTCTCTCCCCCTCTCTCTCTCTCTCTCTCTCTCTCTACCTACTCAAAACTCTCTCGAAATCCGTTGCGAGCAGCAGCAAACGACTTCCTGGGGTCCATCCTGAAATTCCGAGAGGCGTTCCGTTCCGTTCGGAGGCCTCTTCGCGTCATTCCTGGAGCAAGTTTTGCGTGTTTCGGGGGTACTGTAGGCAGCCTGGCCTAGGCTTGGCTTAGGCTTGGCTTAGGCTTGGCTTAGGCTTGGCTTAGGCTTGGCTTAGGCTTGGCTTAGGCTTGGCTTAGGCTTGGCTTAGGCTTGGCTTAGGCTTGGCTTAGGCAATTGGCTTAGGCCTAGCTAGGCTTGGCTTAGGCTTGGCTTAGGCTTGGCTTAGGCTTAGCTTAGGCTTGGCTTAGGGCTTGGCTTAGGCTTGGCTTAGGGCTTGGCTTAGGCTTAGCTTAAAGCTTGGCTTAGGCTTGGCTTAGGCTTGGCTTAGAGGCTTAGCTTAGGGCTTGGCATTAGGCTTAGCTTAGGCTTGGCTTAGGCTTGGCTTAGGCTTGGCTTAGGCTTGGCTTAGGCTTGGCCTTCTCTGCCAGAATTCTCAAATTTTCTCTGCTAGCCCCCCCCCCCGTAAAGGCAATAGATCTCTCCAGCGAAGGTGTGGGCCCTCCATTTTCCCCTCAGTCAGACAGCTGACCCCCCAAATTGTTTGCTTGATTTGCTGGTGCGGGGCGCTTTTCATGGGCGGGTTAACCCGGCCGGCTGACGGCCAGAGAGAGAGAGAGAGAGAGAGAGAGAGAGAGAGAGAGAGAGAGAGAACATGTGTTATCTCCCCTCGATTTCCTTGTCGCTACGGATTTCCTGAGGTGTTTTATCGAAACTCAAAAGCATCATGAAATTGCAGCACTATTTTTTCAAGAGATGCTTACTATACTTACAAACAATATAACTAAAAACTTACTCTTCGAATTCGAAAGAACCGTCTCCAGGTTGATATGATTAGAAAATTTCTTCAGGGTTTGGGGTTGAAAAACGCTGAAACATGTTTGTTTTCGTTTTTCCAAATATTTTAAAACCTGAAATCATTTTCATGACGTTTGTTCATTTTTATTTTGTTGTTAAAACTTCGTTTTATATTCGTTAGCCTATTTTACTAAGTGACCATTTTTGCGTTCATTAAAAAATCATCCGGAGCGCCATTTTTAACAATTTTTGTAACATTTTTTATTCCACGAAATTTAAAATTTTGTAATTTTTATTTCTCGAGCTTGTCGAACTGACCAGACTGATTGGAATTTTTAAGGCACTTAAAATACATAGCGGTCATTTTCTAAAACTTTAATTTTTTAAATGTTGTAGTTGTCATTTTGTATTTTTATTCCGCTGCTATTTTATAAGCTTAATTAATTAATCAATCGCAACACAGCGTTCCTACCTCGGATTAAAAATGTATCTGGCGCACCATTTTGTTAAGTAGTTTTGAAACCTTTCTATTTCGCAAAATTTCGAAAATTTAAAACTTGAAAACAGAATAATTTTAGTTCTTCAAAAATCTCTGCCGGCCTGCCCGCGAGAATTATTAACATTTTTGCATAACTTTAATTTGTAAATTTTCTAGTTGTCATTTTTATTTTTTCGGCTATTTATAAATCAAGCCTACCATAGTGACTGTTCATCCTATTAAAAAACGATCTGCCGCGCCATTTTTGAAAAGTTTTGAAACATTTTTATTCAAAGATTTTTAAAAATGAAATTTTTAATTCTCCAAGGATCTCTGCCAGCCTGCCACAAACTAATTAATTCGCTTTTGTCGTCTGTAGACTATAGTCTCTAGTTTCCCGTTTTTCTCTAGTCCAACTGACCCATTTAGAAATTTTTAAAGCACATAGAACATATAACCGTCATTTTTGTTAAGTTAATTTTTAAACTTTTGCAGTTGCCATTTTTGTTTTTATTAGGCTATTTTATAAGCTAAATTAGAATGCTAGAAAACACGACATGGTTACGAATGAAAACAGAGTCTCGCGCGCTATTTTTAACATTTTTTGAAACATTTTTTTTTGGTTTCTAGGATTCTAATTAAATTTTTTATATAATAATAAATTAAATATTTCCCGAAGTATCTCTGCCAGCCTGCCACAAAATAATTAATTCGCTTTTGTGGCCTGTAGTCTCTAGTTTCCACTTTTTCTCTAGTCCCACTGACCAGACGGATTTTTTTGCGGAAAGCTTTTCGTTTCGGGAAACCCCGGGGGGATGGCGTGGGAATTGTAAATATTCGAAGGGATGGGGAGAATATCAGATACATATCGTAATCGGATATCCGCCCGCCAAGCCGTCTTCCACTCGGTCCCACCACGAAAATTGGCCCCAATTCGGGATTTCCGCAAAGGATCTCTGCTAGCTTGCTTTTTACGGTAGCCAACGTTTTTCTAGGGCCCAATTTTTTTAATGTAAATAATGGAAGTGTTTCTAAAATATTTTTTTCAGTATTTCTAAACGCAAAAACTACAAATTTCTACTTGAAAAATACAAAAATCTATGTTTCGACGAAAAATGACCGATTTTCGACAAAATTTCACCTAAATTTTTTGCAAGGTTTTTATTATTTCGCGACTTAAACTACAGTTAAATTTTGCTAAAGGACTATTAATATACTTACTAGGGGATTTCTGGAATTTTAGAAAAAATGAGTCGAAAATTCGAAAAATTCGAAAAATTCTGGGCTGACCGAATCGCCAACAGGCTTTTTTGTCGATTCTTAAAATTTGAATTTCTTTTTCTACAAAGGTCTCTGCTAGCTAGCCCCAGCCAAAAAATGGAATGCCAACAAAAAAACGCAATTTTTCAGAGCTTGGGCCCAATTTAAATTTCAATGTTTCACGGCAAAACCAATTTCCGTGAAAAAATGGATTGGCAATCTTTTCTTTTTTCCTCGCTATCCGTTTGGGGGGTTTTTGAGCGATACCTTTACATATTTCATGTTTTTGAAGGGCCCTTTTTGGGGCAGGAGAGAGAGAGAGAGAGAGAGAAACGCAGATTTTTGGACCCCGAGAACCCCCCGGGAAATCTGGGTCCGACATTTGGCCGTCAGCTCCCGCGTTTCCGACACCTTCCGCTCCCAGCGAGTGGCGTTTTTCGCATGATTTTCTAGGTTTTCTCGATTTTTCTTTGTATATTATTTTTATTAAGAATTTACTACGTTTTATCCATCATTTTTTTGCAAAAGACTGTATAAAATGTTTCACAAAACGCAGGTGTTAAATTGGAAAAATTATGATTAATTCAGAACGACAATTTCTTCGAGTCCACATATTTTTTCGATCGCTCTGTTTCTCTCTCGCCTTTCTAATCTACCCAAATATTAGTGAAAAAATGTTCCAACCCGAATTCGTATAAAAATGTATTTTAAATGATTAATGTCTTGGGAACCGGCAAATGTATTAAAAAAAATATTCCAGGACAATCTTCCCAAAGGATCTCTGCTAGCCTATCTGTGCCATTTTATGACATTTTGCTGAAAAAAATTAGTGTTTCAATTCTTCGGATCCCTGAGAAGGTTTTTGAGGATTTACTAGGTTTCTTCTCGGCGTGAAATTTTTGCAAACAGAGAGAGGGGGAGAGAGAGAGAGAGAGAGAGAGAGAGAGAGAGAGAGAGAGAAAACGCGAAAGCTAGGAAGAGGCGGAAGAGGCAGGCTAGCATAGATTCTTTGAGGAACTCTAGCTCAATTCCCCAAAGAACCCTGCTAGCCTGCGCTTTCCGCGCTCTATCCGCTTCCTGGAATGCCAATTTGTTTTCCGGGGGGTAGTTCCGTTCGGCGGGCGGCTTGTTCTCAAAATGCCCAGAGGTCATACTCCCCCTCAATCTTCTAGTCAGCCCGGCGAAAAGCGGAAAAAAATTTGAAACGCCTGAAAAGGGGGGTGTAGCTCGCTCTCGCTCTCTCTCACTCTCTCTCTCCCTCTCTCTATCTCTCACTATCTTTCTTGCTCTCTCTCTCACTCATTCTCTCCCTCTCTCCCTCTCTCTCCCTCTCTTCTCCCTCTCTCTCTTCTCCCTCTCTCTCTCTCTCTCTCTCTCTCTCTCTCTCTCTCTCTCTCTCTCTCTCTCTCGCTCTCTCTCTCTCGCCTGGTGTGAAGTGGAGAGTTGAAAAACGATGGTTGGCCGGGGGGAGCAGAGATCCTTGGGGAATTCCCCCCGATTCCCCATTCTTCTCCCGGCCCTGAAAACAAAGATATTCCCCCGAATATGAGGTCTATGTGAAATTACGAAATTTACTAAATTCCGGTTGTTTATATGTCTGAAACATTAAATTTTTTAATTTCAAAAATTGAAATTCTGTGTTTCGAGAAAATAGCTTGTTCAAAGCAAATTTTTCAGTTCAGTTTGAAGTTAAAATTTTTGCAGCTTCTATTGGCGTTAATCCAGCCAATAAAAGATCTTATTAACTAGTAAAATTTTGATTTCATAAAAGCTTCAAAATTCCATGTTTCCAAAATAATGCAATTTTCAGCTACGTTTCCGGTGTGTATTGATGTTTTCGAAATTTATGTTTCGGGAAAGTGCCAATTTTCTAGCGGTTCGAATCGCTTAGTCTCGCGACTATCTCTTAATAGTGCGACTTCACAACTACCGTAGTGAATTTGAGATGTGATTCAGTGCATTCCCGAGCTCTCTTTCCCCACTTCTTATGAAAGGGAATGGTCAAGCTACTGCGACCGGCCCCCGTCCTATCCCCAATTAGAGAGGGCCCGCGCCGGTTCCACCTATTACGGCCGGGCCCCATAAATACTGATGGCCTGAATTCATTATTGTAGCTCACAAGCCTAATACCATCTTTACCGTGCCATCATAAAGGCTATCTGGGATCGGCATTCTACATCGACAAACATCTTACATCTTGCTACAGTCTTATTAGCTTCTAGCCCTACCACTGAGGGGTTTAGTTCGCTCACTTAGTTTTGTCCTTTATGATGCCGAAGATTTTCCCATATCAACGTATTTTTCACATTTCCATTAAATTTGCTTGTGGTGAACTCGATCTGATTTGTTTAATTTATTTACGTCAAAATATGCAATTTTACCAAATCACTGGCTCTCGCTACTGTGCTTTTAAATTTCGACTTTACCCAGCCTTTCCATAAAACATTTTATCATTCGGGGTTTTCTCCCCAGCCGGAGGGCCGAGATTTTCGTTATTTTCGCTAATTTTTTTGCAGGTTAAATGTATGTATGTATTTTTACGGATGATAGCTGCCCATTCCTGGCCTTAAAATTTTTTTGGACTTCAGGATTAAAAAAACAGATTTTAAAAATTGGTGAATGTTTTGACCTGAATATGGCGGGGGAAAGCGCCAAAATGCCGGCATTCAAAATCCCGACAGCCAGAAACCCCCGCTTTTGAAAACCATTTATGGGGAAAACGACAAGAAATAACGAAATTGCGACTATGACGGGATTATGACTGGAATTAATATGGTTGTGCGATTGAGTATGGAAACACATTTTTCTAAAACTTTTTGCGATTTCTGCGGTTTTTTGCTTTATTTTTGAATCCTCTTTCCCAAATGATCTCTGCCAGCCTGCTCCAAAGTTCCCAAAATAACATGTAGTTTGGCCTTTTGAGAAACCATTAACCTGGGCCCCTCCCCGAGGCCATCCTCCCCCAAGTCATAAACCTGAGAAATGGGCCCGGGGGCTTTTTAGGATGAATTCTTGTCCTATTTCTGTGTTCTCCAGCTCTCTCCTCTTTCTCTCTCTCTCTCTCTCTCTCTCTCTCTCTTTCTGCCTCTCTCTCTCTCTCTCTCTCTCTCTCTCTCTCTCTCGGGCTCACTCTCTCACAAAAAACTCTCCCAAGTTCAAATGCTAGCCATTTTCTTTTTTTTTTAAAGTGATGTTTCATCAGACCGTAATATTCTCGAAAATTCGGTAATTTTAGTTTTGGAAGCATGCGCCGAAATTTTGCACTCGATTTAATTTGATGCAGTTTTTGCCAAGAAAATCGAGTTTTCAATGGCCTAAAAGTGATGTTTCATTCACTTTCAAATATTTAGGAGTCCATGGGCTGCTAATCACTTGCACAATAAAAATTGTTCCTGACTGTCCGTCCCTACAAACCCACGTCCCTTACAAACGTTCTTTACAAAAAAAAAATATTTTCTAATTAAATTAGATAGATTTGCGCGGTTGGCCGGGCATGCTAGCAGTGGTCTTTCGGGATTTGCCGCATAGATTTTTAGATTTTTAATGTTGTATCTCTCTCCCTCCCTCTCCCTCTCCCTCTCTCTCGCTCTCTCACTCAGAAACTCTCTATTCCAAACAATAAATTTTTCCATTTTTCGGAAATTTATGTTTCAAGAATTTTCAATATTCCGGGAGATTGTGTAGCCCTAGTCTTCGCATTCTGCATTGTGCTAAAATTTGTAATTCGGATTGAATTTCTTATTGGAAAACTATATTTCAGCATTTTCTAAATAGCGAATCCGTTTTAGGTTCGGTAATTCGTCTTCGTTTTTCTCGTGGTCGTCTTTTCCTTCTCAAAAAGTTTGCGAATTCAACTTAATAAATTTCAAGAATACGAGGGCAGGCTAGCGGTGAGTTTTTTTGGGATTCAAAACGCTTGGGGTTTCGATACTTAATCTTTTAAATTTTTTTGAAGTTATGATTTATCTTTATGACACCAGACCCTCAAAAAATCATGTTTGATGCATAGCTATTATTCTGAATTTTCGGAGCTTTGTATTGCTCTGTATTAAGCTTCGGAAAGACTTAAAAATACCTTTCATTTTTTATATTTTTTCAATTTTCTTTAAATTTCTTAAATTAATTTCGGGGCAAGTAGCAGAGGCCCTTCAGGATCGTCCGGGGCGCTGCGGAGGACCAACTTTTTCCTAGCCGTCCAGATTAGCCCAGCAATCGAATAAATAGTGGTTGTATATTTATGTTATTTTTAGTGTATTAAAATAATATGAAATGTTTCATATTATTCAGTCTAAAATCTGGCGACGGGAAAAACATTTTTTGAAGCTAAAATAATTTTTTTATTAAATTTTGTAAAGTTAAAATGCGGAAGAGCAGCTAAAAAAATTTGTGCATTTATAAATAACCGATTTTTTTTAGTATTGACCAATTTAGAGATCATGTGTTTCGGGCGTGCTAGCAGAGATCATGAGAGAGATTTTTTCGTGCCAATGTTTTACATTTTTGGATGTGAAAAAAATCATGTTTCATCAAAACCCATTCAGCGATGGTTTTTTGAGAGCTAATATTTTGTTCTTAAGGATTGTTCAATTTAATTCCTTTTTCAAAGCCAAGGCATACTAGCAGAGATCATTTGCGGAAAATCGCCGACTTGTCCGCGGAGTTCATTTTTTGCAGAAAGGCACCTGGGGGGCAAATATTGATGGGGAAGGGCAGAGGGTGGATCACGCGAACAACATATCAACACAAGACATTTGGCGCTGCGAGAGAGAGAAAGGGAGAGAGAGAGAGAAAGAGTGAGAGAGAGAGAGAGAGAAAGATATATCCTGCTACCTTACGCATTTCCCGCGCCGCGACACGCAGCGCTTCCGCGCGCGTCTTCCATGGCGTAATCGAGCACGACATGTTGCTACGATCAAAATATCCAAAAAAAATCCCGGCTAGTCTGCCCGTGACTCGTGCTCAGTAAGTTGAGTTGTAATTCGCAGATCTATTACCGGTTTGCGGAACATGGTGATGTATTTCATTGGCGAAACACACGATTTTTACCTCCATTTTTCACGCTTTAATAATTCTCGAGAACAATGTAGTTGGGGCCCGATCTTCGGGTTTTTGGGTTGTTTTTTATATTTTTATCTTTTCTGGTGGTTTTTTTTGGAAATCATCGTAGGGTCTAAGTAATCCAGAAAAATTTCACCCGAGAGTGCGTTTTGACGAAACACATAAATATAGCCGGGCGGGCAAAGGGCAGGCTAGCAGAGATTCTTTGAGGGAGATCAGGGTCCAAACACAGACACCCAATGCCCTTCTCGTTTTTCCGTCAAAACGACACACAACACGAACGCATTCCTCAGCGGCTGCCTGGGAGAGCGTCACCCTCCCCCCAGGGCCAGCTGAGAAACACAATCTTCAACCAGGAATTTTTCTTTGGTTATCTTTGTCTGTCTGTCTTCTCTCTCTCTCTCTCTCTCTCTCTCTCTCTCTCTGTTACTCGCTCTCTCGCTCTCTCCTCTCTCTCACCGGGAACATTTGACCCCTCAGCCCAGGGCCCCCCCCCGGCTCGGCATTTTGTTTCTTGGGTTCCGAGACTTTCCCCGGACTGTCCCGTTCGTTTAAACGGGTCGGTAATTTAGAAGCGGTTCCTCAAAGAATCTCGGCTAGCCCGCCCTAGCGATTTTAAAGGCGTGGCGACAGTCAGAATCATAAGAACATTCTCGGCTGTTCAGAAATTACCAGAAACTGATTTTTCACCGCACTTAATTTTTTTGAAACATTTTGCCTTTCCTGCCTGGCTTGGGCTCTAAAATCGTTTCCAAATGGGCTCCGCTAGCCTACCGGTCCTCAATTTTGTAATATAAGAAATTTAAGGGGGGTCGGACAGCCTTCAAATTTAGATATTACGGAATGTACGGTCGGAACTTCTCTTGCAACAGGATTATCGGAGGAATCCGGGCGCGATTTGTAATTTTTAGCGAAACACTTTAATTTTTTTCGCACCATTTCACGAGTTTGTTACCAAATGGCCTCTGCTAGCTTATTTGACCACAATTTTGCGATTTAGACAATTCAAGCGATGGCGAGTTTCTGAAAGACAGAAAATTTCCAGAAATGCTCTCTGCTAGCTGACGCCCCTCCGTCAAAAATCGAGGACTACTTGATAGGGAAGAACTGTACGAACCGCCAATCGCCCAAACCTTGCGTTTTAGTGCAACATAATGTTTTTTTCTTAGTTCAAATGGCGCTCCCAAACGGGTTTGGGCTGGTTTCCTCTATAATTTTCCAATTAAAACACTTTAAAGGGATTGCGACAGCACAAAAAAGTTGCAAAGTTTCCAAAAATTGGCCGTACTATCGGAGAAATCTGGCCGCAATTTCTGTATGTTGGTGAAACACATTAATTCTTTAGCTCGTTTCCAGAAAATATGTTTTTCCCAAATGCTCTTTGCTAACTTGCCCTACCAAAATGTTGCAGTTTAAACTAATAAAGGGATGGCGACAGCTTTGAAAGATAGAAAAATATATGGAACAGTTGAAACTTAAGAAAATCTGATCTCGCTCTCACTCTCTCTCACTCTCGCTCTGTCTCTCTCTTCTCTCTCTTCTCTCTCTCGCTCTCTCTCTCTCTCTCTATCTCTCTCTCTCTCTCTCTCTCCCTCTCTGACGCGGCTGACTCATCACCTATTTTCGTTTAGTTTTCATTTTTCGGGCGAAATTGGAGCCGAATTTTGGGGGCTTTCTTAGCCTTTATAAAGCCGAGTTCTACGAGAGTTGAAGCAGGCGCAGTATTTTTTTAAATTGCTCAAAATACCCTTACTTTTTTCACAAACTTCTCTAGGTCATAATGCGAAATTTTGAATTATCGAATTTATAGGTTCTTATTGCTTATGAGAAAATATTGACCTGAATCCACCCAACTGGCTCCGTTTTTGAAGCGAAACACAGTTTTTCACCGGAAAATCGAAACTCCCAAAAGATCTCTGCTAGCTTGCCTTTTTTAAAGGCGGCGTCACCGGTCGTGTTGCCATCCAAAAATTAAGGGATTGAATGGTCCGAACCATTAACTACGTTACTAATTAAAACCCGAACTACCCAACTAATTTTTGTGAAACATGTAAACTCAAATTTTGTGAAGGTATTTGATGAAATTTCGAGCTTGTTCGTTTTATTCATTCGATTGCTTTAATTTTAATGCATTTAACCTACCATCATGCAATTTCTCAGAATTTAGCCAATTTTTATCGTTTCGCGCTAAAGGCATTAATCCGACAAAACCAAACCTAAAGCGTTTATGAGAAGAAACATGGATTTTCATCGATAGTCAAAACTCTCAAATTCTCTCTGCTAGCCTGCCTTTTTAAAGGAGGCACGAGCTTTCCTACTAATTTTTCTAAACACGGAAACTCAGATTTTGTAGAAATATTTTTAATTGAAATAAAGCTTCTTGGTTTTTGATTCGGTTCTTTCAGATTTTACTGCATTTAAGTTAACCTTTTTCATCAATTTAAGACATTCATGTTATGTCATGAAATTTTACAAAGTCTTCAAATGTTTTGGAACAGGACCACCGATCATTAAAACGACGAAACGAAATTTGCCGCCTTCTTGAGGTGAAACACGGAATTTCACATCGAAATCGAAGCTCCCAAATGCTCTCTGCTAGCCTGCCTTTTTAAAGGAAGCGCCAAAGGCCGCTGGACGCTGGAAAATTAATGGATTTTTGCGCGAATGCGGCGTCGCCCCGATTAAAATTCAAGGTCCGAGCTTTCCTACTAATTTTTGTGAAACATGGAAACTGAATTTTTGGAAACATATTCAAATTCCAGCTGAACTTTCTGAAGATATTGCTTTTTTTTATTCACTTGGATCATTTGGGTTTTCAAATAACTGGTATTTTTGAATTTAACTGGGTCTTAAAGGGCTGCAGAAAGATCGCATGGGTGAAAAAGCAAAGAAGGCTGCACCGAACGGGGGTCGAACCTGGGTTGCCCGCCCCGCAGTCTGATGCGCTAGCCACTATACCAAAGAGTCGAGTGGGGAGGGGCGGTGGAGGGTTCCCAAATGCCTTAGGGGCGAACCTGGCAAATTTTGGAACTGCCATTAGAGATAAAGCAATTTCGAAGAGATAAGAGCCAAAAATGTTGTAGAAAATCTAGCTAAAGGATAGCAACGTACTTTCCACCTTTCCAGGGGTGTTTTGCTGTCGATGCGACTCTTTTTCAGCCGAAAACAGCGTCCCAAAACCCCTTATAGCCCAGAACTTGGCCGCCTTCTATCCAATCCGGCTCTAATTTTTTACCATCGATGGGTATCACTCAGTCCTTCGTTTATGGAAATTTTTAGTCAAAAACATTGCTAAATGAAAAACTTATAGCGAATAAACTGGTTTCTTCAAACGAGAGAGGGGGTTTTGGGGGCGCTTACGCGAGGGAAAGCGTCGATGGTAGCGCCGCGGCGGTCCGTCACCCCGACGGACCCCGGCCCATCTTCCTGCAGCCCTTTAAAGACCGTCAGAACGATGAAATTCCGTTGAGAGCAAGAAAGTTGCGCACCGGGCGGGAGCCGAACCCGCGATGGTTCGCTCCACAGTCCGACGCGCTAGCCACTACACCACAGGGCCAAGTGGGGAAGGGAGTCAGAGACGCCCCAAACCCCAGAGGGCCTTTGCCCAGTACGGGGCACCACTAATGACGCATCTCTCCGCGCGTTCTGGGGGGCAGCACCCTCGGGGTGACAGTGCGCGTTCCATCGTTCTGGTAGTCTTTAAGATTTTTTAATACAGCCCTGATGGAGTTATTAAACCGGCGAAATGAAACTTGCCGCCTTCTTGAGGTGAAACACAGAATTTCCACTAAAAATCAAAACTCTCAAATGACTCCCAAGTGCTCTCTGCTAGTTTTTAAGGGGAGCGCGACATGTCTGATAGAGCATGGCTCTTTTGCATTATCGGGGGGGGGGAGGGGTGAGCAGGAGTTTTGGGCGCTGGTCGAAATGCATGAAACGTCTGATGATGCGGTTAGATTAGACTTTAAATTGCCCCGAAAATATGTAAAGGTCAGTGAAACATTTTTCGTAATTTTGCGTCATTTAAATTTCCCAAAGAATCTCCGCTAGCCTGCCCTGATGCTTGTCAGTTCCGGAACCAAATATTACCCTATTTTTTCACTTTCCGGTTGGCTCGAAGCCCAGGGGAAATTTTCAAACCAAAAAAAAATCCGCTCCATTTCCGATTCCGATTCTTTCCTGTTGGCATGTTTCGTCTCTGGGCCTAGAGGGTTGGGCGGGAATTCTTTTTTTCTTCTTTTTTTAATGCGCCAAATCGTGTGTGAAGCCGTGAAAGGGCAGTCGACCGGATTCCGGCCGCCCGTCCCGCCGCTGGCCACGCCTCAAAAATTCTCAGAATTTTTATGGGACACCCCCGAAAAGGAGGCGTGGCTTGGGCGAGAATACCGACAATGTTCCGAATTTTTCCGGATTTTTTGATGGGTTCTTGTGCATTATCGGGGGGAGCAAATTTTTCTTAACTTCCAAGTTTCTAAATAGATAAACCGTTTTAAATTGTTTTTGCTAGCCCTGAATCCAAAATTTTTTCCAAAATTTTGATTAAAAAGACAAAAAATATCGATTTTTCGTCCAAAATGAGCGATTTTGAACAAAATGTCGCTTTCTAGTTTTTTTAAGTTTTTAAAAGTTTTGCTAGCTGAAATATAGTTAAATTTTGCTATTTTATTAAATCACCTACGCAGGGATGTCATCGTCAAATTTTCTGTGCCAAGGCGAGAAAAATAAATGTTTTAGCTACCTTCTAAGCATAAATTTTTCAATTTTGGTTAGTTCCAGTTCGTTTGAGTTTTTGGGATCGTGAATTTTTGAAAAATTCTTGCAATTTTTAGTTACTTTTAATGGTGGAATTAAAGGAACAAAATTAGATATAATCTTTTAAGACGAACCTATGAAAAATACGGAATTTAACAAATCAACACAAAATTGTGTTTTTAAATTGTGTTTTTAACAAAAAAAATGTTTTATCGACTTGTAAAGTTGCCAAATCAAATTTGTAGATTTTGTTGATAGCTAATACCGCTGATTCCATACTTTTACCCAAATTTTTCCCTATACTGTATTTAGTGCACAGAAAAAAGCAAAAATCAGAAAATCATAAATCATAAAAATGTAGAAAATTCGGAAAAGACGTGTTTTATCAAAAGTACAGTTTTGCTGGTTTTTGAGTGGCTTAATGGGCATCCGGGATATCCTACTGCATGGTCTGAATTATGATTATCCAGACACAAATTAGCCTTATTTCAATTCCGATTTATTTCCGGAATAAATTTTGTTTGTTTAATCCCGAAATAGATTAAGATAAAAGACAAAATGCCAAACGTAACAATAGACAATTCTCAAGGAAAAACATGTTTTATCAAAATTCCACTGACAATGGTTTTTGAGTGAATTAATGTCAACCGGACCGGCATTTGACTGGAACTTTGCTTTTTCGAAATTCACTTTCAATTTAGTTTCCTGTATTAATATTCAGATTTTAATGCCGAAAAAAGGCAACAAAAATAGAAAAAATAAGAAAATTTTTGAAAGCATCTTTTATCAAAATTCCAGTAACAATGGTTTTTTGAGTGCCTTCATGTCGATAGCGCCGCGCTAAGACCTAAATTTTCTTTATTTAAATTCCTACCGTTTCCCCCATTGGTAATATCCCACTTTCACATAACGCTAGACGTGATAAGGAACAGAAAATTAAAACTAAACTTCTTTTAAAAACATGTTTTATGAAAGTTACAGTATCCATGGTATTTTCGTGGCTTAATGTGAACTTCACCATTTTTTTCTTTCTATTTTGATTTATTTTTTATCATACTGCTATTTTATTTATTTTATTTTTACAGTAATCCTCGACACCAACAGAACGATCGAAAATCGATGGGCAATATCGAGTCGGCCGCCGACGGGTCGTTGAGGTGATTTAGAACGTTTAAATTAAAGAATTAAATTCTATATTTGGATAAATTTTTTATTGATACAATAAAGCGTTTGCAAAAACTTTAGGTAAAAATCTCCGAAGGATCAATTAGTTTTCAAAATTATGAAGTTTTTTGCTGAATTTTTGAAGCATATGAATTTCCTAGATTGCTCAAAAACATTTTTTATCTTAAACAAATTTTATTAAACGTTAAAAATAGTAAAATCCGTCTGAAGATTCAGGGTAATTTTTAGATTAGAAAAACCTAAGCTTCCAATTATTGTAGACAACCCCAATCCGAAAAATTACAAGTGTTTGGACCTTTATTTTTAACCAAATTTTGAAACATGTAATTTTTCAAAATTTTTTGGAAAATCGGGACCAATGCAAACCTATTAAGATATTTATATATAAATACAAATTTACATAATTATAAATTTTTAGCCGACGCTCCTCCCAACGAAAAAGCCGCTCGCCGTCCCCGAGCTCCCAGAAGCGGAGCAACAGCTTACGGTAGGAAAATCGGGCGTTTGTGGTACTGCGCTGTTAGCGGGGGGGGATAATTTTTCGTTGTTTTCGTTTAGTTTTGGGTTCTGGAAAAACCCCCCTCGCTAACAGTCCAGGACCAATTTTCTCGTTTTTTTTTGTTTCAGGTTTTTAAGTAAAAAATGATGATTTTAAATTCTAAGAATAATTCACCAATAAAAATCAATTCGAAATTAAATTTTAAATATGAAAGTATGGAACCACTAAAGTTCAATCATTGCTTTTTTAAGTTTAGTTATATAAAACACAGTTTTTTCAGCCGCAATCAAAACGGGGCGATCCGGGCGGAGCAGCCGCTGATTCGGCGCAGCAAGACGTGCCGAGTCAAGGATCGGCAAGTGTTTTCGTTTTAAAAAAATTGTGTTTCGAAAAATATCAAAACTCGAAAAATTCCGAAAGTCGCTGATTGCCACAACCTTTGTGCTTTACGAAAAAAATTCGAAAAAATCTGAGGTATTAGCCATATTATATTAATTCTTTATGCTATTCTGGCACTCTATAAAATTAAAATCAGCGAAAATGTGTATTTATGTAAAGCGGTTTTTATGTAAAAAGCATTTTAAAAAACTCGTTAAAAATAGGAAATTAGGCTCTTCGAAATATTCGATTGATTTTGGACAGAATAAGGAGGCGTTTCATATAAGTTCCAAATTTGTGAAAATTGGCAGAAAAAAATTAAGGCAAATTGTTCGATAAAAATTCCTTATGTAAGATGTATGATTAAATGTAAAAATTTCCTTGTATACTAGGCTGCTTGAATTTGAGCTCTTCGTCTCTTTGGCCGTAGCTTTTAATTTTTTTGTTAAAAAAGTTGAGGGATCAGGAGGTATAGACGTTTTCGCTGTATAAAAAATTGCTGCGCTTCCGTTATAAAGATTTTAGGCCATTTGAAAAAGTAAACAATTTATGTTCTCTAATTCTAAGTTAAAAGTTCAGAAAAAGTAAATAGGCTTTCTCGCTAGATGAACATGTTTCGAAAATTGAAGAGTTCAGAGAAAATCTAATGGTTCCAATATTCGGCACGGCCCCGAGCGAATGAGAGGAAAATATCCAAGTTGCTCTATGAAAACCGAGAACCATTTTTGTTTGTAAAATTTAAGTTAAGAAAAAGCGTTTCTCTCCCTTTGTCGCGCGGAAAATTGAGACGCCAATCCCATTGTGTCTGACCCGAAAAATATGTTTCACAAAATTTCAAAGATCGCAAAAGTTTTTTGGCCAACAATTTCCTTAGATTTAGATAATTCCACTTACAGAAAGACCTTTAGCAGTTATTAATACTAAAATAAAATCAATTCACTTTATTGAAAATATCGTCAGCTTTTTCCTGAGCTGTCTTCTCAAGCAAACGTCAGATTTTTCGGTTAAATTCTGCTTTTGGACGCAAAAAACAGATTTTCCTAAAATTCCAAAGTCCGGGAGAAATTTTATACAATCTTCCTAGAGTTTATCCACAAAAAGATGTCATTAAAGGTCCCAGATTACTTCGCGATATAAAAATGCTGTTTTATCAAACCTCCAAATTCTGAAAATTTTTGGACTCACAATTACACCCAAGCCCTCGAAAATTGCCCTTGTTGTTTGCTTAACATAGTATTTTAATCTCTACATTTAATAAAATTATTCTATTTAAAATGCGTCATAAAAAATTAACGAAAATTTCAGAACGCAACGCATCCGGCCGCTTTGCATGATCACCGGGTTGAGCAGTCATCAGGCAAGATTTTTTCGGGTTTTGTAATACCTGAAAAATTCATAGACTTTTGCCTTCAATGGTTCTTTAAAACTACGAAAATTCGGAATTCACATGTTTTAAATGCTCTGTATTGAATATTTTTATCTTAATTAGTCTTGATATTTTTAGAAAACAATCCTCGCGAAAAGGTGGAACAAAATGGACAACGCCAGGTTGTACGAGATGGGAAAGTGGGTTCATTAGATTAAATGTATTTTAATTTAATTAAAAATCGGCTTTCATCGTAAATTTCTTTAATTCAAACTCTAGAACGTAAAACTTATAAAAATTGCTAAATATAAATAAAATAGATTTTTTTGTATTTGTACGAATTTAAAAATCAATAGAAAAGTTAGATTCACGATTCCAAAATCCGAATTTTAGCAATTCTAGCTCAAAACCTATCCCTATCGCCAAAATATAAGGCAGCCAATGCTGTACGTTATTTGAAACATTTTTGCAAAAATTTTTTAAGACTCAAAAATTTCAATTTTTTTTGCTTCCTTGTAATTAAATTTTCATCGAATTCAATACTTTTCAAAGTACGCACTAACTTTTTCGATAAACAAATTAAATTGTGCCTTTTTTTGGATATTTTTGGATATTTACGAAACTTGCATTTTTCAGAAAAGTCTTCGAGGGTCTCTTCACTGAAAATCCCTCATTTCTGCCATTTATCGGGCTGTCGGCAAGCGAGAATTGGCGGAAGTCAATTGTTTTCCGGCTTCATGCACAGGTAAGGTCTCTGTTTGGGCTTAGGCTTGGCTTAGGCTTAGGCTTAGGCTTAGGCTTAGGCTTAGGCTTAGGCTTAGGCTTAGGCTTAGGCTTAGGCTTAGGCTTAGGCTTAGGCTTAGGCTTAGGCTTAGGCTTAGGCTTAGGCTTAGGCTTAGGCTTAGGCTTAGGCTTAGGCTTAGAGAGATCGACCATAGAAAATGGCCATATCGATAGGCTTCGGTGAATTTTCGATTTTTTGCCGTTACTGCTCGTTAAAGAAAGCGGCTTTTAAAAAGATGATGTTAATGTTTCATATTTTGCTAAAGATGGAGTTTTTCGAATTCGTTTATTGCGCAGTCGTTTGGAAGGAGAAAAACTTGAATTTTTCACAATCCAGTTGCTTTTTAAACTTGCTATTTAAGTGTTTCACGCCATGCCAAAAAATAAGATTTCGTGAAAATCCCCGTGCATTTTAGCTCAAATTGAAGTCCTAGCAAAAGATCGCAAATTTTCAAAACTTCTGCGTTAAAGGGGGATTCTATTATTTGAATGTTTCGTTTATTTCATGACCAATTGTTGCACGAATCGGCAAGACGGACAGTTATTTCGCTTCAGAAAAATTCTGTTTCAGATTTTTTTAAACTCGCAATTTTTGTAGCCTAGCAATTATCGTATGTTTCGGCTCTAAAAATGACGGATTTTGGAAAAAATAGCAAGCTTTCAATTTTTTTTTTCTTTCATAAGTTTTTCAGTCACGCGCTTTTTGAACATGAGAACGACAAATCTCGCAAAATTCCCAATTTTTCAAAGTTCCGAGTGCTGATAGCCCCTTATTAGGCACTAGGGAATTGGGAGCCGATTTTTCGAGACCTTTGCAAAATTCGCTTTTGGGGGTGATGTCCAGAGGAATTGATCGTACCCCGGGGACACGTTAAAGATATGGGGGAATTCGGGCAGTTAGGGAAGTGCAGAAAAGAACACTGAAAAACCCAGCATAAAAAGGGATAGATAAAATTTATCGGGAAATTTATGGTGGTGCATTAATGGGCTAGACGTGACAAGTAGCCACTGAAAATCTGAAACATTCGCAAAAATTGAGGGAAAATTTCTGAAAAAAAAATTGGATTTTAGAAACTTTTCAAACATGACTTTTCCAAAAAAAATTATAAGTAACATCAATATTGTTTATTTATTGACTTTAGTGTATTTAATTTTTGAATTTTTACGAAAACGTGAAGCAGTGAAAATTCCGAAACATATATGATTAAAATTTTAGAGATAGTGAAACATAATGAAAAATTATGGAGGATCCAGCTTCGATTTTTCAAAAAAAAAATCGAAACACGATTTTTCTGCCTGAAATCGCCGTGTCGATTTGTAGGGGCAGACTATCTCTGAGGATTATAGTATCCCGCAGGCAGTTGTGGTGCATTAACAATAAAAAATTATTTGGTAGTTCCATTATCTTCGCAACATATTTTTTTGCAATTGGTAAATTGATCCAGAAAATCGAGACGTCACATATTGTTAATTGTTAAGATTGCGGCATGCTAGCAGAGATTCTTTGAGGAATTCAGAGCCTAAAAATTTGGTGAATAAAGTTTATGACATTTTTTTCAGCGCTTTGTCACTGCGGTCTGCGAGAGCCTGAGGCGGATGAGGGACACCCAGGCTGCTTGTGATGTGTTACGGTAAGCCGGGGCAGACTAGCAGAGAGTCATTGCGGAATTTGGAACGACCGGAAAATGGGAAAATCGAGGATCTCGCGAAAACTCCCCACAGGAAAACAAAGTATTTGAGCGGGTTTGCAAAAAACTGTTTCACAAAAATGGCTACTTCGCAAATTTCATTTTCATTATTCCCGCCAACCGCCAGGTCTCAAAAAAATTTAATATCGACTTGATTTTTATTTTTTTGCATTGCTACATGAATTTCGCGTTATCAAAAATTAATCCAGCAAAGCAAAAAAAATGTTTCGTCGAGCTGCTGAATTAGGAAATCCATTCACCGACATTATGAACAAGCTAAAAATGCAATTTTTATATGGAAATTCTAAAATAAAATTTTATAATTTTACATAATAAACCAGGGTTGAAAAGCCGCTTCGCGACTTTTCAACCCTGGCCCCGACTGGGCCGTATGAAAGTGTACACTTTGCATAATTCCACCCGCATACCATGAACGAAAAATGAGAAGCACGGCTCTCTCCCCCTTTTAATAGGCTAGCTTCACTTCCGGCGCATGCTAATTACTTCCTAACAAAGAGGCTGAGCGAAATTTTCACAAAAACCTAATTTTAATGTCGAAAACAGCTTATTTTCAAAACATTGATAGGTGTGCAGTCGTGTCATGACCATTACGCACCTAATGACATATCATACATATCTCTAACTTCTTCCTTTATTGAGATACGACTGGAACATACGGACGGAAGTTGCATGCAAATGCACACACACACACACACAGACACTATTTTTTTATATATAGTAGGATTTAATAAACTTTTTTCAGGGACTTCGGGGCGCACTACTCGGGCCACAAAATTCCGAACGCATACTTTGAGAAGATGGCAATGGCCCTATGCGGGGCAATCAAGGAATTCGAGGGGCAGACGACGCTGATTGAGCCTGAGGTGGGGGAGAGAGAGTGCGTGAGAGAGGAGAGAGAGAGAGAGAGAGAGAGATATCCCTGGAGAGAGAGATAGAGAAAGAGAGAGTGAGCGAGAGCGAGAGAGAGAGAGAGAGGGAGGGAGAGGGAGAGTGAGAGAGAGAGAGAGAGGGAGGGAGAGGGAGAGTGTGAGAGAGAGCGAGAGAGTGAGAGAGCATCTTGAAACAATTTTGCCGTATAATTAATATGTTTTTCCTCTGTGTAAACACCAAAAAATCAAGTTGTTTATTACTAGGTGGGATATGCTTTTGGCAATAAAATCAACCGATCCTAACGTACAATTAAATTAAATATATATATATAATTAAATTACCTAGGGCTGGAAATTCAGTCAAAATAATTAAGTAAACCGCTAAATAAATTAAAATAAATCGTAAACATCTTTTATGCTTCATATGTTTACGTGTGTTTCCGTTCAATCTCAAGATAAAAATTTTTTGTTTGATTTTTAATGGGTTGCCGATTATGACAGCTATCATCCATTTCTATCCGTTTTAATTAAATTCGTTAAATTGATAACTTCGCCCAATAAATAAATAAAATTTTGTATTTAAATTTCAGTGTTTCAGTTCATTTGCTAGAAAGAAAATTTTGCTAATTTTTAGTATAATCCCGTGCGCTAACTGATTTCCTTTTTTCTGAAATTCCAGCCAACAATCACATTTTATTTAGGTTAAAAATGAAAACATTTTTTATTCAAAATTTTATAATTTTAAATCCATTTAGGCCAATGGTTGCTTAGTATAATCTCAACATTGAATTGAAGGTAAAAATTATTTTATTATTATTTTCAGCAACGCCACCGTTCGCCATCAGCCGACCCATCCTCCTCCTCGGCCACAGATTCCTCAGCCATTTCGAATGGCCAGAAAATCGAGCCGAAACACGGCTCTTCCCTGTCGACAATTTCGAATAATACAACTCGCGGAGAGATCAGCGAAAATAAGTGAGTTTTTATTAAAGAAATTTACAAAATGAATAAAATATAAATCCAAATAAATGAAACAATATTCCTAAATCATATCTGCCAGCCTATCCGATTTTTTCCAATAAATGCAAAATATATGTTTACAAAATCTGAAATATCAAAAATAAATCGTTCCGATTAATGGGCAGTCTCGACTTCCGTCTAATTATATACATTTTTAATATTTAAATTATTTCGAGTTTAATGCGTTAATTTGTTTTTTTAGGAACTTCCGGACATAAAAAGCTGTTTCTAAAAAATTTCGATAGTAAATTAGTTTGTCTGGCCGCATCTTTTTTTTCTTCTAGCATTTTTGGCATCCTGTCCGAGTTTTCCAATAAATAGAAAATCTATGTTTCACAAATTTTACAATAGGAAAATCCATCTAGCCGGATACTGCGTGGCCAGATCATTGTACGAAATAATTTGTATTATTCATATTTTTATTTTGAGTTTTTGACGCTTTTTATAGTTTTTAGCAGCCGCTAGACAAAAAATTGTTTTTAGAAGGACTTAAACAGCAAATTAGTTTGTCTCTGCATCTTTTTTTTCTTCTAGCATTTTTGGAATCCTGGCCGATTTTTCCAATAAATAAAAAAAATCTATGTTTTACAAAATCTAATCTGTAAAAATAAATCGATCCGGTTAATGGGCAGTAGGAGAGTAGGCGAAATTATTTTATTTTTAACCAGGGTTGAAAAGCCGCTTCGCGACTTTTCAACCCTGGCCCCGTCCAACCCCATCAGATTCTTCTCTCTGCATACGTCTTTCGATTTCCGATGAGAAAAATGAAAAATTCCACTCTCTCGGGTTATATATAGACCGTCGCAACTTCCGGCGTATGCTAATTATTTCCTAACAAAGAAGGCTGCTCGATTTTTCAACAAAAACTTAAATTTAATGCCGAAAACAGCTGAATTTGTAAAAACTGATATTGGTGCAGTCATCTCAAGACCGTTACGCAACTAATGACGTATCAAACATACTCTAAAAACCTTCCCTTTCCGAGATCTCCTCTGGACAGAATGACGGAAGTTGCATGCAAAGTGGCACGGACACACACACAGACACTATTTTTTTATATATAGTAGGATATTTAGTTATTTTGCGGTTTTGATGCGTTTCATTTGTTTTTTAGGATCGGCCAGACGAAAAAGTGTATTTTGGATCCTTATTCCGATTGATTCTCAAATTTAAAATTAAATACAGCCGAAAAGGCTTTCAAAGAGCAGTTTAACAAAAATTTTTGAAAATATCTGTTTCAGAAAAATTAAAATTCCGGCGCGCTTTTATTGATTCAATCATAAGGAAAGTGCAATGGCTGAATAAATTTTCGCATTAATTTTGCTAATTGAAAATTATTAAATTTTGGAATTTATGCACAAAATACATTAATCTCGTGCCTAACTTTCGTAAAATGTTTAATGCTTCGACAAATGCTTATAAAAGTTCGATGCGTTAATTTTACTTCCGTGTAAAAGCGTTATTTTTCAAGATATTCTCAAAGAAACCCTGCTTGCCCCTTTTTCCGAAAATTGTTTTGTCAAGTTTTAAAAAAGTGTTACATAAACTGATCAACATAAAAAGTTTAAAGAGTGTTTAGTCCGCTTCACACACCGTCTGAAAATCATGATCTGATATTTTTAAATTTGTCTTAAATTTGAACCAGCTTTACTAGATTTTTCTAACTGATTCAATTCTTTCAGATACTCATCGAAATTAAAAACCTGTGTTTGATCAAATGAAAAAAATTGCGAAGATCTAATAAATCAGCCAAGAACTCACCCAGAAATTAATGAATTTTGAAACGGATTTAAATACAAATTTTAATAATAATAATAGTTTAATTTGATCAAATAAAAAAAGATGATAAAATTCAAAAACCGTATCCTTTTGACCGCATTCAACGTTAAACAATGTGTTTCATACAATCCTAAAAACAAAAATTCATAAGGGATTTAGTAACATAAAAATTACATATTTTATTTTGGAAAAGTTTAAATATGATTTTAATTTTGTAATTCTCTTAACAAAAATAATGATTATAACCACTATATTTTCAGACCGACGAAAAGCAGCGGGTTTTCGAGTCGGCACTCCGACTCGTCGATGTACCGGGTCAATGGCAGCGGGGCGTTGTGCTCGAATTCGCTGAGAGGTTTGTAAATGTTTTACTTCAATTGAATTTTAAACATTTAAAAATTAAATTATAAGGTTTTAATTGTCGTTGAAACCAAATTATATGCATTAATTCCCGGCTTTATCGCATTTAGTTTGAAACATGAAATTTTAAAACAAAAAAGTTCTAACTACAGGGTGCGTCAAAAAAAAAGAGTGAAGTTTGCACCAAAATATCTCGCTTATAGTAGAGAATCGAAGGTACGTTACCATGCCAGAATGCTTAAATATGCTGGGTATGAAGATTTAACACAACTTGATTTTTTCGATTTTTGAGTACGCAACTGTACTATTGACGCTGATTACGACCGAAAATTGTGCGTTCTTGTGTACATGATAGATGGATGCCAGTCCTACACAACCAAGCAAAGAAAACACCGAGGTTCTATTCGGAACTTTAGGAATATTTTTTGAAAGTTCGGTTTCGTGACCTCGAAAGAATCCATGACCAGAGGGTCGTCGAAAAACTCAAAAATCCGCGGATCCGAAAATTTTTTTTGATATTTTTGCGGGATTGTATCGGGCCCATAGACATGCGAAAACAGCTTATGTTGAGGTTTCCACCATAGGTTTTTGTAATATTCGAAATTTACGAAATTTCTCCATATTAAATTTGAGCACGCCATAACTTGCCAACCAGACCTTCGAAAATTCTAAAATTCCGGATGTGCGTAGGAGCAGTCCTTAGGTACCTACACTGTAAAAATTGAAAGTGTTCGACCACCAGCAATCCTGAAAAATGGAAACGAAGTTTTGCCGGAACGCACAGTTTTCGGGTGTCATTTGTATGGGTACGTCGCCAAAAATCGAAAAAATCAACTTGTGTTAAATCTTCATACCCAGCATATTTAAGCATTCTGGCATGGTAACGTACCTTCGATTCTCTACTATAAGCGAGATATTTTGGTGCAAACTTCACTCTTTTTTTTTGACGCACCCTGTATTATTTTTATTTTTAAATCGATTTTTGTCTGCGCGTTTTACATATTTAGAATATATTGATCTATATCTAGAAACCCCCAAAATAATGGAAAAACGCGATTTTATATAAAATGTCGGAATTTTGACTACGGGTAAGCCTGCATTAAAAGTAGCCGACTGATATTTCATGGTATTTACAAATGTTTGAAACACATTTTTTCGCAATTTTTGGTAAAATGTTCTGAATATTTTTTAAAAAGTAAGTATATATAAAAAAAGTAAAAGAAAGTAAAGTAAAAAGAAGAAAAGCAAGAGCAAATTTTGTCCTGAAATGGCAACGTGAATTGGCGTACCGTGACGACGGAAATAATTGTGTATTTTTGAAACAACAAATTCCCAGAAAAATCGCTTTCCTAGCCGAGATCGCTATTTAGTGGCATTATTCTTTTTTTTTTGTTTTATTCAGGCAAAACGACCAAAGAATATAAGAAAACCTGAATAGATTTTTGGAATTTCGGTTGGCCTTGCATTAAATAACGAATCTATCATCCGACATTTGTAAATTTTTGAAACATAGAATTAGATCGAAATTCTGTGGTTTGCCGGTATGATAAAACAGCTATTTCTTAAATTTAAGGTAATGTTAATAAGAGTTTAATATCGGAAAGTATTTTAATTTACCAAGTTCGTAACTGTTTTGGTCCCGCGCGATCCGGGTTTAAAGATTTTTGAAACATACAATTTTGTAGAAAAACAAAAAGTATTGGTTCTTGCCATAACCATGTTTTACAATTTTTCGATTGGTCTTGATGGTTTTTGTTTTTAAATCTATTTCCTAAAAGATTATTGCCAAATTTACGAGGTTTAGCTGTTTTATTACCAGTTTCCGCTGCCAGAGGATTGCGGCAGCATGAAAATGGAAATATTTGTGGATTTTTGAAACATTAAATTCTCAGGAAATTCAAATTTTGGAAAGCCAGAATCGCTAATCCGAGTGAATAGTTCTTCTGTTATTTTAATAAGAACAAAACGATGAAGGAAATAATAACAAAATCGTATTGATTTTGTGGAAATCTGGACGAAGTATTAAACGACAGATTAAACCACTTTCGAAATTTGCAAGTTCTCGGATCATACAATTAAATTTCTCGAAATTCTGTGATTCGGCAAACCTATAAAGCAGCTATTTCTTCATTTTATACTACCTTTAATTAGCCTCTAACCCCCGAAAGTAATTTTAATTCACCAGTTTCATAGCTATTTTGAGGGCGCGATCGGTATTTAAAAATTTTTGAAACATAGGCAAAAAACCGGCTGTATATGAGATCATGTGATGGCGACACAACGTTTTTTATGCCTTGATGTGTTTTTTTTTAATTGATTTCCAAAGATACTTCCCCAATTACAAAGCTTGGCTTTTTTATTTTATGTCGTGATACATCTCGGGGACATTCCAGTAGTGCGACAACGGAAATATTTCCGGATTTTTGAAACACTAAATTTCGGAAAACCCGGTTTTTTCAAGCAAACCCGATATTTGGTGTCATTATTCCGCGGTTCTGCTTAAATCTGAGCAAAAATGAAAAATAAACATTAAGAAACATTGTGCCGTACAAATTTGCGGGTGCATCAAGTCTCGAGCGCTGGCCTTTAACAAACAAAAATATAACGTGCGATAATTGTAGATTTTTGAAACGTTGAATTTTAAAAGTCTCAAAATTCTGTGGGTTTGACAGGCTTATAGAGCAGCTATTTCTGAATTTTATAATGCCTTTAATTATCCTCTAAGCCCCGAAAGAAATTTTAATTCACCAAGTTTGGCAACTGGTTTTATCCCGCCCGGTCGGTATTTAGAGATTTTTGAAACATCAAATTCCGAGGAAACTAATGGACTTCATATTTTGGAATGGCTAAATCAACGTTTTTCAATTTTTTCATGTTGTTTACTAGTCTAAATCAAATGCTTTTGTTTGGCAAAAACCCAGATCGCAGGTTCAACTCAATTTAATTTCAGTCCTGCCTTTTCACCGATTACGTACGCATGACTACGAAAATACTTGTAGATTTTCCCAACATTATATTCGGGAAAATCACTTTCTCAACCATAAAGTTTCTAAAAACAGGATGTAATTATGAAATGGCGCAATGAACAATTTTTGTATTTTTTTTTTGATGGTTTTATTGTGTTTTTGAAATACTTTCTCAAATTGACGAGGTTTAGCTGCTAATTCTACACCGTCATCCATGTTTCCATGATTTTAATGGGATGAAAAATGACAAAAAATTGATAAGAAAAACTGTATATTTGTTGGAAACATCGCTAGACGCAAATGATTAACACAACATTCAACTTGGGCTATTTATAGATTTTTGAAACATGTGTTTTAAAACTTCAATTTAATTTTCTAAACATGTAATTCTTCAAACACTTCCATTAAAATTATGTAATTTTACAAAGCGGATAATTCTTGACTCTTACATAATGTTAATGGACCTTTCCCGTATGAAAATAAATGCATTTTGGAGTTTTTTCTCATGTTTCTTGAATAGAGTTTTTGAAACATGGCTCCAAATTCAACCGGATATCCGGCGGCAATGAACACTCGCACAATATTTTTCTCTAACCGGGGATAAACCAATTTTGCGGTATTTAAAGATTTTTGAAACGTGGCCTTTTTTAATTCATGCTGTTTCAAAAGCAAGAAAAGCCGCAAAATGATGCCAAAAAGATTTTGGGATATTTGTAATTTTTTGCAACATAAATTTTCAATGTTTCAAAATTTTATGAATTCTCGGAATTGTATGAAATGCCGGTTTTATAGGTTGATTCGATATCAAAAATTCAAAAATAAAAACGGTTTTTTCAGGCACGCCCCCGCACAACTCGTCGGATTCGGATTCGCCGCCAATTCGCGGGCCCACCCCCTCATTTCTGCCGCCATTCCCGAATTCCCTGAAAAATTTGAATAATATTAACAACAACAATTGCCCGATCACCACCGAGGCCTGGCACATCTTCGCTACGTTTGTCGCCAATCAGGTTCGTGTTTTTATTGGATTTTAAAGGAACTCGAAAGTCAAGATTATCCATAGATTTGAATAAGCTCAATTTTTACGTTATTTTCGGGACTTTTTCTATTTTTTTTTCTTATTTCAAGGCGCCATTTGATAGATCATCAAAAAATTTATCACAGTTTTGAATTTCAACCCAAAATAACGTAAAATAGAAAAGTTATAGCAAAAAAACAAAAACAACAATTGCAGATTTGTGTTGTAAAGCACTTTTTCGATATTTTTGCGTTCTTTTAAGGATTTTTTGATGTTATTCGATAGAGAATCAAAAAATATACTGCCCGTTTTAATTTCAGCCCAAAATATCGTAAAATAAAAAAGTTATAGCAAAAACGGCTAACGGTTTTTCCGCTATACTCAACGATTAATGCAAAAACTCTACAAAACCGATTTAAAAGCATTGATGTTTAAGTTAACGACACCTATTTAAGTTGCCTATATATAAATATAATTTATTATTCAATTCAGATAATTCACAAAAATTCAAAATTGTCCTTATCAATTTTATCTAATTCAATTTAAAAAATACATATCGATAAAAATATTTAATTTTAATAATTACAAAAATACAAAGTCTGGTTGCGATTTTATCTTATGAGCTAAAAATACATTTAATTTTACCAAAAAAAATAATTTGCTATTTCCAGGTGAAGCTGGGCTACGAGCTGGAGAAGGTGCTACAGTACGAGATGGCCAAATTGGGCTTATCCACGCAACATACCGTATCCCCCGGCACCCCCGACCCCTTCAACAAACATCATATTGACGTCGAATTTTTCTGAATTTACCGAATAAATTTTTGGTTTGAATCTATCTGATTATGCCATGAAAATCATCGCTAATCGTCATCATCGGCTCATCCTGATTGCGGACCAAAATTTTTTTTTGGTTTTGAAATTTTATGAAACATTTTTTCGAGACTTCCAAAATTCTGGGCTCGTACCAAAAGGATAATTTTTGCCTGATGGGTACCCATAAGGAGTACCTATACAAATTGTATGCGTACCCCTAAAAATTCCATTTTCACAAAACTTTTTCAAGGGGTCATACTTCTCAAAAACTTTGAAGGCCTTTAGAAATTCGGCGTTAAGACCTATCAATAAGATTTTTTCTGTTTTGGATTCCCCGCGGCCGGAAGTAGATGGTCTATAGAAGCTACGCTGGAAAAAATGGCCCAAGGGAGCCGAAAAAGCCCTTGGAAGATTGTATGGGTACCCTTACAAATTGAATTAGGGGGTGTTTTCATATTATCTTTGCATGGGTACCCATCAACCGAAATAGTGGACTTCATTAGGTAGACCCGAGACTTAGGAAAAAAAAATCGTTGTGATCGATCGTTAATTGGTCCCATACATTTTTAACAACAACTTCTAGCTCAACGGTTTGCTGTTTGATTGTTGGGCTCATGACGCGAGTTCGATCCCTCGCGCCTATCCCGATAGTTTTGCGGATTTTCATTAAACCGATTTCACGCTTTCACGAAGATCAATTGAATTCAATTGGGGATTTGGTCACCAAAACACTAACATAGTTTTCAAAGTTCCTTCGAATGGCATTATCAAAATTTCCAGCACGACAGCTTGGTTCCGCAAAATGACCGCAACAGTCTGCAAAAATGACTCGGGTGGGGGCTCTAAATGGATGACAATGCTTCCGGTGATCGCGCGCAACACTTACAACAGATTCGAAGGCTCCCGAAAGGTCCGGAAGATACGCTACATGGCGGTTCGGCCTTACAACTGGTCGTTAATGGGTACACATAAAATTTGTAAAGCATCCCATAGAAATTTCATGGGTGGCCATAGAATTTGTATAGGTACCCGTAGTTTTTGTATGGGTACCCATGATGGGGGCCCATATTTTCCGTTTTGGTACCAGCCCCGGTTTGCAACGGATTTGTCTTCCAGGAAATTGTATCAACATATCATCAAAAAATAGTATAAAACATGGTAATTGCAACCAGCTTTGCTTGGAAATTCTCTGAAACGTTTTTTCGAAACTTCCAAAATTTTCCGGAGTATAAAATGATCCGGTTACGACAGAATATCAAAAACAGTGGAGATTGACGAGCAGGCTACTGTATAAATTCTTGTTTTTCACGAGGCGATTACGAGCTGAAAATCATCGCGTCCGACAGCCAGAAGAGCACTGCAGACTGGAACATTTTTATTTTTTAAATTTTATGAAACATTTTTTAAGAAAGCTTCCATCCAGTTCAAAAATAAGAGACAAGAACAGAAAACAGGAGTCCGATATGAATTGCAGCTAAAATAATTTTTTATCTTGGAAGTTTTATGAAACATTTTGCAGGAAACGCGCAAATTTTCGATTTGAACATCGCTAAAAGAAACCACATGATAATTGTAATCGTAAAAAATGCATTGTTTTTGAAAGTTGGCACATTATTTTTGAAAGAATTTTTTGTTCTTGTTCCAAAAAGCATCGCCTGAAGAAGCCCAGATGATACTAATTGTGGTCAGCAAATTTTTTTACTTTTGAAATTTTATGAAACATTTTTCAAAGCTCTTTCGTTTCTACATTTTTCCAATTTTCCGCAATGGTCTCCGCTAGCAGCCCCGAGTGCTTCTTTCCTTTACAAACCCTTCAGGGCCCACTGCATTAGGCGCCTATTGACACGTGAGATCAGTGTAAATAGGAGTGTATTGTAGCGGGGCGTACGGTGAAAGACGACACTCCCCTCCCTCCCCCCTTTTTGTCATTTTTTGTTTTTGGGCGTCTTCGGGCTTCACGGAATTGGATTTTGAGTGGAGAACCACTCAAAATTCTTGACTTTTGCTTAACATTTATTCTTTACAACAATAAAATAAAAATTTATATAATAAATGCAATATATAAATATTTAATAAAAAAATAAGTACAAATATAATAAAATAATAAAATAAAATAAAATAACAAAATTGCTTAACTTTGTTCTTTTTTGTTCTACTTTGTTCTGTTACGGTCAGAGGATTGCGAAAATTCAAGACTTTTCGGTCTGGATTTTTGATGCAACATTTTTTCGCGCACCTTGTTTCGGACACTTGGGTGCCAGAATCACAAAAATAACCCTTCAAAATTCATGCCTATTTTGGCTCAAATTGTCTGAAAATCAACGATAAAAGCCTAAATTGATAAATTCAAAAAAAACCAATTTTTAACATTTTCGTCGCTTTGACTTGGCAAAATATGCCGCGAAAAATCGTGGAATCTGATGATTTCTTGAAACATTTGACTTGTAAAATTACAGAAACCATTTTTATTTAGCCAAATTTCAATAATTTAGACTGGCAAATAGCCTTAAATTCATGGTTAGATTTGCTAAATTGCAATTTTTGGTTCTTTCGCGTTATCGGGGGGGTGGGAATTTTTTTTGTATTAATCTAGAAATGCCGAGAAACGTAATACAAAATATTTCCTATGTTCTTTTTCGTAAAATAAACGATATTTTAATTAGTGAACATTAACTAAAACTCTAAAAAAAGTCAAGATTTATCTAAAAAACGGCCATTTTTGGCCAAAAATCGATGCTTTTTGTATTTTTTAATAAAGTTTTGTAAAGTTTTTCATCTTTATTTTTTTTATTTTATTTTTAAAAGACAGCTTTAAAAAGTTTTAAGTTTAAAAAATTGGTTCCTAAGAAAATTTCTCCCCCCCCCCCGATAATGCGAAAGAACCCAAATATTTTCTTCTGTAGTTTGGTGCAAAGCGGAAGTTTCTCTTTGGCAAGGGATCTGGGCCCTTGAATCCGATCCGGGTATTGTTTGTGTGGGGTGGGGGATGGCACGATGCCGCCCAGCCTCTTTCCCTTTTTTCTGGAGATCCTCGTCGTATTTAAAGGGACATGGAAGGCACCTTCCAGTTTCTGGAATCCCATTTTTGCGGTTTATTTTTATTATTTTCAATTTTAATTTTATTATTTATTTTTAATTATTAAGTATATTTTAATTTTATTTTTGATTCAAAAAGCTCATTTTTATTCCATCGATTCCTAATATATCTTATAAATTTAAATTTGGCAGAGGAAAAATTACCGAAATTACTCAGATTTCCAAGAGCCAATTTTTTAACTTTAGTTTGCAAAATCGTGTTTCAGCAACTTTTAAAAACCAGAAGATTTTAAGTTTTCTAATTTCTCTTTTTCCTGATTCGGATTCAATTATTTTTTCCATTTCTTCCTATATCAACTATGTGAATTGTTGAAGTAACTAAAAAAGCGCTGGCCAAATTTTTGCAATTTTGTGTTTCAGAAAGTTCCAAATTGTTTTCATCGATTAATACGTGCGATTCAACGTAGAATACATCTAATTGAAATGAAATAATGCTAAAATAAAGCGATTTCGAGAAACTTAACTGAATCCAAATTTCCGATTTTTAGATGCGATTATCTTTGTTGCAGGAGGCTGAAGGGGATTAAATACGATAAAATTATCTGTTTTATCTGAATTTCTTTGAATGTAACGGTTTTGACATTATACATTTTCTATCGATCATTCATATAACGTTTTTTACGCTATTTTATTTCCTATAATTACTTCCATTCTATAGCCCTTTTAGGAATTCCGTCCCGCTCCGCCATGCGTCACGTGTTGCGTTGCGGAGTTTTGTGCTGTTGCTTGGCTACCGTATTCTCAAATCCTCTCTTCAGCCTCAGCTGTCTAATTATGGATTTTGCGCCAAAAATCGCCGAATATTTCTGCAATTTTGAGTGCGAGGGGAAGGTCAGAGAGTGAGAGAGTGAGAGAGTGAGAGAGAGAGAGAGTGATAGAGGGAGAGAGACAGGGAGAGCGAGAGAGAGAGAGTGAGATAGAGCGAGAGAGAGAAATATAGAGCAAAAATTTAATCGATTTTTAGGGTCTCCAACACGGCGGTTACTGTAGCAAACAATTCGACAGACCGCAGTGCTTCTGTCATTACAAGCCAAGAACGATGGCCTGGGATGTGGTGCGTTTTAGGCGTATTTTACGGAATTACCGTCGTCTATTTCCGTTTAGCTGCAACACCCCGCCCGAATTCCCGCATCCGGCGCCCCGGTTCAAAATTTCAAGGTAGGAACAACATTCACGGCGCTTTAGCATTATCGGGGGGGGGGGCTTAGGCTTGGCTTAGGCTTGGCTTAGGCTTGGCTTAGGCTTGGCTTAGGCTTGGCTTAGGCTTGGCTTAGGCTTGGCTTAGGCTTGGCTTAGGCTTGGCTTAGGCTTGGCTTAGGCTTGGCTTAGGCTTGGCTTAGGCTTGGCTTAGGCTTGGCTTAGGCTTGGCTTAGGCTTGGCTTAGGCTTGGCTTAGGCTTGGCTTAGGCTTGGCTTAGGCTTGGCTTAGGCTTGGCTTAGGCTTGGCTTAGGCTTGGCTTAGGCTTGGCTTAGGCTTGGCTTAGGCTTGGCTTAGGCTTGGCTTAGGCTTGGCTTAGGCGGGCTTCACTTTAAAGCTGCCCTTCCCCGATAATGCAAACGAACGTAAAACACCTGGGCTTCTGTTCAATTAAAAATCGAAAAAATGTCCCGTTTGTAGCTCCATGAAACTTTCATCAAGAACAAAAAAAGAAAACGAAAATTTGACAGCTTGAAAAATGATGTTTCACCAATTTTTCAGGGATCGAAAAAATTATTTTTTTCAGTTTCTTCCAAGTTGTCAGTAAAATTTAAATTTCATAGGGTGAAAAATTCGCAAAAAACGTTCATCTCAATAAATTGATCTTTTCAGTTAATCGCTCGATTTCAGGCGCCCTTCCGCTGGCCGGCCGCTTCCTTGGAAAAATTTGAAAAATCCGAAATTCCGGGTAAACCGGAAATTCCGGCGATTCCGGAGCAGATCCTGAAGCCAAACTACTTCACCAGGCCGCAGCGAATAGAGGATAAGGTGAGAGGCAGAAAAGACGATCCGGAAGGACCGGAGAAAACGACCGAAACGTACTTGGTGCGGCTAAATAACGACATTCCGATGATGTTACCGTACTCTGCGCGGAGCCGAAAAGTCCAGAATACTATTCCATTACGCGATGAAAATACGCTAGAATGGTGAAGAACAAATAAAGCTTTTAAATACCCACGCTGAAATTGCGCAAAAAAAATTATTAGAAAATTGAAGTTTCATAAAATCATCAATATCGCTGATTTTAATTTGATTGATTGAACTGAAAATGAAAAGTCTATTTCATGGAATAATCGATTCACCTAAATACATTACGCCATTGAACTAGGGTTAAACGGCGTTTCAAAAATAATTTTAAATTCAATGTTTCGGAAAATTTCAAAATGCGAAATTTCGCGGCTTGCATTAGTCGAAAATTCTGTCGAGCAGTTTTATTTTTCCGACAAGTGTTTTTAAATTTGGCATATTCTTAAATAATCTCTGCTCGCTTGCCCATTTTCATAAAATTCACGCGATAGTCCGTTGGGGATTAATTAATTCTGCCATAAGCTAGCGACACAAATTCCCGAAACATATCTTTTTGAAGGTCAGCCGGAAATGTATTTCATGGCGTAATTGAGTCACCTAAATAAATTACGCAATGGAAATAGGGTAAATACAGCCTTTTTGGATGTCGGTTTCCAAGCAATTTCACCAAAAAAAAGGTATTTAAAATGAAATGTTTCGGAAAACCACAAGTCTCCAAATTTTCGGCTGGCGTTAATCCGACCATTACAAGGAGTGGAATTCTCTTTTCCGACAAGTACTTTTAAATTTGAGCGTGATTTCCTAAACAATCCGCTCTTTTAAAAGGATTGGCGTTGAATATTATCGCGTAATCGATTACGCAATGAAAAACGATATCCACCGCACATCCTATCGAGATTGGCCTATTTTGCACCTCCGAAAAGTCACGAATTCTTGAAACATCATTTGAAAATGACGAGCAAGTCAGGCCAGCAAAAAACAACAATTTCATCGCGTAACCGGTTCCTTCAAACGATTACGCTGCCAAAATACGATTTTAAAGGCAGCGCAACAGTTCGGCTGATATTTCATCGCGTAATCGGATCGGGTAAAAACCGGGAAAATTAGATAAAACAATTTATCGATAATAAAAACAGGAAAACAGGAAAACAGCAAAATGCAACAATAAAAATGTATAAAATCTCAACAAAAAAAAACACAAAAAAAAACGTAAAAAATTAAGAACCAAGCGCGTCGTCAAAAAGTGTCTGCTCCGAGCATTCCTCCCTCAATCGTCGGCACGGGTAGCACAGCAGGGTCGGCGAATTCTGAACAACAACGTTTAAACTAAATACTATTAATTAAATTCCTTAACTTTAATTTTAATTAACTTTTAAAGAATTTAAAGAAAAAATCTAAAGAACTATTTTATTTTTTAAAATTTCATACTGAAATAAACTATATTTAATTTAATAGAAATCTATCTTTATTATTAAATAAAATAATGCCTTAATCCCCAAAAAATTAGCATAAAATAAAATTCTTTACCTTATCCTTTTGAGTGGCCGGCGATCCGCAAATTCTACAGTACTCCTGCGCCTTCCCGGAACCGTCCACAATTTTTGCCGTACTCGCCAGCAGGGTAGAGGTTGTCGCCTGGAAATCAGCAATTCATTACGTCGTCCATATAAAAGGAATTAGATTCTTAAAGCGCGTACCGTATACCCCTCTCTCTGCAACATGTCGATAAAATTGGCGGCAACAAGATGGATAGATGCCGGGGGGAGGGGCTCTCGGCTGTCTGGCGTCTCGTATCTCTCGTCATAGCCCTCCAGACGATTCAGCAGCGTCACCTCCTGAAAATAGAAAGAATTAAACTAAGCATAAAAGAAAATGAAAAAATTCCCTAAAAACTAAAAACCTAAAAAATTAAAAATCCCGCAAAAATCACTGCTAGGCTTCCCATTCCGAAAGCTTGCCCTTTCCCAAAGAACCTCTGCTAGCTTGCCATTTTTTTAAGAAATCGGAAAATTCGTCCGAAATGAAAATGGCAATAAAAATTGAGAAACCACTGTAAAACAAAAAAAAACACCATATTTTTCCCGAATTTCCGCGCGCCCTATTTGTTTGCCGAAAAAAAACTCCGAAAACGGTACAAACGGACCGGCAAAATTGAATGTGTTAGAAGTTTTCGATTGAAAATCATCGCGAGTTCTTTTAATGCAAGTCAAAGACGACGATGCGCTTGGGTTAGGCAAAGAATCTTCGCTAGCCTGCCCTCACCTTATCCCCGATGTCGTGCATTGGGCGTAAGAAATTGACGCCCAGGCGGCGTTCGGAGACCGAGATTAGCGACGAGGTGTGCGCGCCTAAACAGAAAAATTAAATTTCTCTGGGCATTTTAAAACCACCTATATAAATTAAATCAAATTCATCTCTCGTTAAAATATTTTAAAATTCAGTTTTTTTTTAATTTTCAACAAATCATCTTTCAAAAAAAGGCGAAAATATAAGGTGTATTAATCAATTTTGAATTGTTTTTGCAAAAATCGATTTAAAGTTTTTGGGAAAAATCATTGAAATTTCGAAAAATTCAAATTTAATACAACCATTAATAGCTTGAATTTAACTCCAGAGTACCTTGGAATAATAGCTCGATTTAAAACTAAATTGAAAACAATTTTCAAGCCGGAAAATAAAATTTTACAAAACAATACAATTTTATCAAAAAAATCATTTTTAATGAATTTTGCAAGCTACCGTACCTTTGCCAAGCGAGAAAAACGAGACGACGTCCTTCGACAGATCGTCGCCGGTCCGGGGCAGCCAGATTTTGTCTTAAAAACCGTGCCGTCAAAAAAATGAAAAACGAAACGGACCAATGCCGGAAGCGACGGCAAATCGAGCGGCCAGCAGCTCCCCGAATAGCCGCGTCATTTCGGAGCGTGCCGTAGTCGATTGCATCGCCGAGAGAAGGCGCTCGTAGATGGCGATCTGCAAAAATTCAAATTGACAATTACATAAAAATAAACCCTCCTAAAAAAGGCAAAATTTCAAGTTTTTAAAAATTAAAAATGTACTTTTAAATTTTGCAGGGCTAATATATTTCATTAATTTTTATCCATTAAAAAATATCAATTTCAGCTTTACTAAAAAAAATCGAAATCATTCTCAAAAAATCTGAATTTTACGCAGTAAAAATCGTCGAAGAATTTAAAAATTTTTAGTGTCACCATTTATCGAAAAGCGTTTTTAAATATCAATTTGTTTAAATAATTCTGTATTAATTTAAATTTAAATAGAAACAATAAAAAAATTTACCCTATAACGTTACAAAATTAAATTCTTTAACATTGTAAAATGCTAGAACTTGAAAAATAAAAATTGTAGGAGAATTTATAATTTTAAATGATTTTTACAAAAAACCGCCTTTTCTTCAAAACTCTTAACAATCAAAATAAAACATTTGAAAATCGAAACATTTTAGTTTTAAATTCGTAAAAAAACCATTTAAAAACTTATTTAAATTTAAAATTTAACAAATTTAAAAATTGACCTGCTCTTTTCCGAGATATTGCTCTCCACTGTCCGCCTCCAACTCGATGTTCTTCTGCAGCCCGGCGGCGAGGTGTGCTATCCGGAATGGGATTCCAATCCCCGGCTCGGCCAGCTTGGCCCCAATTTCCGCATATCGTTGTAGAATTCGGCCGGCACGCTCGGGGTCTGTCGTCTCCAGCGTGAACAGCACCTGAAAAGTCAAATAATCGGAAATTAACTATTTTTTAAATTTATACAAATGTAATATCGATAATTTGAAGAATTGAATCGGATTAACTAAAAACATCATATAAATGAATTTCTCCGGATTTTGAAACCCATTAACTCAAAAAAAAATATCTCTCACAATGTTTCATCTTCCAATTTTATTTAAATTATCGTCCCCAGCGTGAACAGCCCCTGAAAAACTCATTAAAAGATTTCCTTTTACAAACTCTTAAAATTCTGGTAGTTCCTCCTTAATTCCTACATCAAAATCTACAAAAACAAATGAAATATCAAAAATCCTAAACCAGGCCCCCCGATTTTGTAGTCGATTTCACAGGTCGAAGCGTGTCGTCACTAATTCAATACCGGCCAAATCAATAACCTAAATCCACTGAAACATGATTTTTAAGGAAGAAAAGCTGCAAGTTCGCCAAATCAAGTACCGTAGGCTCGATCATCAACTTCCGGTGGTCCGTCTCGCGCTTGGATTCGACGAGCTGGCCGAGGGCCAGAGCGGCCGCCGGCGAGCCGTCAAACACCAGCAGCGTCTCCTTCGAGGCGCCGTCCTGAAAAAGGTACCAAAATAGTTCATTAACTTTAAAAAATCTCTATATATTAGCGCAAACCCCAAATAAAAAAATCCGGTTTAGAAAAAATGCAAAAATAATCGCTTTCAGAAAAAATTATGAAAATTTTTGTTTTTCTCAGTAGCCCTCTGCTTTCCATTTTTCTGAAAAGAGACTGGTAAAACTCGCTAAAAATCTAAAAAACGTTTTGAGGCCGAAAATTTGCTCAAAAAATCGTCAATTTATGGTCGAAAAATCCAAATTTTTCTATTTTTTAACTCAAAATTTGTAAAGTTTCACGTTTAGGAATAGTAAAAATTGCTTAGAAACACGTCCGCCGTTTATACTAGAAAAATACAGAAATGATATACTAGAAAAAAGCTGCCCTCCCCCGATAATGCCAAAGAACCAAGCTCTACCTAGAGAATTTCGAGTGCAATTTCTCCAGAACCCTAGAAATATCTTTCCAATTTTTGTACCTTATAAACCCTGCGTTTCCCGAGCGCCGACCGGAACTTGTGCTTGACCATCTGGACGAAGCATGGCCGGCAGTAGACCGCCTTCCTCGCGTCGATCCCTGGACAAACGGCCCTCGTAATCTTGTTATAACTTTATTATTTTTGACTATTTTCGGCTAAAAATTAGCGTATAGCTAGATCTTCGTCTTTTGCAGCTCCCCTAACATTTTCGGCTCGATCGTACACACTTTAGCGAGCACTTTTTCAAAATTTCGAAAAACGGACCGAAAATTGGCTATAACTTTTTCCTATCACCTTATTTCGAGCCTAAAATTCGCGTAAATCAAGCTATACATCTTTTCAAAGATATCCTGAAAATTTCAGCCCGATCGGAGATACTTTAGCGAGCACTTTCCCAGAAAAAAAAACTAAATTTTTCGATTCTAAAACCAAAATATGCTCAAAATACGCAATTTGAATTAGTTTTCTAGCCTCAAAAAGAAATGCCCAACTTCCCAAACGAATTTTATTTACATTTTAACCTCGAAACGCTTTAAAAAACCTTAAAACCCACCGGAAAGTATCCCCGGGCTGTCGCACTTTACGCATTTTCGGCCGAGCGCTGCGGCGTCGGGGTCCAAGTCGGCCGACGTCATCTGAAAAAAAAATTGGTGCGAAAAATAGATCCAAGACGAATTACATGGAAAGAAATTCACAAAATCAGTTAATTTTGCGAAACATCCATTTTTCGGGACCCAAATTATTTCATCACGCCAGGGAAATCCGGCGTCGATAGGACGGCCGTGTAGCTCTGGGCCGGGCGGGTTTTGGCATGAAAAAGCTCTAAAAATGCTTTATCGTTTTGAAATTCGCTAAATTAACTTTTGAAAAAGGGTCTGTTAGATAGCCGGGATCAAACTGTCTAGGCAAAACGATTTTCGTAGTTTTAGGAAGCAAAGAAACGGGGGATTTTGTGGCCCGAAATCCAATGGCTTTTATTATTTCTTTTTAAGGCTTGTAATACTTTATCTTAGAGTTATTTTTATATGAAAAACGCCTTGTGAGATAGCGGGGATGAAACTGTATAGAAAAATTGGTTTTAGAACTTTTAACAAGCAAGAAAGCGGGCGATTTTCAGGGTCTCACATTCCGCGATTTGTCTAGCTTATCTTCCAAGGGCTGTTAGTTTGTGATTTTAGCTAAATTTTTATAGGTGAAAAGCCGCTATTAGGTGGCCGAGTTGAAATTGTATAGAAAAAAGGCTTTTGGAGTTGTAGAAGGCAAGGAAACACGGGCGGGTTTTTAGCCCTCGGACGTAACGAGTCACGAACGCGTCACACCACATTACACCGCATAATTGGTTGCCCAAACCTAGTTATTTGTGACAAATAATCTTGTAAAGGTTATTCTGACGCTAGAAACAAAAAGATAGTTGTAAAGAAGCAAGTTGTAAAACAGATTTGGACGTGAAAGGGGCATAATCTCGCGCGTTTCGAGTAGATTGACGGTTTTTCTGGTTCATTGCACACCAGTACGAATACGAGAGCCTGTTCTAACACGAAGAAGCTTATTCTATAGTCACCCCCACGTTGTTCTCCATTTTCGCGAGCAATTATCGTTAGCAAACATTGTACACACAATGTTCGCAATGCAAGAATCTTTTGTGAATTACCCAAATATCACAGTATAACTGATCCGTAGGCTAAGACTTAGAAGAGGCTAGATGGGCTGAACTCGAAGGAGCAATGGTAGCGGTAAAAAGCAAAGCAGACAAGCGCTTTACAATGTCCCTATCATCACCAGCGTTTTGCGCATGCTCGCGCGTCACATCATTAGGTTTCATCCTCATCGTTTAAATACTCTCGAAGAAGTTCGGTTGGTTTTGTAGACGGTCAACAAGCAAAGTGCATGGCGTAACACTTACTTATAATGGCAGTCGGCACATGATTGAATCAGTATTGGTATAAGGATTCTTGCTAGTTAGACATGTGTGGTGAACCAGCAAAATCGTCAATCTGATCGAAACACGCAAGAAGATGCCCCTTTCACCTCCATATCTGTTTTACAACTATCTTTCTTTTGTTTCTAGAGTTAGAATAACCTTCACAAGATTATTTGTCACAAATAACTAGGTTTGGGCAATCAATTATGCGGTGTAAAGTGGTGTGACGCGTTCGTGACTCGTTACGTCCGAGGGCTAAAAACCCGCCCGTGGTTTTTTAGGCTAAAATCATAAATTCCAAGATTCTAGACTTAAAAAAGTCGAAACTATCCGATTTTGGAACTCTTAAAAAGCCTAATTTTTGTGAATTTCGTCTTTAGTTATCTATTAGAAGCTTGTCAATCCCAAAAAAGTGTTTCGGAGACAAATAACGATGAAATTCGCAAAATACAACCAATGCCGCCGGTGAATCGTTAAAACAAGCGTTTTACTGAATTTCTACGCTTTTCAAAGCCAGTTGTCTGATACCGCGTTATTCAGGCTACCACGCAGGGCCTTTTTCCTATCAAATAAGTCTAAAATAAAGTGCAATAAGCTTTCAAACTGAACTAATCAAAGACAAGGGATGTGGGGCCTCGAAAATAGCCTGTTAAAAAACCTGGTTTTCTAACTATTTTGGCCATTATGGATGCTTTTTCGCGTTTTTTCCACCAAGTTCTTTGTCTATGAGATTAAAAAACACTTTTTCAGGCCAAAAAAACCGGATGCCCGCATGTTTCTCTCCAGGATATGCCGGCAAGCAGCAGCCAAGCCGTTTTTTAAGGTATATTTTATTTATATTTATATAGTAAAAGTATTTATTGAGGTAACAGTATCCGGGAACGTGAAGGTGACAGCCAAACAATCCGCCATCCCCAACAGCGGCCAAGGAAAAGTCGTGACCCGCAAATTTCGGCAGCACCTCTCCGAGTATCTGAGGAATTTGGCCGATCCCGCGATTGAAAAGGTACATTTTTAACGCAGAAAGCTATCGGTTCTTGCGCAGGACCGGAAATATGCTAGAAAATTATAAATGTAACCGAATTTAACGAACGGAAGCGAATTTAATCAATTTTTCGGATTGATTTTCGGAAAAAGCGCAAAATTTCTAGTTTTAAGAGGCATTTTTGTGGTCTAGTTACTGTATGTGCCTAAATAATAAAAAAACTAAACGCTCCTTTGAAATAGATTTCTATGTATTTGGCGTGTAGAATTATTTAAAGGGATGCCGACGGCATAAGTCAATCAGTTACGCGCTGGAAAGAAAATGTCTCTGCGCCTCTCCCCCGGGCGCACTCTCTGCTCTGTTGGCTACTTGCCAATTTGTTGATGAGGGGGGGATCGACACATGCCGTCGGCAGCCCTTTAAGGGACAACGTCTGTAGTATTTTATCATGCTTTCTAATATAATATTACGATGGCTAAAGCTTGAAAACTTTCTAGAAACTAAAACTTTCTTTTTTTTTGGTTGGCGACAAATTTTTCAAACTATTTTTGAAGTGCTGTGGTTTTAGCAAATCAATAAAAGCCGGATATTGCGAGTTTTCGTTTTTGGATGATTAATAATATTATTGATACGATTTGACGATGGTTTAAATTAGATTAAATTTTAAAATCCGATTTTGCAGGAGCTGCGCCCCCTCCGTCACGACGCCAGGGAGGCGGCCGACGCCGTGTTGAGGCTCAAATCGGAAAAAGCCGCCAAGGACACGCTGGACAAGGCCGTCGACGAGTTGAAGGAGCGCAAACGGAGATTGGAGGAGAAGGTACTAATAAGGTTGCTAATAGCAAGAATTTTATTGTTATTCAGGAGCTGGAGCTGGCCCCGGTGGAGGCGTCATTCGACCGCACAAAACTCGACACCCTCCTCCACGCCTGCCACTTCTATCGGCCGGCTTTCGGCATTTATGGCGCATTTCCGGGCTTGTAAGTCATTTTTTTTTTGATGAATTGAAAAATCTGTTTATTAGGCTGTACCTGGGCAGTAACGGCTCGAAGATGATGGCGAATCTGATCGGGTTGTGGGAGGACCACTTCGTTTTCGAGGAACAAATGCTCCAAATTACCGCACCGCACATCACCCCGCAATGTGTGTTAAGGTATCTTGTTCACTTTATAACTTTTCCAGCTTGAACGAATTTTTGAAATGGGCAGATTAGCATGTATTTTTGCGGAATTTGTAAAATTTACGGTGTTTTTTTAGGGGGCGGCTAGCAGGGATGCTTTGTGGGATTTGCTATTCTCTACGGAAATTTCGTAAAAATCGGCTCATAGAAAAAATACGGTTATTTTTAAAGGGGTAGGCCAGCGGAGGTTCTTGAGGAAATTGGATTGCCTGCGAAAATACGGGATAAAATAGACTAGCAGAGATTCTCGCTGAATTTTCGTCGATGTTCTGTATTTATTTTTTTTTTTTGTTGAGTAGCGTTGGGTAAAAACAGGATGTTTCAAAGATTCTGGACATTCGATTGAGCTGCACTTTGATTAATGGGTCCGCGAACTAACGCTTTGCATTACTGTATTTTTTAAAATAAACCTAAACACAGATTTTTACGATTTTTTAAAAGACGATTTTTATTTTTACAAGAAGTTTTGGCCCCTGAAAACTGCCATGGCCTTGTGAAATGTTTAAAAAAATAGTTTAGTGTTTGTGTTTGTAGTTAGCGATTTTTCCCTGGTTTTGGCAGGCTAGCAGAGATTTTTTGAATTTTTTTTTGTAGCAATTTATGGTCTTTCCGCTGTTTTTCTGGACGGGCAGGCTAGGCGCGATTCTTTGCGGAATTTATCGATCAGCGCGATGTTTCACAAAATCAGGACCATGTTTTCGGTCTGTTGAATTGAGTCCCGCTCCAATTTAGTCGTCAAAATTATCAGGTTTTGGCAGGGCCAACTGGCAAAGATTTACAATTTTATTAAACTTATAGTTGTTTACTTATAGGTCTCCATTTTTTCTGGTTTTGGAGGGCTAGCAGAGATTTTTTGAAATTTTATTAGCAAATTATGGTTTTTGCGTTTTTTTTTCGGTTGGGCAGACTGGCGAAGATTCTTTGCGGAATTTTTTTAGGTTTACAGGGATTTTGGAATGACTGTTGATTTTTTTTAAAATTCGAGTTTCACAATTTCGCCACCAGAAATTGAGGGAAAATCAATTATTGCTTGCGTTTGCGTTCTAGTTGGGTTGCAGTTTCTATCAACGGTGCCGGCAGACTAGCAGGGATCCTTTGCGGAATTTCTATGGATTGTTTTTAGCAATTTTTTTTGCAGGGCTTCCGGCCACGTGGACCGTTTTGCCGATTGGATGGTGCGCGACGTGGAGAATGGGGAATATTTTCGAGCGGACCACTTTGTCAGGGATGCCCTCGGCAAGGTCTGAAATTTTGGAATCATTTTTAACGATTTTTAGGCAAAAATCGACGACGAAACGAAAAGCGCCCTGCTCGGCCGGGTGGGAAATATGGGCCGCGACGAGCTGTGGGAGACCATCCAGAAATACTCGCTGAAGTCGCCGGCCGGGAACGGCGTCTCCCCGCCCGAGCAGGCCAACCAAATGTTCGCCGTTCAGGTCCGTTTCTACGATTTTCATCCAGGCTTTATGGAGAAAATGTTTTGCGTAGAATTTTTTTTATTCTTTGGCATTATCGTGGGGGGGGGTCCTAGGATCCAAATTTTCAAAATAAATAGTGGAAGTATTTTTACGCACATTGCTATTGAAAAAGCAAAAATAAGGATTTTCTTTTTGACCTAAATTGACCTTTTTCAACCGACATTTCGACCTTTTTGTAGACTTTTGAATGGTGTGGCTAGTTGAAGTATTATTTTATATTTTACCTAAAAACGTTATGAAAAATACGTCCCATGAAATTACTAGGCATTTCTCGAATTGTAGAAAAAAAGGTTTGTTTCTTTTTTCAATTTTTGCATATTTTTCGCTGGTATTTATACTATCCTATATCTGGCGATACTATTGGATTTTATTTTAATTAATTAATTTATTAATTAATTTTAATTTTAATTTTAAGTATAAATTTAAAAATGTGCGGCTATCTTAATCAGCCTTCCATTCGGCTTTTATTAGTTTCTATTTTTAATGTTATTTTTGTTTAGAGCGGCTTCTCCGGCGAGACGTCATTCCTTCGCCCCGAGACCGCGCAGGGGATATTCGTCGAATTCAACGATTTTTTGCACGCGAATAAGGTGAATTTTTCGAGAGCTCGTACAGCGAGAGATTATGTTATCGTCCTCTCGGGGATGGTGGCAAATTTGTGAAACATTTTTGGCGAATTCCAAAAATCATCAAAACAGTTTTTTTTTGGAAAAAAAACCATTTTTTACGATTCCTAAGAAAATCGATAAAACAATGAAAAAATCCATTTTTAGCCAAAAATGGTCGACTTTCGATTCAAATTTTTTTCAAGTTTTTTTTTGATTGTTTTCAGCTAGGCCGCCATAGGGTTTGAAACGTAAGAGGCGAGCTAGCAGAGAGAACTTGAGGAAGGGGGACGGGTAGAAGAGAAATTTGTGGAATCCTTCGGTTTTCCTAAATGATCTCTGCTAGCCCGCACTAGGGTTTGAGACGTAAAAAAAGAATTGCAAAGGAATTTTGAGGAATCCTCCTTCACAAGCCTTCACAAATGCTCTCTGCTAGCCTGCCCTAGGGTTGAGCCGAAAAATAGCGTCTAGCAGAGATCCTTTAGGGAATGAAGGGCAAGCTGGCAGAGCAAATTTGAGGGATCTTCCGCTCTTCCGAATGCCCTCGGCTAGCCTGCCCTAGTGTTTGAAACGAGCAGCAGAGCAGAAAAAATTTGAGCAATCCTCCGGTTCTTTTCCTAAATGATCTCTGCTAGCCTGCACTAGGGTTTGAGACGTAAAAAACAAGCTTGCAAAGGAAGCTTGCCTTCGGTTTTCCTAAAGCATCTCTGCTAGCCTGCCCTGGGTTTGAGAGGTTAAAAAGAAACTTGCAGGAATCAGCTAAGAATTCAAGGCAAGCTAGCAGAGGAAATTTCCGGGATCCTCCGGTTTTCCGAAATGCTCTCTGCTAGCCTGCCCTCGACCATTTTTTTTTGATAGATTTTTAAGTTTTCTCCAATTTTAACAATTTTTAAATTGCTTGTTTTTGCAGGGAAAAATGCCGTTTGCGATCGCGCAAACGGGAACGTCCTTCCGAAATGAGGTGAACCCGAAACACGGCCTAATCAGGACCCGCGAGTTCCAAATGTGCGAAATTGAGCATTTCCACGATCCGCTGGACACGAGCCACCCCCGATTTGCCGAGGTCATTTCATTAATTTTTCGGGAAATTTAATCAATTTATTTTTTTTTTGAAAAGGGTTTCTCGTATTGAGAAGATATTTCGAAGTTTTCGCTTTTATTTTCCCTATTTATTTTTTTAAATAAGCTATTTTTTCAGGTGCGAGACTCCCTGCTCAACCTCTACACCGATGAAGCCCAGCAAATCGGAGCGGCGCCGCAATTGATTCGATTAGGAGATGCCGTCGCAAAGGTAATTATAAATATTTTCAAAATAATTTTTTTATCGTTTAAAATTTATTAAAGTTTAATTAAGTTTTTAAGTCTACTTTATTTATTGATATTTTTTCAGTAATCAGTTGCCAATTTTGGTTGGCAAAAAAATTACGGTAATTTAGATTTGAAGAAACTTCTAGAATTTCTTTTCGGTTTTTAAAAGGCTTCGAAAAATGGTTTTTTTAATTAAAAATTTTAAGATTTCTTAAACGATTCAATTTTCTGAATTTACAGTTCTAAAGAGTGTTTTTTTTAAGTGTTAAAAATGTCATTTTCAGGGCCACATCTCGAGCGAGACGATCGGCTACTACCTGGCGCGCACCAATGACTATCTGCAAAAGGTGGGGGATTTTGCTAAAAATTAAAAATTGACAGCTTTTTCTGTCTTCACAGGTCCTTTAAAAACGTTCAATTCTTTAAAATTTCGCCGAGATGTTCTCCATTTTAAACTATATTCTAAATTTCTACGTTTGCTACGTTAAAGGCCCATTGAAGGGAGAAAATCCCGTCTGTTTCTGCCTTCGATGCTCCTTTAAAGTGGTGCAATTCTTCTTTAGATTGGCATCGACCCACAGCGGCTCCGCTTCCGCCAGCATCAACGCAACGAAATGGCCCACTACGCCAAGGTACGCAGAAGATTGGGGCAAACTAGCAGAGAATTTTGGGGAATTTTTCAGAGCAACTTTTTCTTGCTTTTTGACGACGCCCTGCTTGGTCAGGCTAGCAGCAATTCTTTTGCAAAATAGCTCGGCAAGCTAGCCGAGAAAATTTCGGAAAATCGGGATATCTCTCGGCGGGCTAGCAGAGAATTTTGGGGAACATCTAGGGCACTCTAGCAGCGACAATTTGCGGGTGTTTTCCAGGAATGCTGGGACGCAGAGGTGTTCACGAGCTATGGCTGGATCGAGTGCGCCGGGATCGCCGATAGGGGCACCTACGATTTGGGCCAGCACTCCGAGGTGAGGGAAATTGGATTTTAAGCTTTTTTTATTCAAGTCATGTTTAAACTGAATTTAATTAGCCAAAATGTGACTTTTTCGATTTTTCAAAGCATATGCTTCAAATTTTGTGGCTTTTCGCTTGAAATTGATCAATTTTAATTCTTTGTCGACGTTGCGACAAATCGAGCTTTGCGCATGCAAAAATGCTCGTTTTAATTAAATAATTTTAAAAATTGATTTTGTTGACTAAAAATTCCTTTTTATTGATTAAGTTTGATTTTAACGAGTTTACAATTTTTTTTCTTTTCAGGCAACCAACGTGCCGTTAAAAGCCGAGCGCCGCGATCCGATTACGGTATGAAATTCTGAATGTCTCCCTCGCTGTCTCTCTCTCTCACTTTCTCTCTCTCTCGCCCTCTCCCGCTCTCTCTCTCCCCCCGCACTCTCTCTCTCTCTCTCTCTCTCTCTCTCTCTTTCTGTCTGTCTCGCCCTCTCTCGCCCTCTCTCTCTCTTTCTCTTCAATCGATTAATTAATTTAATTTAATGTTTTCCAGGGCACGACTACAAGCTACACCCCGGCCGTCATCGAGCCGTCATTTGGAATGGGGCGGATTATGTACGCGCTTCTCGAACATTCATTCCGCCAACGAGCGGGCGACGAGTTGAGAATGGTGCGCGTCTTCCCCTTTTTCTGAATGTATTTTTTCCAGTTTCTGTGCCTACACCCCGAGGTGGCCCCCATAAAATGCGCCGTTCTACCGCTGGCCTCAAATTCTGAAGAATTGGCCAAGGCCACGACTACCGTATGCCGATCGCTGCATCGGGCGCGGATACCGTATACTTTGGTCAGTTTAAGTAATTTACGATCAGCGAATTTTCCCATATTCCTCAAAAAATCTCTGCAAGTTTGCCTCTTTTCGAAAAAAGCGCCTATGCTACGCCCTGCCGGGCTCCAGCTCGACGAGAATCCACAAAAACCCATGCTAGCCGGCCTCCGTTTAAAATGGTTTATGCATTAAATTTTTTTATTTATTATTATTATATTATATTATTTTATTTATTATTTATTTATTAAAATAAATCTGTTATTCACTAGGCTAAGTTGTCAGTCCCTTTAAAAGTAGTTTTTACTTTTTAGGGGTTTCCGCCTTTCGTTTCAGGGCATTTTTTCAATTTTTGAAATTCGTCAATTCATGAAATTTTACCTTTTAAAATTTAAGTTTTCTACTTTTTAATGAAGTTTTATTTTTTTCAGGACGACTCGAACGGCTCGATCGGGAAGCGGTACGCGCGCACCGATCGCCCCGGGACCCCGTTTGCGATTACGGTAGACTACGAGACACTCCAGCGGCCGCAAACTGTCACCGTACGCCTCGCGTTGAGCCAGCAGCAGGCCAGGGTTAAGGTGATTTTTTTTTTAGTAGTAGTTGATCTTTTCCGCAAAAATCGATGCTAGCTTGCCGCAGTTTCGGCTACGGCAGACTAGCAGAGATCATTTGGGATCAGATATTTAATTTATTGAATTTTTGCAGCTCGATGCCCTCCCCGCCGTAATCCGGGGTCTCATCGACGGGTCGCTGTCGCTTGAAAAAGCCGGAAAAATCTTGGATTGATTTTTTTATAATTCTTTTTGGTTTTATTGTTGCTGCTTTTCCATTGCTCTCCTTTTCTCTACGGGTTTTATTATAGCTAACGTTTTAGAACATTTACTGATTTCACAGATTACTAGGTTTCTTTCGTATCGCTGCGGACACTTCGTACAATAAAATTTATTCATCAGAGGGGGACCCTGGATTCACGGGACAGCGCTGGCAGACGCGTGGCGTGCTTACCTGGATTAGATTGGACCGCCCAGTCGGCAGATAAACCCGATTACGATTACGGTAGACTACGAGAAACTCCAGCGGCCGCACACTGTCACCGTACGCCTCGCGTTGAGCCAGCGGCAGGCCAGGGTTAAGGTAATTTGAATTTTTTGTTTTGTTTTTTGGGCAGGCTCGCAGAGATCATTTGGGATTTAAATTAGCAGAGATGTAATTGACTGACCCGCTCTTTCCGGCTTTGGGGGCGTTTACCCTGGACGAGGGCCGGTCCGGCCCGTCCCGGCCCGCGTCCAGGCCTGGGCATGGCTAGCCACCGGGACAAGGGGGGCCTAGATGGCTTCCCAATCACGATTCACGATTCACGATAGCGCAGTCGGTAGCGCGGTTGTCTTTGAAACTTTTGGACTTCGCTGGGAGGTTCGATTCTTCCACGTGTAATTTCTTTTGCGTTTTGAATTTTTATAGCGGTGAATCGGTGAATTAGAGGTTTTCGGTGTGAGTTAGGGGTTTTCGGTGCGACTTAGGGGTTTTCGGTGCGACTTAGGGGTTTTCGGTGCGAGTTAGAGGTTTTCGGTGCGAGTTTGGGGTTTTCGGTGCGACTTAGGGGTTTTCGGTGCGACTTAGGGTTTTTCGGTGCGAGTTAGAGGTTTTCGGTGCGAGTTTGGGGTTTTCGGTGCGACTTAGGGGTTTTCGGTGCGACTTAGGGGTTTTCGGTGCGAGTTAGAGGTTTTCGGTGCGAGTTTGGGGTTTTCGGTGCGACTTAGGGGTTTTCGGTGCGACTTAGGGGGTTTTCGGTGCGAGTTAGAGGTTTTCGGTGCGAGTTTGGGGTTTTCGGTGCGACTTAGGGGTTTTCGGTGCGAGTTAGAGGTTTTCGGTGCGAGTTTGGGGTTTTCGGTGCGACTTAGGGGTTTTCGGTGCGACTTAGGGGTTTTCGGTGCGAGTTAGAGGTTTTCGGTGCGAGTTTGGGGTTTTCGGTGCGACTTAGGGGTTTTCGGTGCGACTTAGGGGTTTTCGGTGCGAGTTAGAGGTTTTCGGTGCGAGTTTGGGGTTTTCGGTGCGACTTAGGGGTTTTCGGTGCGACTTAGGGGTTTTCGGTGCGAGTTAGAGGTTTTCGGTGCGAGTTTGGGGTTTTCGGTGCGACTTAGGGGTTTTCGGTGCGAGTTAGAGGTTTTCGGTGCGAGTTTGGGGTTTTCGGTGCGACTTAGGGGTTTTCGGTGCGACTTAGGGTTTTCGGTGCGACTTAGGGGTTTTCGGTGCGACTTAGGGGTTTTCGGTGCGACTTAGGGGTTTTCGGTGCGAGTTAGAGGTTTTCGGTGCGAGTTTGGGGTTTTCGGTGCGAGTTTGGGGTTTTCGGTGCGACTTAGGGGTTTTCGGTGCGACTTAGGGGTTTTCGGTGCGACTTAGGGGTTTTCGGTGTGAGTTAGGGGTTTTCGGTGCGACTTAGGGGTTTTCGGTGCGACTTAGGGGTTTTCGGTGCGAGTTAGAGGTTTTCGGTGCGAGTTAGAGGTTTTCGGTGCGAGTTTGGGGTTTTCGGTGCGACTTAGGGGTTTTCGGTGCGAGTTTGGGGTTTTCGGTGCGACTTAGGGGTTTTCGGTGCGAGTTTGGGGTTTTCGGTGCGACTTAGGGGTTTTCGGTGCGACTTAGGGGTTTTCGGTGCGACTTAGGGGTTTTCGGTGCGACTTAGGGGTTTTCGGTGCGAGTTTGGGGTTTTCGGTGCGACTTAGGGGTTTTCGGTGCGACTTAGGGTTTTCGGTGCGAGTTTGGGGTTTTCGGTGCGACTTAGGGTTTTCGGTGCGACTTAGGGGTTTTCGGTGCGACTTAGGGGTTTTCGGTGCGACTTAGGGGTTTTCGGTGCGACTTAGGGGTTTTCGGTGCGACTTAGGGTTTTCGGTGCGACTTAGGGTTTTCGGTGCGACTTAGGGGTTTTCGGTGCGAGTTTGGGGTTTTCGGTGCGACTTAGGGGTTTTCGGTGCGACTTAGGGTTTTCGGTGCGAGTTTGGGGTTTTCGGTGCGACTTAGGGTTTTCGGTGCGACTTAGGGGTTTTCGGTGCGAGTTTGGGGTTTTCGGTGCGACTTAGGGGTTTTCGGTGCGACTTAGGGGTTTTCGGTGCGAGTTTGGGGTTTTCGGTGCGACTTAGGGTTTTCGGTGCGACTTAGGGGTTTTCGGTGCGAGTTTGGGGTTTTCGGTGCGACTTAGGGTTTTCGGGGACTTAGGGGTTTTCGGTGCGACTTAGGGGTTTTCGGTGCGACTTAGGGTTTTCGGTGCGACTTAGGGGTTTTCGGTGCGAGTTTGGGGTTTTCGGTGCGACTTAGGGGTTTTCGGTGCGACTTAGGGTTTTCGGTGCGAGTTTGGGGTTTTCGGTGCGACTTAGGGGTTTTCGGTGCGACTTAGGGGTTTTCGGTGCGACTTAGGGGTTTTCGGTGCGAGTTTGGGGTTTTCGGTGCGACTTAGGGGTTTTCGGTGCGACTTAGGGGTTTTCGGTGCGAGTTTGGGGTTTTCGGTGCGACTTAGGGGTTTTCGGTGCGACTTAGGGTTTTCGGTGCGACTTAGGGTTTTCGGTGCGAGTTTGGGGTTTTCGGTGACTTAGGGGTTTTCGGTGCGAGTTTGGGGTTTTCGGTGCGACAGGGTTTTCGGTGCGACTTAGGGGTTTTCGGTGCGACTTAGGGGTTTTCGGTGCGAGTTTGGGGTTTTCGGTGCGACTTAGGGGTTTTCGGTGCGACTTAGGGGTTTTCGGTGCGAGTTTGGGGTTTTCGGTGCGACTTAGGGGTTTTCGGTGCGACTTAGGGTTTTCGGTGCGACTTAGGGGTTTTCGGTGCGACTTAGGGGTTTTCGGTGCGACTTAGGGTTTTCGGTGCGAGTTTGGGGTTTTCGGTGCGACTTAGGGTTTTCGGTGCGACTTAGGGTTTTCGGTGCGACTTAGGGGTTTTCGGTGCGACTTAGGGTTTTCGGTGCGACTTAGGGTTTTCGGTGCGATTTGGGGTTTTCGGTGCGACTTAGGGTTTTCGGTGCGACTTAGGGTTTTCGGTGCGAGTTTGGGGTTTTCGGTGCGACTTAGGGTTTTCGGTGCGACTTAGGGGTTTTCGGTGCGACTTAGGGTTTTCGGTGCGACTTAGGGTTTTCGGTGCGACTTAGGGTTTTCGGTGCGAGTTTGGGGTTTTCGGTGCGACTTAGGGTTTTTCGGTGCGACTTAGGGTTTTCGGTGCGACTTAGGGGTTTTCGGTGCGACTTGGGGTTTTCGGTGCGACTTAGGGGTTTTCGGTGCGAGTTTGGGGTTTCGGTGCGACTTAGGGTTTTCCGGTGCGACTTAGGGGTTTTCGGTGCGACTTAGGGTTTTCGGTGCGACTTAGGGGTTTTCGGTGCGACTTAGGGTTTTCGGTGCGAGTTTGGGGTTTTCGGTGCGACTTAGGGGTTTTCGGTGCGACTTAGGGTTTTCGGTGCGACTTAGGGGTTTTCGGTGCGAGTTTGGGGTTTTCGGTGCGACTTAGGGGTTTTCGGTGCGAGTTTGGGGTTTTCGGTGCGACTTAGGGGTTTTCGGTGCGACTTAGGGGTTTTCGGTGCGACTTAGGGGTTTTCGGTGCGAGTTTGGGGTTTTCGGTGCGACTTAGGGGTTTTCGGTGCGACTTAGGGGTTTTCGGTGCGAGTTTGGGGTTTTCGGTGCGACTTAGGGGTTTTCGGTGCGAGTTTGGGGTTTTCGGTGCGACTTAGGGGTTTTCGGTGCGACTTAGGGGTTTTCGGTGCGAGTTTGGGGTTTTCGGTGCGACTTAGGGGTTTTCGGTGCGACTTAGGGGTTTTCGGTGCGACTTAGGGGTTTTCGGTGCGACTTAGGGGTTTTCGGTGCGACTTAGGGTTTTCGGTGCGACTTAGGGGTTTTCGGTGCGACTTAGGGGTTTTCGGTGCGACTTAGGGGTTTTCGGTGCGACTTAGGGGTTTTCGGTGCGACTTAGGGGTTTTCGGTGCGACTTAGGGGTTTTCGGTGCGACTTAGGGGTTTTCGGTGCGACTTAGGGGTTTTCGGTGCGAGTTTGGGGTTTTCGGTGCGACTTAGGGGTTTTCGGTGCGGCTTAGGGGTTTTCGGTGCGAGTTTGGGGTTTTCGGTGCGACTTAGGGTTTTCGGTGCGACTTAGGGTTTTCGGTGCGACTTAGGGTTTTCGGTGCGACTTAGGGTTTTCGGTGCGACTTAGGGGTTTTCGGTGCGAGTTTGGGGTTTTCGGTGCGACTTAGGGGTTTTCGGTGCGACTTAGGGTTTTCGGTGCGAGTTTGGGGTTTTCGGTGCGACTTAGGGGTTTTCGGTGCGACTTAGGGGTTTTCGGTGCGACTTAGGGGTTTTCGGTGCGACTTAGGGGTTTTTTTGCATAATTTCGGTTCGCTTAGTAGTCTGGAGGTGGTAACGAGGGCGCGGATCCGCTCACGGGTTTGATTTTTTGCTTTTTGGTCGAGGCTTCCTTTTTGCACCCCGACGGTCCACAATCCTTTTTTACGATTTTTTTTACGATTTCCACAATTAACTATACTACAAATTGGTGGCAGTATTTATTGGTTTTTTATTTGCAAGTACGACCAATGTTGATGACCTGGAAAAATACACTGTGTTGCCCTTATGCTTATTGATTGGGACTATGGTTCCGAAAACTTCTGGGAGGAATAAAAATTGAAAAAAAGTTTTGTAGACCTTCGGGGTGCAAAAAGGAAGCTCGCGACCAAAAAGCAAAAAAGAAAAATCGTGAGCGGATCCGAACCCTCGTTACCACCTCCAGACGCCGGCCACTATGCCACTGGGCCACCAGGACACGGTGCTTGGGGTTTGGGGAGGGCCTATGAAGGTTTGGCCCAAAACTTTAAGCCGTTGTAACGTTGTTAAAATAAGGTATCAGCAGCTAAAAGTTACATCAATCGATTGGTCGCGTCGAGCTCTACAAGATGCACATGCTCACATATCTGGGTCTGATGTCTGCCCCAAAACATTCCCTAGTAAGGAGGCGTCTTCTGCGTCCTGCACCCTCTCGGCCAATCTCCCAAAAATAGCTGTAAATCAGCATTCTGTGCATCGGCGTTCTGTGAATCGGAATTATCAGCCTCTGCCTGAAGAGAGATTGGGCAGGCTAGCAGAGATTGTTTGAGGTAATGAGAATACAGCCAGACAAATGGGAATAGCTTTATTCATGAAACTACGTGCGCGTGTGATGTGAAAGGAGTGAACGAGTTAATAAATACGCCGAAGTAGGAGAAGGTGCCCGGAATATTTCTAATTAACATCAGGGAATGCCGAAAAGTGTAAGTGCATCGTGTAGATGGTGGGGAACGGCTATTCGGACTCGCTGGATCGGCTGGCGGACTCGGAGACGGCCGGCACCTCGAACCCCAGGCTCACCCAGTCGTCATTCAAGATGCACAGGATGCAGCGGCCTGCAAAAGGATGCCGGCAAGGGTTTATTATTACCCTACTATACAGGGTGTGCCAATAAAAAAACAGCCCCCCTGCCCTCTAACTCGATGCCGTGTATCGGACCGGACCATTTTTTTCTTTCTAGCTGCAAGAAAAAGGTGTTTTGGATGAGGGATGGGATGCAAATTGAGGGCTTTCACAGACCCTGGACGGGCTAGGTTTCCAAAAAAAAATCCGCGAAGCTATTTTTCAATCCTGGGTGTTTTACTAGTTTTGGGATCGAAATGGAAACTGACGCTTCTCGGTGCATCCGCAAGCCGGACGAGCCTGGGCCCCGCGCAGGACCTGGCTGTAACAAATACCGGTTCTTTCGCATTATCGCGAGGGGGATCAATGAAAAATGGGTGAAGTTATTTTTGGCAAAACTAAATTAGTGTTTAACCAAAATTTGCTGCTCTAAATCTGCTAAATATTGCCTGTTTTCGCCATGACAATCCGATTTTACATTGTTTTGGGCCTAAATCGAACTCTAACTCAACTTAATAATTAAAGGTGTTTTTAATTTTTTAGCCGCCGACCCTTTAACCCCCCAGCCGACCCCCACCTACCGTATCTCGGCTCCCTGCTCATCTACAGGTGCGTAAAGTATACCAAAATGTTCGTCTTGCTCTGGCGAGCATTTTGGTATACTTTACACACCTGTAGATGAACAGGGAGCCGAGATACGGTAGGTGGGTGCCAGCTGGGGGGCGAAAAAATGCCGACATTCCGATTTTCGACATTGTGAAATTTCGACATTTTGATAGCAAATCTAGGGCAACGCATTGATGGCCTCAAAAACACAAATTTTTCGGATTTTCTGGTTGGAGCAGGGGAAAGGGAACTGGCGCGGAACACGAACCTGAACGAGTGGCCGTGTTGTGCGCAGATGGCGGGCCCCCATCGATAACTGACCGGGCGAATTTCGGTCACGCCTTCCGCCTGGCACTTCGCGCAATCTCCTGGCTAAATATGCGCACTGTGAGCAGGAGAGCTGGGCTTAGGCTTAGGCTTCATCTGACGATTTTTGCGATCAAAAGACAAGTCGAAGAACAGCCGAGAGATCCCGTTGAAAGATGCATACCTGATCGTAAAACCGTGGACGACCACCACGTCGAGAACCCGTCACGGCCGCCTTCTGGAAAATCGGAAGGAATCTTATCTTGCTCTCTATCACGACTGATTTCCAAAAACACGGCTACAGCTAGCAGAGATCATTTGGGATGAGAGAGAGGGGGAGGGGACAGGCTAGCAGAGATCATTTGGGATGAGAGAGAGGGGGAGGGGGCAGGCTAGCAGAGATCATTTGGGATGAGAGAGAGGGGGAGGGGGCAGGCTAGCAGAGGTCATTGCAGGGATTCGTCGGCGGCTGGCCGGGCGGCGCGTCCGCCTCGCGCCTCCCTCCGTGGAATTCGTGTTCCCTTGCGGTGCTCGCGCATTATCGGGGGGGAGGCAAGCGATTCGAAAACCCAAAAATGTCGATTTTTCCTCCAAAATTTGGAATTCTTTAAATTTACGAATTAATTTTAGAGTAATACCCCAATTTAACTCTTAACTTAATCATAATGTTTTCGTGGATCAATAAAACTATGTTTGTACCAGAAAAACCCATCGAAAAAGAGATTTTTTGAAAAAGTCAAAATTTTTGTGTAAAAAACGGGTATTTTGGTCAAAAATCGATCTTTTTTTGTGTTTTTTGACACATTTCTGTAAATTACTTGGGTTTGGGAACCGTAAAAAGGGTTTTGAAACACTTCCTTGATTCATAGTAAAAAATTTGGTGCCTAAGATGAAAATCTTCTCTCCGCCCCCCGATAATGGAACAGCAGCGGGGCGGTGTGTGTCGTGTCTCGATCGAGTGTATTCCGGGGTGGGTCGGGTGTCGGGTGATACAATTAACGCGGAACGGATTTATTTAATTCGGCCAGCGAGTATCGTAACACAACGGAACACAACTGGGCAACGGCCGGGGTACACATAATTGTCTCTGGATTCCAAGTAGCAAAAAAAAGCTCTAACGGGGGGCCGGGACGCAAGCGCCACCCATTCGCAGCCGTTCATTTCATTTCTTGGGGGGTTTTTTTTGAGTAGGGATTGCGGAAAGAAAGAATCAGAAAGATTTTTTTCCTTTGTCATTTTTTGGCCATGTCGAGAGCGAGGGGTTGGCGGCCGAAAAATTTTTCGGGTCTGTCACCATCACCAAAAAACGGCTCACACAACAGCAAAAAAAAATTCCAAAAACGTTACTAACCAATTCTTTGTTTTGTATTTCGGGGGGCTTCTCAGTTACTTTGCAAAAGGTTGTTTGGGGAAGATGAATCGGGGCGTGGCGAATGGGTGGCGGTCTTACGCTTTAATAGGGGGAAATGGGGTTCGACGAGGCGGGATATCGGAGTGGGCTGATAGTGAGGGGTGGAGTGGCTGGTTGGAGTCCTATCGCGTCGCCCAGTGGGTGGCCGCCGGCTGCGGCGCGGGTTGGCGATAGCTCGTGGTGTCGGGCGAGTATTCGCCCTTCACCGGCGGCATACGCGGAGGCTACAATTCAACCATTAAACAACCGGTAAGGGGGGGGGGGGGCAATTAGTAAATAGCACCCGGTACACCCGCTTGCGCTGTTACCCAGAGAAATTGTCCCCCCCCCCCCCACCCCCAGCTAACAGTCCAGAACCGAAAAATGCGTGAAAATCGGCGCAAAAAAGGCAAAAAAGTTTTCGAATTTTCAAAATCGAAAAAATAGTTTTTTAAAGCTTTTTGGAGGAGGAGCACAAAAAAAGAGGATAAAATAAAACTCGCGGGGCGTAGAATTGGCTGTATACCTGGACGGTGGAGGCAGTAGCGGACGGCGCGGCGGGAACAGCGGTACGCACCGAGGCCGGGCTCATCGGCTTCTTCTCGTGCTTCATCTTGGACACACTCTCGTGGGTCGACGACCCCGGTTTGGACATCGATGAGCGCTCCTACGGAGAAGACGTTTTTTTAGTGACACTCGAAATATTTTTTTTCCTGGCATGGCTTAGGCTTGGCTTAGGCTTGGCTTAGGCTTGGCTCTGGCTTGGCTTAGGCTTGGCTTAGGCTTGGCTTAGGCTTGGCTTAGGCTTGGCTTAGGCTTGGCTCTGGCTTGGCTTAGGCTTGGCTTAGGCTTGGCTTAGGCTTGGCTTAGGCTTGGCTTAGGCTTGGCTTAGGCTTGGCTTAGGCTTGGCTTAGGGCTTGGCTTAGGCTTGGCTTAGGCTTGGCTTAGGCTTGGCTTAGGCTTGGCTTAGGCTTGGCTTAGGCTTGGCTTAGGCTTGGCTTAGGCTTGGCTTAGGCTTGGCTTAGGCTTGGCTTCGGCTTGGCTTAGGCTTGGCTTAGGCTTGGCTTAGGATTAGGCTGACCTAGTAATTAAATATAAAGCGTTTGCACATTATTTTTAGTACATTTTAACGATTAATTTTGTAATTAAAATTTGTGTAGTTTTCAGTCTTAAGAATAGCAGCAAACAATTTAGAAACGCATCCGCTTTCCAGCACGGAAATGGGTCAATTTCGGCAAAATCTGGCGTTTTTGCGCCCTGAAAAAGTTGTTCAACCGGTCCCCCCCCCGCTAACAGTCCAGAACCGGAAAATGCGCGAAAATCGGCGCAAAAAAGGTAAAAAAATTTTCGAATTTTCGGATCGAATTTTCAGAATTGAAAAAGTATTTTTTTTTATAGCTTTTTGGCCGCCGAAGAAAAAGAGGATAAAATACACTCGCGGGGCGTAGAATTCGCTGTATACCTGGGTGGTGGTGGTGACGGTGGTCTCGTTCAGCTTGGCCTTTTTCTTCTCTTCCTTCTCCTTCTTCTTGCTGTCCGACTTGCTGTCGCTCTTGATCTCCTTTTTCTTCTCCTTGCCGGCGGCCGTCTCCTTCTGGCGCTGAGAAGACCGTTTTTTAGTGGCAAAATCGCGCGTTTCCGCACGGGACCCGGCCTATCTTGTGCAGCACTTTTTCGCTGATTCCGAATCCGACCGCCAAATTTGCGCAACGATCAAATTCACAAAAGTTCTGAAGCTTTCCGGGGTGGAACTGGCCCAATTTCGGCAAAATCTGGCCTTTTTTTGCGCCCGGTTTGATCGGCTTGCGGCTTTGGCAGACGCGGATACGGAATCGGCGAAAAATTCTGCGCAACGTGGGCTTGGTCGTCTACGGAAACTCGCTTTTGCCCTTTGAACAACTACTCTGACCGGTTGCCTCGATTTTGAGCAAAAATCGGGAATTTCGGTTCTGGACTGTTAGCGGGGGGGGGGAGCACTTTTCACTTTTTCCACCTATGCCAACTTGCTGATGAAATCCAATGTATTTTTATTGTGTTCTTAGCCGTTTTTGATCACTAGCAAGCTACCAAAATAATTTTTTGACTTTTAACTTTCGAAAAGTTTGACCTGGGCTGGTCATTTTAATACATTTTCCGTTTTGAAAATTTCCAATTTTTTTATCATATTGTTTTTAAATGCAAAAACTTTGTAAAATGCTAGAAAAATCGTTTCAATTTTGTTGCACGGGCGTAGAGAATCCTCGCGAACAATTTGGTTCTCCCCCCCCCCCCGTTAAGAGTCCAGTACCCTATCCCCTCAGTTTGTTAAAATATTTTGGTCGGGACCGTAATCTACCTTGGCGCTGGTCGCGGCCTTAGCGTGTAGCGACTTCGTGGACGCGTTGGACTTGTCGGATCCGTAGGACTTCTTGGACTTGTTCGAGGCCTTCTTGTTCTTGCCGCTGCCGGCCGTCGGGGGCGGGGCGTTTTCCTAAAGGGGGGAAACTATCAAAATCTCGAAATTCTGAAACTAAAAATTTGCATACGCCTCGTGCAGGTACCTCCCATCTCAATTCCTCAAACAATCTCTGCTAGCCTGCCCCCTCCCCCTCTCTCTCATCCCAAATGATCTCTGCTAGCCTGCCCCCCCCCCCTCTCTCTCATCCCAAATGATCTCTGCTAGCCTGCCCCCTCCCCCCTCTCTCTCATCCCAAATGATCTCTGCTAGCCTGCCCCCTCCCCCTCTCTCTCATCCCAAATGATCTCTGCTAGCCTGCCCCCTCCCCCTCTCTCTCATCCCAAATGATCTCTGCTAGCCTGCCCCCTCCCCCTCTCTCTCATCCCAAATGATCTCTGCTAGCCTGCCCCCTCCCCCTCTCTCTCATCCCAAATGATCTCTGCTAGCCTGCCCCCTCCCCCTCTCTCTCTCATCCCAAATGATCTCTACTAGCCTGCCCCCTCCTCCTCTCTCTCATCCCAAATGATCTCTGCTAGCCTGCCCCCTCCTCCTCTCTCTCATCCCAAATGATCTCTGCTAGCCTGCCCCCTCCCCCTCTCTCTCATCCCAAATGATCTCTGCTAGCCTGCCCCTCCTCCCTCTCTCTCATCCCAAATGATCTCTGCTAGCCTGCCCCCTCCCCCTCTCTCTCATCCCAAATGATCTCTGCTAGCCTGCCCCCTCCCTCCTCTCTCTCATCCCAAATGATCTCTGCTAGCCTGCCCCCTCCCCCTCTCTCTCATCCCAAATGATCTCTGCTAGCCTGCCCCCTCCTCCTCTCTCTCATCCCAAATGATCTCTGCTAGCCTGCCCCCTCCCCCCCTCTCTCATCCCAAATGATCTCTGCTAGCCTGCCCCCTCCCCCTCTCTCTCATCCCAAATGATCTCTGCTAGCCTGCCCCCTCCCCCTCTCTCTCATCCCAAATGATCTCTGCTAGCCTGCCCCCTCCCCCTCTCTCTCATCCCAAATGATCTCTGCTAGCCTGCCCCCTCCCCCTCTCTCTCATCCCAAATGATCTCTGCTAGCCTGCCCTAACCCTGGCTCGAATCCTCAAAAAGCTTCAAGCAATTTCCAAAGGCATCTCCACCTGCGTGTTGGTGGGGAGCGGCTCCAAACAGAGCTTGCCGTTCTGGTCGAGGTTGAATCGGCGCTGGACCATCGTCGGGGCGGGGGTACCAGTGAGAACCTCGAGCTCTTCGCGGGCGCAATCTTCCTGCATACGGCAAATTAATCTAGCATCCAATAACGACGCCAATACCTCATCAGCCTTTGTCTTGAAGGACACGGCGATAGCGCTTACCCGTCCACTGACAATCGTCTTCTGAAATGGCGACGCCGTTTGCGCTAGTGTTCGTTATTTTACGTATTCTACGAGCCAATGTCAAGAAAAAAAATCGACAGTTTGCGCTTTTTTTTTGAGAAAGCTTTGTAAAGTTTTTTGGGGCATAGGAATGGCTTGGAAACTTTGGGTTCTGGACCGTTAGCGGGGGGGGGGGGTTTAGCAGGGGGGAACTGCTTTCTATTTTTCCACCTCAATCTATCTGATGATACGCTAGGCATTTTTTATGTAGTGTTTTTGGCAGTTATTGATTCCTAGAAAGTTGTAAAAAATACTTTTCTAAATTTTGAAGATTCGAAAACTTTTCACCAAAACTCAAAAATGCTGATTCTTTTTAATATCAAGTTTAATAAATCTTAACTGAGTAGTATGATATAAATAAGGTTTTTAATTAAGATATATGGCCGTAGAGAAACACAAGGATTTGTCCCCCCCCCTTCCCCGCTAACAGTCGAGAACCGGTGGCTGATCCAACGTACAGTACGCCCGAGTTCAGTGAGCAGGGAGGCCATCTTGTTCAGCATCAGCACGGCGCGCTCGATGCGGGCTTTGCCTCCCTTCGCTTTGAGCTTCTAACAAGGAGAAGTTTTTGAGTGTCGTCGGGACCAAGCCTATCTTGTGCAGAATTTTACCGCTGATTCCGAATATGGTGAGTGTTTTTGAGGGATAGCCATTTCTCGAAAGTTATGAACGATTTAAACCTCAAAACAGCTCAAAATCGGCTACTTTCAATAGTCATAAAAGGCTTCAAAATAGGTTTTAGACAAAACCAGATAGTGCATCTTGTTCAGAAAAAAATTCTCTATAAAATAAGCTACTTAACTCAAAAATGCTGAAATTTTGAAAATTTTTGTAAAATTATGGACCTCCCCCCAATTTATCAAATTTTTCCAACTTTTCAATGATTTTGAAAAAGATGGTACATTTTATAGAGAATTTTTTTCTGAACAAGATGTACTAGTTGGTTTTGTCTAAAACCTATTTTGAAGCCTTTTATGACTATCGGAAGTAGCCGATTTTGGGCTGTTCTGAGGTTTAAATCGTTCATAACTTTTGAGAAATGGCTGTTCCGCAAAAACGGTCACCATCTTCGGAATCAGCGGCAAAAATTCTGCACAAGATAGGCTTGGTCCCGACGACACTCCAAAAACTTCTCCTTGTTAGTTGGGGGAGGGGGTTGTTGCATTCCACAAAAAAACCGACCTTCAACATGGCAATGATATCGAGCCCGACGTAGCTGGAAACGCCGTCACCAGCCATCGTGTCCTGAATGGCACAAGTTAGTCCTGGTTAGTCCCCCGCTAACGAACCAGAACCGGCTAATAGTCCGACCCCCGAAAAATCTCCTCAAAGCATCTCTGCATTCTCCCTCTCTCTCTCTCCCTCTCTCTCTCTCTCTCTCTCTCTCTCTCTCTCTCTCTCTCTCCCTCGCCCTCCTTCTGTCTCTCTGTCTGTCTGTCTCTCTCTCTCCCTCTTTCTCTCTCTCTCTCTCCCTCTCTCCCTCTCCCTCTCTCTCTCTCTCTCTCTCTCTCTCTCTCTCTCTCTCTCTCTCTCCCTCGCCCTCCTTCTGTCTGTCTGTCTGTCTGTCTCTCTCTCCCTCTTTCTCTCTCTCTCTCTCCCTCTCTCCCTCTCCCTCTCTCTCTCTCTCTCTCTCTCTCTCTCTCTCTCTCTCTCTCTCTCTCTCTCTCTCTCTCTCTCTCTCCCTCGCCCTCCTTCTGTCTGTCTGTCTGTCTGTCTCTCTCTCTCTCTCCCTCTTTCTCTCTCTCTCTCCCTCTCCCTCTCTCTCTCTCTCTCTCTCTCTCTCTCTGTCTCTCTCCCTGTCTCTTGCTCTCCCTCTCTCTGTCTCTGTCTCTCACTCCTTCTGTCTGTCTCTCTCTCTCTCTCTCTCTGTCTCTCTCCCTCTCTCTTGCTCTCCCTCTCTCTGTCTCTGTCTCTCACTCCTTCTGTCTGTCTCTCTCTGCCTCTCTCTCTGACTCTCTCTCACTCGCCCACCCACATACCAGCAGAAAAAAAATTATGTTTTTACCCGATCGGCACCTCCAGCGAGTCTGCCCTGTGCCTGTATCTCGTCGACATAGTCTCCGAGCTAAATCGACAGGATAAACCGAGATATAGATTCCCGACGCGCTGCAGCTCCTCCGCAGCCACCTCTTCGGTCGCGGCGACCCCGTTCAGGTAGGAGAACTCCTAAACAATCCATGATAAGCCTGGGTGGAGTGCACGAGGCGGAAAACGCCAAACCCCCAGCCAGCACCCAAAATCTGTATCTCGGCTCCTTGTTCATCTACAGGTGTGTAAAGTATACCAAAATACTCGCCTGAGCAAGACGAACATTTTGGTATACTTAACACACCTGTAGATGAACAGGGAGCCGAGATACGGTAGGTGGGGGTCGGCTGGGGGCGGGGGGGGTAAGCACCCTAAGCACGAAATAAGGCACCTCGGTGAACAGTGTATCCATTTCGGCGCGCAGCACCTTCCAGACTTTATGAGCCTCCTTCAGTTGGTCGTGGTGGCCGGCGGTGTGCTGGAAACGGATCGTTTGGCAAGTAGCTCGGGCGCCATTCCAAGCGGTTCTTTCGCATTTTCGGGGGGGGGGGGCGGGGGTTGAATGATTCTTGTAATGCCTGTTGACTAGTGTCTGTCGCAAAATATCACGAGATCTGAACCTGAAAAGCTATCTAAAACCTTTCAATAATGATTGAGAAAGTCGAAATTCGGGGCGAAAAAAACTATTTTTTTGGTATAGTTTTCACAAAATTTTGTGAAGCTTTTGCGCTTGGGCATGGTAAAAACAGCTCTAACACTTCCACTATTCGGTTTTGAAAAATTACCCTACGGAAGATTTTGGTCCCGCCGCCACGATAATGCGAAAGAACCAGAGCGAGAGAGAGAGCGCGAGAGAGAGAGAGAGCGAGAGAGAGAGATAGCGAGAGAGAGAGCGAGAGAGAGGGAGAGAGCGAGAGAGAGCGAGACAGCGTGAGAGAGAGCGTGAGATAGAGAGAACGAGAGAGCGTGAGAGAGCGCGAGAGAGAGTGCGGCTTATTCAAACCGGTTTCGTATAAGATTTCCATGGATGAAATTGTTGGAAGAGTGATTTGGTTTGAATATGACGCACCTACTAGAAACCTACCCTCTGCATGTTTTGACTGCTGTTGTCTGTAGTTGCGCGGCTGTAGTAGATGGAGCGCGAGACCGGCGGGGACGGGTCGCCAAACTCCTGCAACGCGGAATGGAATGAGGGCGAATGTTCGCTGTCGTGGGCGAGGTCGAGCGCCCGGAAATGCAAATATAGGCGTTTACCGTATGCAAATTCGTTTCCCAAATTGGAAATGCAATCCTCAGACGATCTCTCCCAGCGTGCGGTTCTTTCGCATTAACGGGGGGGGGGGCGACCGTAGGTTTCCTTTGTTGTGCATTTTTGGCGCAAATAACTGTGTACAATTTATTTTCCGACACTCGACATTTTCACGAAACATAAACCCAAGAGAAAATCGAAAGTCGAAAACAAGATAATACTCTCTCCTGAGCAGCACCGGGGGTTACGGTAATTCGGTATTTTTCATCGATTAGGGCATAATTTAGAAAGCCAGGGCCACAGTCGCCGCGCCGAGCGCCAAGAATGCGGATTCGGTAGTGGGGGCAGAGTTGAAGAAACGCTGGTTCGGGTTCATCGTCCTGAAATCAAAAATATAATATAAGTTTTGAGGTTTCCCGATTGGATTGGCCAAACTGGTAGGCAGGCTACAGACTCCAAACTTTAGAATCAGACCACAGACTATAAAAAGCTACCAGGTGAACGACCCGGGTTCGATCCCCATCCGCGCCAAAACTTTTTGCTTTTTGAAAATTGCATGGATTTCTTGATGGAAAGCTATGAATTGGTAACTAAACTACAGATTCCAAACTTTATAATCAGGCTACAAGCTACAAATTTCCTGCCAGGCGCACGACCCGGGTTCGACCCCCGTCGGCGGCGCATTTTTTTGCTTTTTGAATTTTGGGTCTATTTTTCACTTAGAATCGCTTGGCTGGCATCCAGACTACAGACTACAACCGGTATCTATTCAAAAACTCACGTGGTGCTGCCGAATCGGGTGGTGGTGTAGCCCTGGTTGTTGTTGTTGTAGCCGTTTCGGCTAAAAAACGCGATTTATGGAATTTTGGCAATCTAGCCTGGATTTTTGAGGTTATTCCGGTAAACTGGCTAGCAGATATTATTCAGGAATGGGGAAACTTCTAAAAAATTACTTTTTGAGGAACCGGCAAGCCAAAAACCCCAAAAATCGCGTTTTTTAGATTTTTAGATTTTTTTGCAATCTAGCAGAGATTTTTGAGGATATTCCTGTCAACTGGATAGCAGAGATCCTTGGGGAATTGAAAAAAAGTGCAAAACGTACGTGGTGGTGGCTCCGTACTGTTGTTGTTGTCCGTACTGCTGGTTCTGCTGCGGGTATTGGCTGTTCGAGTTCTGATATTGGTTGTATCGGGTCGGCTGCGAGGATTGCGACATCGGCGCGTACTGTAATAACATTTATTAATTACTTTGAAATTGAGAAAATATACATTTTTATTTTCCAAAAATCGTGGTTTCTAGAAAAATGTTTCATACAATTTCAAACTTCCAAAAATTTTGTGAACCGCAATTCAGGGTCTTTTTTACTTCAAATATCCTCGTAAATCAAATATCGTTCAATTTGAATAATCAATAAATATCTAATTATAAAAATAAATATATGTGGTACCATTAAAAAAAAGAAATAAAAATCAAACAAATATGGACGACGTTTATTTTTGGAAAAATGAATTTATTTGTATTTTGTGAAGAATGATTAGGCCGTAATTTTGCCCGAATTAAAAACCAGTTTTTCAAATCTTCTATTTATTTAAGCCATACTTTTACCATAAAAATTTTTATTAAAATACAGCGAAAAGGATCAAGAAAAATTAAAAAAACTTTTTCTAATTTTTCGGAAATTTCAATGTTTCTTCAAATCCCAAAAGTCCGACATTTTTTGGGCTCCAATTCTTGCTCTCTTTTTTCAAAATTGTCGAAGCCAAATAAAATCGTAAAATTAGCTCGTTACAAAATGCGAAAATAAAATACAAATAATAATTTTTATTTTTTTAGCATAATCAAATTTTCCGAATTAAAGCGCCACCCAAAGATCATTAATTTACTTTTCAATTTACCTATCAATTCTTAAATTTCAATGTTTTCGGTAATTTTGTGTGATTTTGTGGGTTCTAAATTTCGATTAAATCTGTTCAAATCCAAATTTATTGCGAAAATTAGTTCTTAAAAAATTGATAAAAAATTGTTAGGGGGATGGATAAAGTAAAAGCAGAAAATCGATTAAATTGAAATTTTCGAGAATTTGGATGTTTCAGTAAATCATAAAAATTGAAAAGCATTGGAAATCGCTATTCAGTCCATGATTGCCGCAATTTTAAAAATACATTTACTCAGAATCGCAATAATCATAGTGCCAAAATTTTCATGGAATCTGGTGAATTCAAAATTGAAACATCAAAAGGTAAAAAATTGGCTTTTTCGATTTTTTCGATTTTAAGATTATCTTTTTGATAATTCATTTTTCGCACTTTTTATAATTTATTTTTACATATGCTTTTTATAATTTTATAACGTATATAAGAAAATAGTGTACCTGTCCCTGTTGCTGTTGGGCGACGGCGACGGCGAAGATGACGGCAAGGCACACCAGGGAGGTTCGCGACATTCTAGAATGATTCGAAATTTAAATTGTTCTTGCGAAATTGAAATGATTTGAGATTTATAACAATCGAAGCGCCTTTAATCATATCAACAAAAATTTTTTTGAAATTGAAAAAGCAGAAAAATTCGGCAGGAAAATGGATAAAATCCCTACCGTAATTCTATAAATTCCTGGCCTGGTAAATTAAATATGTTTGGTATCATTTATTTAATTTGAATACATTTGCTACAATTTATATTATTATCATATTATTATAAAATTTAAATAGCGATTTTACGCCCAGAAAATCACTTTGGCGAATTTTTAAAAAATGTGTTTCAGCTATTTGGGATTCGCTGGGTGAAAAATTGTGGATAATCTTCTGCTTTGGCTTTGGCAAAATCAGCAAAATAATAGAAATTCAACGTTTAATTAAATTTAGAATCTAGAAAACGCTACCAATTTCAATTTAAGTCATAAATGTTTCAAAAATTGAGGCAATCTGTGTGGTTTTTAAAGGCTTAATGACGGGTTTATGGTAGGTTAAATCCATCTGACGAAAAGTGCAAAAGATTTTTCGCGGAGGGCCCGCTAGCAGCGACCCGTTGGGAGATTGGAATCGCTTAGCTGGATGCCGCCCGAAACGTTCCTAGGGCAGTCTAGCACAAATTATTTGGGAATCCCGAAAACTGTCCGAAAAGGGGGAATTTTTGAACGGTTCCTAGGTCAAAATAGGGTGGACAAGCTAGCAAAGACAATTGGCGGAATCGGAATCGCTTAGTTGGCAAGCTAGCAGGCTTCTTTGAGGAATTTTCGAGACCAGCTAGTCAAGGTTCTCTACGGAAGTGGAAATCCGCAAGAGACAAGAGGCGTTGCCGGGTTACTGTAACGTTCAGAACGTGAGGGGGAGGTTAGCAGGGACGATTTGGGAGGTTAGAATTGTTTAACTGGCCCCCAGTTTAGCTGATAATAACGCAGGATGGCAGAGATTCTTGCGGAACGTTAAAAAAGCAGACAAACGGCTGTAAAAAAAGCTGTTTTTCAGGTTTTTCGTCACAAAATGAACCGGGCAGGCTAGCAGAGACCATTTGGGAGGTCGGAATCGATTAACTGGATGCCAATTTATCGATTGGCAAGCTAGCAGGGGTTCTTCGCCGAAATTTAGGGGCAGGCTAGCAGAGATTCTTAGAAAAAATCCGCAAAAGACTATCCGGTGACCAGAGTACGCGGTGCTCCTCTAAACGGAGTACTGTAGAGTTGAGAGGGAGTTGTGTGGAGGGCAGCAGCTGCCCCCTCCACCCCTTAAATATACAGATCCGCACCGCGCGGCCCGAGAAATTGAAAATGTTTACCCACCTCCATGCCCTCCCCAAATAGGCCACGCCCCCTTTTGCTCTGGGACCCAAGAAATGGGCCCAGGGCCCACCTTTGGGTCCCAGTTAGACAAAATATGGACAGAGCTATGCAAATAAACATCGTACTTTTGCGGAAAACACCGAAAAGTCGAAAATGACGTTTTTGGCGAGCTTTTAACAGACTAGCAGAGATTTTTGAGGAATTTTTTGAATTGTTTTCTAGGAAATTCGATAACTGGTAGACAGCAAAGGTATTTGAGGATTACCCGATTCCCTGATGACTTCAGTTAGCTTTCGAAAAGTATCTGTTCGTTCCGGTGTGCTTTGTTTCTTTTTTATCGTTTTTCTTAATTTAAAAAATGGGTTTCATCCCAATTTCCAGTAAAACCGCGTTGCCTCTTCTCAATCCATCAAGGAACCGATTCGTTAATATGCCTTTTCACAGCGCTTTTATAGACTTTGATCAGCTTTAATTAACTTTGATAAAATTTTTATGCTAAATTTAAATAAAACTTTACAAGCGTTAATTTAATTCTGAATTAAAAACGTGCTTTTTATATCATTGTTGAGGAAAAAGGGACTGAACACTTGATAATTCAAAGCAGCTTTCGTATGTGGACCAGGGAAATTTTATTGTTAGTTATGTAAATTGTAGCCGTTCAATCCAGTCACGACAGTAATTATCATGAAACATAATTGTTATTCGAAAAATTGAACTTTCAAAAATTCTCCGGAAGCGATTCACTATGAAATAACGAAAAAATTGTTAATCGTGCTCTTTGTGATGTTTCAATTGCGCCTGGGCATCTCATCCAGTGAAGTACTTTTTCTGAAATATACTTTTTTGCACCAAAAATCGAAATTTAAAAAATTCTGAAATCTACGTTTTTTGCACTGAAAAATCAAAATTTTAAAAAATGCTTTTACGTCATTTTTTTGAGAAAAAAAATCACTGAAAACATCATATTTAAAGCAGCTTGTGAGTATCTCCCATTTTCGGATTAGGTGTACGGTTAAATCGTAGCAGTTCAGTTCACCCAGCCCAGTAATTTTCGTGAAACATTGTTTTACCGAGACGCTTTACGCGTTCAATTTTAATTTAGCAACTTAAAAATTTCTAAAAATGTATGCACCTCAATTCATCGCTATAAACGGCAAAGCAGGTTTAGTTTTAGCAGAAGAATGGAAAACTTGACTTTTGCAAGTTTATGGAACTTTTGCTGAATGCTGGTTGGAATTGCAGCGGTTAAATTCACCTGGCTAGTAATTTTTACGAAACATACATTTTAGGAGGCGGATTGCCATTTTCAAAAAGGTGTGTTTCGATGCAATTCAAAGTAAAAAGCAACAAGATGATAGTATTCGTCGTATAACTTCGTCTTATTTTTGCAGCTTTATGGATTTCACAAATTTGGTTGGACGATTGAACTCTGGAAAGTCACCCAGGGTACCAATTTCCCTGATTCATACATTTATTGCACCAAAATTTCGAAATTTTAAAAAGCGGTTCATCTCATTTTTGCGAGAAATGAACTGAAAACATCATTATTCATAGCAGCTTTCGAAGCGGACTATCTTGGAAATTTTATTTTAATTCTACTCGGGAAGGCCACTCAGGGTAATAATTTTTAATTGATTAACTGCCAGGTGCCCGACCAGGGTTCGACTCCCGGCCGCGGCAAGCATTTTGCTCTTTGAAGTTTAAGAGCGGATTTTTATTTGAATAACTAGACTGTCTCGCAGATTAAAAACTACAACTCTTACTTCGTGGCTTCAGACTACAGAAAAGCTATCAGGTTGATGACCCGGGTTCGACTCCCGGTCGCGGCTAACTTTTTGCGTTTTGGAATTTTGGTCCACATTTTCATTCGGATTGCTAAACTGTCGGGCAGACTACAAAATAGAACGCTAATTACTATTATATAATGTTTTTTGGGAGGTAAATATGGCCACTAAGGCATTTCGGGGGGTGGAGAGTAGGCGATGGGTACACGAAGAAGCATCACGGAGAGTAGACAATGCAAATATAATCACAAATATCAACACACAAATAGACAGAGCAGAAGACAGATAGAAGACAGACAGATAGAGACACACACAAACAAACAGAGAACCCCCTCACAAAGCGCGGGATTAAACCCGAAATTTGCACCCGAAAAACCCGGGGGACTGGCAAATGGTCTCTGCTAGCTTGCCGGCATTAATGTTAAGTGGGGTAGTTATTACCCTAGCTGCCAGCTTAGCGATTCCAAAAAAATTAAATTCCTAGCTACAAACTATGAAAAATTAGAAAAATTCTAAATTCATGGGAAGGGGGAAATATGATCTCTGCTAGCTTGCCAAGGGTCAATTTTAAGTGATTTACTTTGAAGTCTGAATGTCAGTTTACCTAAAGATGCCAAAAATTAGGTTTTAGCCACAGACTACAAACAATCGAACGCTTCGAAATTGCGCAAACTCTAATTTTTCCCATTTTCCGGTAGATTCCTGTTGACATTTGGAGGTACTGTAGATGATTGGTATGATCTATTCGAAAGAGGAGAATGAATTCTATCACATCCCAACACTATCATCTACCCTATCCCTAGATCTAGTCATTTAAAGGGGGCAGAACATCTCAGATGTTTCATCTTTTTTCAAGGAGAGCCTTGTGACGGGAGATGGTAATAACGACGCGTTAGCTGATTTGTTGCCTGTCCTGTCTGACAGTTTAGCCATTCCCATAAATAAAAAAAACTAAATTTTCAAAAAGCAAAAAGGTCGACCTCCGCGGGGGTCGAACCCATGGAGTAAATCTTACTCAATTTTTTCGATCCATTTTTTTGGATCCGGTTTTTCTGTGTTGGCTTCTCGTTGAGATAGTGTATGCACTCGAAAGGGAGAGGTATCCCCTGATGTCTGATATATTTGATAGTATTTGTTTGATTGGATGGATAGAAGATCAAATAGATAAGAGATCTCGTAATCAAACACATCCACCCCATCCATCAAATATATCGAAAGCCGGTTTTTTTTGCGGGATCTAAGCTAACCAATCGCCAAACTGACAGGTAGACTACAGACTACAACACTTAAATTGAGGCTACAGACTACAGAAAAATAATACGGGGCGAAACACCGAGTTTCGACCTCAGCCATGGGCTACCTTTTTGCTTTTTGAAAATTGGAAGGATTTTGCGGATTCGATCGCTAGACTGGCAGCCAGACTACAGACTACAACACTTAAATTGAGGCTTCAGACTATAAAAAAAGCTATCAGGCGCACGGCCCGGGTTCGAACCTCGGCCGCGGCTAACATTCGCTTTTTGAAAACTTGTTGGACTTTTCGATTAGAATGCCTAAGCCGGCTTGCCTACCAACTACAAGCCGTAAATACAGGCCCTAATCACAAAAAATCAACCGGAGTTTTTCCTAAACATGTAATGTTTCATGCAGAGGACAACAAAATATGCGAATCGATATTCTTAAACTATCGAATCTTATGAAACATTTTTGCAGAAGTTCTGTATCCAGAAATATTTAGTTTTCTACGACATTTATTGAAACGATATTTCTCAAAAATGCCTTGTCAAAATTTAAAATTTAAATAGCTTTGTTGAACTTTAAAAAAGCTAAAAATACGGGGTTTTTTCGATAGCAGCGGGAAAGAATTTCAGATGCGCACCGGTGCCATATTAAAACATCTGAAAAGTTCCGGAAATAAGCAAATTGACGAAACATGTTTTCGGAATGGAATTTTCAGAATTAAGGAAATACCATAATTCAAGCATCAGCGGATACCTGTCTTAGGTGGATACAAACCGAAAGCGAAAAAAAGAAAAAAAAGGAAAAAACCGAAACACAAAAACCCGAGCCAAAAAATGGGAATTGGAAAGCTTTTACTTTAGCAGCTCGGGTTTGACCCTCGCCCGCAGCTAACTTTTTGCTTTTTGAAAACCGAGCCGTGGTTTTGGAATGGGATCGCTACAATAGCAGCCAGAATACAGACTACAAAGTTGAAATTGAGGCTACAGGCCACTAACAAGGCGACCAGAGCCTTCCAAACATCCAGGAACAACACTACGCCGTTTAAAAATTGTCCAAATATAAAAATTGATGAAACCTTTTTAGCGATGGCCAAATATTGATATTTCTTTAAGGGTTGCCTTGTCAAAGTTTCAAATTTGAAATAACCGCGTTGAATTCTTCTTATTCAATTTTATTTTAACTTTTTTTTAGTCAAAAAGTCGAACGAGTCGGAAGCTATTAAACTTATACGAATTGCGGAATTTTTCAAAAATTTTTGAAACCTTGTTTTTCTTAAATGAATAGCGAACTTCCCATTAAACCATTTCCAAATTTCCAGAAACCAGCAAATAGGCGAAACATTTTTCGGTAACGCAATTTTGAGAATTTGGGTATTAAGGATGCAACACATCAAACATCAGGGGATACCTCTCGTTTTCGAGTGCATACAACACACTCACCCAAAAGCTTACAGAAAAACCGGATCCAAAAATTGGAACTCGCAAGGCTTTTGGATGTTTTTGTATAGATCAAAAAATACATCGGCTAAAAATTTGAGGAAGACGAAAATTGATGCAACATTCGATCAAGAACGCTGCTTCGCGAATCTAGAATCCTTTATTGATTTTAAATGTGATTTACTTTGAACTTATTAAAGTTAGGCTGTAGTGGGGAGGTGCCGGAGACCCATTAAATCGCCTAAAAATTCAGGAACTACGCAAATTATCGAAGCATTATTTCGGTAGCGCAATGTCGAAAAATGCCGTAATCGATCACTTGTAGATTTTGCCTTGAAGAGCCCTTTAAAATGGCTAAAGGCTTATGGTACCGTCCACTTCGCATTAACCCTATAAAAAATCTGACATTTTTAAAATTAAATGAAACATTTATTTTTTCTAGCATTTCTAACTACGCTCTAGCCAATTTCCCCAATCTTAAATATCCAGAAATTACGATTTCCAGATTTCCAGATCTAAAATTTCCGCTTTTCAACTGATCAATAATAATTTAAATTTCGAATATTCATTTTTCTAACATTTTACACTACACTCTACCCAATTTCCCAGCCTTTAACGTTCTTTTAAAATTTTGCGTGTTTCACGCTTGCCGGTTAATCTTTTTGGTCAACTGGCGGGAAAAGAAGAAAAAAAAGCGAAAAACGGGGGCATTTTGAGGGGACAGAAGGCAAACAGATTCCTGCCACCCCAATCGTACGGTCACCGGAGTGCCGCGGAATTTCGCAACGCTCCAAATGACGCACCTGTCTCTCGGGTTCTTTATTTTTGAGAAGGAGTTGAAGGCGAAATCTAAACTGGCATCCAGCTGACCGAATTTAAAAAATGGATCTAGCCGATTTTTTTTTCTGGTCGGGTTCCACCCCCGCCGTGGTCCGAAGTTTTTGCTTTTTCAAAATTTCATATTTTACTAGTGGCATCGCTAAACTGGCATCCAATTCACCTAAAAATCCGGGTTAAGTCGTCTACATTACCTCCGGAGGGAAGGGGAGCGTTTCGGAAATGGTCAAAATCATGATTTTCTCATGTTCTGCCCGGTTTAAATGGGTAGATCTAGGGATCGGGCAGATGATAGTGTTGGGATGTGATAGAACTGATTCTCCTCTTTCGAATAGATCATAGCAATCATCTACAGTACCCCTAAATGTCAACAGGAATCCCGCGGAAATCGGAAAAAATGTGATTTTATAAAATTTTCGAATTGGTCTAAATTATTGTAGTTTATAGCTAGAGGTCCACTTCTTCGGGGATTAGCCAAACTGGCTGGTAGACTATAAAACACAACCTTTAATCAGAGGCTACAGGGTACAAAAAGCTATCAGGCAAACGGCCTTGGTTCGACCCCCGGCCGATACAGGCTTTTTGCTTTTTGGAATTCTAGCAGATTTTTCAGGCGAGAGAGAGTGTGTGAGAGAGAGAGGGGGAGAGAGGGAGAGAGAGAGAGAGCGGGAGAGCGAGAGAGGGAGAACAGCGCCAAGTTTCCGGGCGAAAGGAAAACAAATACAACTTCGACAGCCCCTTCTCGAGACTCGAGAAGTTGAACGGAACTGCCAAAATCCGCCTGGAAAAAAGGAAAAAAAGGAAAAATTTGAACGGAAGGGACGTTTGGAAAATTCTTAAGATTACTTTGGGCGCAGAGCAAACTTTTGCAGGCTGCGAGAGAGCAACTATCAATTTTTGGGACGTGAAAAAATACGGGTTTTTACCCTGGTAAGGGCTCGACTGCCTTCAATGGCCCTTTAAAAAGCGGAAAAACGGATCCGGTACGCCCGCACACGGTGACCGAAAAACAAAAAAAAATCCAAAAACTGATTTTTTACCTCGAAAAAATGTTTTGTGTCCTTGAGAGGTCGTCCATGCAAATCGGCCTTATCGATAGGCTTAGGCTTAGGCTTAGGCTTAGGCTTGGGCTTAGGCTTAGGCTTAGGCTTAGGCTTAGGCTTAGGCTTAGGCTTAGGCTTGGCTTAGGCTTGGCTTAGGCTTGGCTTAGACTTGGCTTAGGCTTAGGCTTAGGCTTAGGCTTAGGCTTAGGCTTAGGGTGCTTAGGGTGCTTAGGCTTAGGCTTAGGCTTAGGCTTAGGCTTAGGCTTAGGGTGCTTAGGCTTGGCTTAGGCTTGGCTTAGGCTTGGCTTAGGCTTGGCTTAGGCTTGGCTTAGGCTTGGCTTAGGCTTGGCTTAGGCTTAGGCTTAGGCTTAGGCTTAGGCTTAGGCTTAGGCTTGGCTTAGGCTTAGGCTTAGGCTTAGGCTTAGGCTTAGGCTTAGGGAGATAGGATATACATACCTCGGATATGGGATTTCCGGTTTAGCCTGAGTACAATTTTCACTACAATTTTTCCTCAAAGAATCTCTGCTAGCCAGTCTGGGGCTACAGTAGCTGAAAAACGCCGAAAAATTAGTTTGGTTTGATATCAACGGGGGCTAGTTGGCGAGAATGGTAACCAAATATCAACGCGAAAGATGGAACTTTTCTGAAACCTGATTTTTCTAAAAAATCGGGATTTTGAGATTTAGGCTTTTCCGGGTTCTTCTCACTCCGATAATCGCTACAAAGAATCTCTGCTAGTCTTCCCAGGGCTACGGTAACTGAAGAAAACATAAATTTTAATCGGGAAAGGAAAATAACAAAACTTTTGGTTGAACGTCATTTTTCTTCAAATGAAGACAGACGATTAGAAAGAAGGAACCCCGAAATCATCAATTTTGCTGAAACATCAGATTTTTCTAAAAAAAGATCGATTTTCTGATGATCATTTTTCCGGGTTATCCTCACCACATTTTTTCCTCAAAGCATCTCTGCTAGCCTGCCTGGGGATAAGATATATGAAAAATGTCGAACGGAGATCTAGGCTCGCGCGAATTGCAACCAATTATCAACGCGAAAGATGGAATTTTGCTGAAACCTGATTTTTCTAAAAAATCTAGATTTTTAGATTTAGGCTTTCCCGGGCTCTTCTCACTCCGATAATCGCCACAAAGAATCTCTGCCAGCCTGCCCAGGGCTACGGTAACTGAAAAAACATCACTTTAAAATAAGTTTTTAATTTAAAATTGATGCTATTTCAAGGAAACGGGGGAATCATCAAATTTTTCTAAAAAAAGATCGATTTTCTGATGGTCATTTTTCCCGGTTATCCTCACCACATTTCTTCCTCAAAGAATCTCTGCTAGCCTGCCCGGGGATCCTACTATATATAAAAAAATAGTGTTTGTGTGTGTGTGTGTATATTTGCATGCACTTCCGTTTGGATGTTCCGCACCTACAGCCTCAGGGAAGCATTTTTTCGGTAGGGAAGAAACGTCATAGGGTAAAGAAGGGGCTGGAATCGACTGCACGCACTTAAAAACTTTGAAAAATTGCTATTTTCGCTATTAAAATTAGGTTTTTGTAAAAATCTTCGCTTCCTACTTTGTTAGGGAGATATTAGCATACGCCGGAAAGGGGATTGCCTATATAAAGGGACGGATGAGTCGTTTTCCACTTTTTTTCTTGCTAGAATTCGGGAAGTAGCATGCAAATTTAAGACTTTCACAGATCCTGGACGGGGCCAGGGTTGAAAAGCCGCGAAGCGGTTTTTCAACCCTGGTAAGGTATCTGAAAAATGTCGAAGGGATACCTAAGCTGGCGAGAATTGCAACCAAATATCAACGCGAAAGATGGAACTTTTCTGAAACCTGATTTTTTTTTTAAATCGAGATTTTTAGATACAGGCTTTTCCGGTTATGCCCACCCCAATCACCGCCTCCATAAACCTCTGCCAGCCTGCCCAGGGCTACGGTAACTGAAAAAATATCTTTTAAAATAATTTTTAATTTAAAATTGATGCTATTTAAAGGAACCCAGGGGGATCATCAATTTTGCTGAAACATCAGATTTTTCTAAAAAAGGCTCGATTTTCTGATGATCATTGTTCCGGGTTCTCTTCACCACATTTTTCCCTCAAAGAATCTCTGCTACCCTGCCTGGGGACAAGGTATCTGAAAAATGTCGAACAGATACCTACGCTGGCGGGAATTACAACCAAATATCAACGCGAAAGATGGAATTTTGCTGAAACCTGATTTTTCTAAAAAGTCTATATTTTAGATCAATTGGCTTTTCCGGTTATTCCCACCCCAATCACCGCCACAAAGAATCTCTGCTAGCCTGCCCAGGGCTACGGTAGCTGCAAAAAAACAAAAATTTTTAACGAAGCAATGAAAAATAACAAAATTTGGTTGTACATCACTTTTCTGCAAGCAAACGAAAATCGATTAGAGCGAAGGAATCCCGGGAAAGCATTCATTTTGCTGAAACATGATTTTTCAAAAAAAAAGTCCAGATTATTTTGCTTGGCGGGTTATCCTCGCTAGAAAGGTTCTCACAAAGAATTGCTGCTAGCCCGCCTGGACCACGGATGCTGAAAAAAACCCCAAATTTTTAGATAAGGAAAGGAACAACAACGCAAAAAAATTGGTTGCACATTAATTTTTATGAAACGGAGCTGGCGTGGCTATTAGAGCGAAGCAACCCAACGAAATCAGCAATTTTGCTGAAACATGGTGTTGACAAAAAAAATAATTTTTATAAAATTACAGAATTTCCGCGTGATTCTCACTCGAATTTTTAACGCAAAGCATCCTTGCTAGCCTGTCTCGGGCTGAAAAAGCCGAAAAATTAGTCCTATCTAGCTCGACTCTAGTTCGGGCCTATTGCAACCAAATATCAACGCGAGATACCGCATTTTGCTGAAACATGATTTTTCAAAAAAAAAAATAGTCCAGATTATATTGCTTGGCGGGTTATCCTCGCTAGAAAGGTTGTCACAAAGAATTGCTGCTAGCCTGCCCAGGGCTACCGTAGCTGAAAAAACCCACAAATTTTTAGATAAGTAAAGGAAAAATAACAAAAAAATTTTTGGAACATAATTTCCTAATCACGTCATCATATTATCTGAATCAAGCAAAATTCTTTCCTTAATTTCGATAAAACATTTTTTCGCAAAAATTCGAATTGGTAGTATTTTTAAAAGAATTTTTATTTTTAATATTGACGGCCGCGCTGGGAGACTTACAAACGAGCAAACACAACAACTACCCGTTCCAGAATTCCAGGCAAATTTATCAAAGGGACAGTGCATTTTTTTTGAAACATTATTTTTCTGGAAAAAATTGAAAATGTTTTCATTTTTAATTGATTTTACATTTACCTCTAAATTAGGGCTAAATAATCTCCGCCAGCCTGCCCAGACTACGGTATTTTTTTGGGTTACGGTAGATGCAAAAACGATCGACGCATTTGGAGAAATTAACAGCGCATAAATACGGCGGAGAGTATTATTGTTTGGAACATCTATTTCTGAAAAAAAACGGGGCTTCGAGATTTTCCTTTTTTGCCTTTACGATAGTTCCTTCTCGTAGCTAACAAAAGGCTTTCCACAATAGTCGCTGCTAGCCGGGCCAAAATAGCTAAAAAACACATAAATAATGACAATAAATAACACAAACAAAAATCAAAAAACTTCTAATAAATTTGATTTTAAATACCAGGATAGGGGAAATTATAAATAACCGACAACAAGGGAAAATTAATTTTTCGCAAAACATCCATTTTCTAAAAAAATTCATTTTGAAAATTATTTTTAAATTTTGAAAGTTATTTTTATTTTTTAAAGTGTTTCAACTGCTGAATAATTTAACCAGGCTTTCGGCGTGAGCGTTAAATCGCGTCGTAAAAGATCCCTGCTAGCCTGCCCGGATTACGGTATTTTTTTTAGCTACAGTACCTGAAGAAAAATGACATCAACTTGTGGTTGTCAGCCGACAAAAATTTGCGGCACAAAATCAAAATCTTAATTGGATTTGTTTTTAGGGCCTTTTGTGTTTGCCCCATAATCCGATGAGATTTTTAGCGAATTACCCCGCTGAATTACGGTATCGACAAAAAGGAATTCTCCAAGGGCCACTGCCAGATTGGTATTTGGGTGGATTGACAATAATAACAGCTGTAGCCGCATTGTAGACGAATTCAGAGCCCGCAACAATACGTGTTTTTAAAACATTTATTTTTTTGAACGATGCTTACTGCCATAAAATCAAGAAACTCAATAATAAACTCTTATGAATCCTTTTTTTCTGGTAGATAAAAACCTAAGGCCTGCCATTTTCGAGCCAGATAGGTTTGTCAACATACGAGTCGGCATTAGCAAGGATTTAAAAGCCCATGAGAGCGCATTTTGATGGAACATCATTTTTCTCAAAATGTTCTCCGTGTCGATTCTCGAACGACCGATTTCACATAATTGCAATATATGGCTCTTGAAAGTCTCTGGCTCTCTGTTTGCCAAAAAAAATAAAAAGTAATTTTGTCCGTCTGGTTGGACTACGGTATTCCCCGGGATACGATAGCTAACAAAAGCGTTTCCACAATAGTCGCTGCTAGTCGGCCATTCCGGGCGAAAATAGCCCAAAAAAAAGAAAAAAGAAAGAAATCCCTTATCCCGAATTTTTATTTTTTAATTTTTGATTCTGGGCAGGCTAGCACGGATTATTGGCGGAATACAGGAAACGCCCCCCCCCCCGCTAACAGTCCAGAACCGCCGAGACGCATTAAGAAAATGTTGTGAGGAAAATATTTTTTTTGATTTCCAGATTTTTTCGTAATAAACAGTGCACCGCACACAAGGCCGTTCGGCAATTAATTTTGATGAAACATGTTTTTCGGGCTTTTTGCCAAAGCTTTCTAATTATAGGCAGCCTAGCAGGGGTTCATGGCGGAATTCAGGGAACGGACTTTCCTCCCCCGTTAACAGTACAGCACCGAGCTGAATTACAAAAAGTAACGAAAATGAAATGTTCTGGATCTCCTGCTTTTTATTTGTTTTAATAACATCGCTGTATTTGAATTCGCAGAAAACCAGTGCCGCAAGAAATTAGGAGGACGCAACACTATTTGACGATTAATTTTTACGAAACATATTTTTTTTAAAATTTTTTTAGCTAAATTTTCGAATTATGGGCAAGCTAGCAAGGATTCTTTATGGCACACAAAGGACGGCCCCCGCTAATAGTACAGAACCGAGATGAATTACAAAAAGTAACGAAAATGAAATGTTCTGGATCTCCTGCTTTTTATTTACATCGATCACCCCCGCTATGTTGGAATTTTTCCGTGGCTGGGTCACCCTATTAGCCCGGCGTAAAGTATTTTCAGAATTAATTTTTATGAAACATCATTTTTCATTTTTTCAAAAAATTTCTTCCATATCGGCATGCCAGCAGGGATAGTTTGCGGAATGCAGCTTCTAAAACCTTAATAAGTATTTTTCTTTAGTTTTCTGATTTCCCCCTAATAAGCAAGCTATATTGGAATTTTTGAAAAGCGGGCAGTGTGTCAATTAGCGTGCGGCAAAACTATCTGACAACTTATTTTTATGAAACATAATTGAATTAAACTATTAAAGAATTTTTTCACTTCCTGCTTTCCCTTTAATAACCAAGCTACTGGAATTTGCGAAAGCTTCATTAAAATAGTGCAAAATAATTTGTAATGGAATTTTTATAAAACATCCTTTTTTAAATTTTTGAACTAAAAGTTTTTGATTTGCGGCTGGTGGGGATACTTTGCGCTTTACATTTTAGAAATAATCATTTTTAATGTTTAATGTTTAATGTAACTGCTTGTCCTCCTAATAATCCCGATATGGCTCGAGCTCCAATTAACGTGCGGCAAAACTATCTGACAACTTGTTTTTATGAAACACGTTTTACTAAAATTTTGTTGATTATAGGCCGACTGCACAAATTCTTTGCGGAAAACGGAAAACTTACGCGCACGCTGCCCCCCAATTGGAACATTTCCATTTTCAGGTGACCCCCTCGTGTCCAGCCGGTGACGCGAAGATTGCTCCCGATTTCCGGCGTCGATGAGCGCCCCGCAATATCTGAGAAGTAACGTATTTTTATTTATTATTTATTGTATATTGTAGTCTGGCTGCCAGGTTAGCGCTTCCCATCGAAAAATTTATGACGATTCCAAAAAGCAAAAAGTTTGGGCGCGGCCAGGAGTTGAACCCGCGTCGTTTGTCTGGCACCCTTTCTGCCTATTGTAGTCCAGTTTTAATGGCTGTACTTTGTAGTCTAGATGTCAGTTTAGCCCTTCCGATGAAAAATCAGACAAAAATTCAAAAAGCAAAAAGTTTGCCGCGGCCGGGGTCGAACCCCGGTCGTTCGCCTGGTGGCTTTTCTATAGTCTGTAGTCCAGGTTTAAAGGCTGTATTCTGTAGTCTGGCTGCCAGTTTATAGATTTCAGTGCAAAAAAAGCTATTTCCATTTCGTATTCGGCACTATAGACAGTTCGAAAAAATCGAAGCCGGTCAGTCCCTCCCCTTTCTAGCCAATCGAATTCCAATTCTTCTCTTCTTATTCTTCCGCTTTTCCCACATTCTATTCACTACCCGTCTCGGTGCGTGGCAGAAAGAAAGATGTTTTGTCAAAATAATAGGCAGCCGACGGGAATTGATCGAGAATTTGATTCCATTTTCTCCTCATCCATTATCCCATTTCTCGCTTTTTTCCGGAATTCGTCATTTTCTAGCTGCAGAAATAGTTATAGTTTGTAGTCTGGCTGCCAGCTTAGTGTTTCCTTGCGCAAAACTGTCCAAGTTTCAAAAAGCAAAAAGTTGGCCCGTGGGCGAGGTTCGAACCCGGGGTGCGCCTATTAAATTTCTGTAGCTTGTAGTCTATTTTTAAATGCTGTATTTTATCGGCTGGATGCCAGCTTAGCGCCTCTATCGGAAGACAAGCTAAATTTTCAAAAAGCAAAAAGTTAGTCGCGGGCGGGAGTCGAACCCGGGTTGCTCGCCTGGTGGCTTTTTTGTAGTCTCTAGTCTATTTCGAGAGGTTGTAGCATGTAGTCTGTCTGCCAGCTTAGAAGTGTACCAATCGAAAAATCTCTCAAAGTTTCAAACAGCAAAAATTAGCCGCGGCCCGGACTCGAACCCGGGTCGTGCGCCTAGTAAATGTTCTATAGTTTTTAGTCTGGAAGTAAAATCAGCATTTTGTTGTCTTCCTGCCAGTTTACAGATTCCATCGATTTCTCGCGTGCTAGTAGCCGTGCTTTTTCCTCATTTCGCCCCCTTCCCTGCGATGCAACACAAAAATTGATAAGCCAAGAAGCGTCGCCCCTACTTGTCGTGATATTTTCAAATATTCCCCCTCGAAAGTGGGCCATTCCCGCCCCCAGGGCTACACAGATACGATGACTCATTTTTTTATTTTTTTATATAAATTTTAGACGTGCAAATCGATTTTAAAATTAATCTTTTTAAGTTTTGGAGTCACCCTGGTTCGAATCTTCCCGGGGCTCTAACTTTTTGCTTTTGGAAAATTTTATCGATTTTTATATGTATTTCTAAACTGGCAGCCAGACTACAGACTCCGCTCTAATGACCCATTTATATTTGTATTTTAAATTCCGTTATCGATTTTTAAAAGTTTTACTTTTTGGCGCCCGAAGCCTCGCTTTTTGCTTTTTAAATTTGGTCGGTTTTTTATGAAAATGTGTATACTGGCAGCCAGGCTACAAATTACAACCCTTAAACGGAGGCTACAGACTACAAAAGGCTACTAGGCAAACGCCCCGGGTTCGACCCCCGCCGGGCGCTAACTTTTTGCTTTTTGAATTTTCGTCTAGTTTTTCGATGAGATTCGCTTAACTGGCAGCCAGACTACAAAGTACCATCGCGGATTAAACGCCCCTGACCCCGAATGCGCGAATTTGGGGGCCATATTATTACATCCGCTTCTGGGGTGGGGGGGGGGGGTGAGGTATCTATGAGCCGACAGTCCGGCTGGCCGCAAGATGATCGATTGCCTATCTATTGGCGGGTGTTACAAATATTGCCCGGGGGGCATTTCGGAGAGCGATAGAACACTTTAGAGCGAGATAGAAAACGAGAGAAGCCGAATATTTTGATCCCAGATATTCGAATCGGCCTAATTTTTCGTAGTTTGTAGCTAGGGCTCTAATTCTTTTGAGAATAGCTTAACTGGCGGGCAGATTACAAAATACAAAGTTCAAATTAACCGGGGCAAGCTAGCAGTGGTCATTTGGGACGAGATTTCGGGTAGATAGGTTAGAGGCGGCGTCACTTTTTGTAGTTTAGAGTTAGAGTTCTAAAATTTTGCAGAGTAGCTTAACTGGTAGGCAGGTTATAAACACAGCGTCGCAAATACGGCTGCAGACTACAGAAAAGCTATTAGGCGAACAACCCGGGTTCGACTCCCGCCCGGTGCCAACTTTTTGCTTTTTGGAATTTTAATGGATTTTTCGGTTTAAAATCGTAACTGGCAGCCAGTTCGTCGTTTCCGCAAATGATCTCTGCTCGTAGTCGGGTTTCTGTCATGTCAAGTCATGTTTTTAGTGATTTTTTGAGGAGAGAGAGTGAGAGAGAGAGAGAGAGCGTGACAATTAGAGAAATGCCCTAGGGCCCATCCTCTCTCTCGGGGTTGATGGATGGGTAATGGCCCAAGAGAGGATCCAACCAGCTGTAACACACATTATCAACCCCTCCTTGGCCCCCTGGGTGATACCTGCCCTCCGGCTATTTCCCCCCAATTCCTGGCTAATTCTCTTTTCTGACACCCATTTCATTTTCTAAAAATCCTAAATGGACTACAACGAGCTGAAAGACGTACTTGCGAAGTAAGAAAAAAATTTGCAAATTTTTCGATTTTTTAAAAACTCAATCCACGAAATTTCGAATTTTTCTTGCTGGAATTGGTTGTAGTTTGTAGCCTGTCGTCCAGAATATCCATTTCAAAAAAGTTTTTAATTCCTAAATAATCCCTGCTAGCTGGTCGCCTTAAAAATCAAAAAACCTTCTTTTTGCCCCTTTACCTCCAAATTCAAATTCCTTAGGCAGGCTATCAGAGATTCTTCAGGAACTGTGGCATTTGTAAACGGCTTTTTTAATGTTTTTAATGCAGAAAGCTAGCAGAGGCAATTTGTGGAATTGAGCGCGCGCGAAAAAAACAAAAAGCGAAAATTTGTAGAAAAAATGTTTTATGAAAATGAATGGTTGCAGGCGAATTCCGGACGCTTATTACAGGCCGAAATAGATTTCCCGAAAAATCCATGAATTTTGGCCTAAAACCTAAAAGTCTCACAAAAAAAATGTTTCAAAAAAATTGCTCGTTAGATTAGAAGCTGCGAGAACCATTAGTTGCAGGTTATAACCATTAGCTTCAGAATTTCCAATCGATAAAATTTCATGAAAATTAAATAAAACTTAGGTTTTTAAGAGAATTAAATTATTTAATAAAATAAAAATAGCAATGTAAAATTTGGATGCTCGTGCTTCCCTGGCTGAAAGCAGACTAGCAACGGTTCTTTGAGGACTTTGCGAGGTAGACTAGCAGAGACACACTTGGAATCGATAAACTGACACCTGGGCAGCTAGCAGAGACCATTTTCGGAATTCTGGGCAGGCTAGGAGGGATTCTTTGTGGAAGTTGGGTGAGTATGGTGCAGGCGGGCTAGCAGCGATTATTTGAGGACTTTTCGAGGCAGGCTAGCAGGGAAAATCTAGGAATAGCTAAACTGACTGCCAGGGAGCAAGCGGAGACCATGTGCGGATTTCGAGGCAGGCTAGCTGAGATTCTTTGAGGAATGGAGCGGGGCAGGCTAGCAGAGGTTCTTAGGGAAAATTGAGAGGGCAAACTAGCAGAAACCCGATGGGTTCGGTCCATATGGTTCAAGAGAAAGGGCATACTGTACGTGTTTTTCGCGCGTTGCGTGCGGGTGCGCGGAATAGCAACTGGTTTTTAGCTGCGCGGGCCTGCTTTCGCAATTGCGCAATTGCGTTGCGGCCTTCCCTCCTTTCCAAAGCTACCGCACGTTTTATTAGGAGCCGGGCCGCTGTGGGCAAAAGCAAAACCGAAAAAAATTTTTAACTTAATTTTTAAAAAACCAAAAATTATAAAATAAAAAAATCTTTCAACAAAATTGATAGCTGGGCGCGCGATTAATGCCGTAATTTGTTCTCTGTATTGCCGTCTTTCAAAAATTACACGAAGTCTTCATTTTTATGGTATAAAAATCTTCATTTTTTATGATATAAAAATGAAATCGACGATAGAAATTTCATTTGGAGAATAAATAAATTGATTGATACAATAACAATGTCGAATTAAATGTCGAAAAACGAATAACTTTTGGAATCGCTAAGCTGACTGCCAGGGAGCTAGCAGAGACCATTTTCGGATTTCGAGGCAGGCTAGCAGAGGTCGTTAGGGAAATTTGAGAGGGCAAACTAGCAGCGACCCTTTGCGGACAGCTATTTCGGGAGCCGTTCTCCTTTCTTTTTTGGGGAGGGGCTAGGTGATGATTGGGCGTGGTGATTCAGCTATTGAAATGTTGCCAGCCCCTCCTCTTCTTGTTGGTAGCAGATCGCCGCGCCCTCAAAACGCCCCCCGTCTACCCCAAGTAGTACTACTTTTATACCTCCTTTTCTCCAAAGCTACAGTATCCAGCATTTAATTGATGGTTGTAGTTTGTAGTCTGGCGGCCAGTTTAGCTATTCCCGAAAGAATTAGAGCTCTGGCTACAAACTAGAAAAAGTTTGGCCGGATCGAGAAATCATGAAAACCAATTTTTTAAAGTTTTAATGTTTTTTTACAAACCCGTATCCAGCCTTTTGAATGACGATCGTAGTTTGTAGTCTGGCTGCCAGTTAAGCGGTTACCCAAAGAATTAGAGTCCTAGCTACAAACTCCAAAAATTAGCCTCATTCGAACACCTGGCTGACATCCAATTTTTCCGCTTTTCCGGTAGATTCCTGTTGACATTTGGGGGTACTGTAGATGATTGTTATGATCTATTCGAAAGAGGAGAATCAGTTCTATCACATTCCAACACTATCCTCTACCATATCCCCATATCTAACCATTTAAAGGGGGGCAGAACACCCGGAAAAATCAGATGTTTCACTTTTTGCAAGGAGAATTTAGTGGCGTGTGAAAGTAATGCGGATATATTCCTGAGTCTTTTGGCTAACCTGGATATCAGTTTATAGATTCTCATGAAGAAATGTGTATAATTTTTAAAAAGCAAAAAGTTAGCCGCGGCCTGGATTCGAACCCGGGTCGCTCGCTTGGTAGTTTTATGTAGTCTGTAGCCCGAAGGTTAGCGTTGTAGTCTGTAGGCTGGATGTCAGTTTATCCATTACGGTATAGATTAACGCTCTAAGTAATTGCAAACATTTTCCACGGAGTTTTGAAGTTATCGATTTTTCAGGCTAAACCGCACGGTGCAGATGGCCCAGCAGAGGGATCGACTGTCGCTCGATGAGGTCGGATTTTCTTAATAAAATTAACTTAATCAATCCAGGTTTTAGGAAACCTGGCGAAATTCTTAATTTTTAAACGAAAAACTGGAAAAAACGATTTTTCAAAATTTTTTCTGAAAATTCAATGTTACATTTTTGAACCTTAAATAGGAAAAATGAGATCCGGTAGTAAAAATGGCACTTTAAGGATAAAAATAAAAAATAAATGGGAAAATTAATTAAGCACAGGTAGAAACGTAGCTAAATATTGAATTCTAGGATCATACAAATGAGGAAAATTTCGCAAAAATGGTTCGGAATAAAATGTCACAATCTATATTCAAGAATAACGTAAAATGAAATTCGGTAATCAAATCGTTACCAAATATCTATATCACAATAGCCGCAAAAAAGGAATGTTTTTTAGCATATTTTTGGAAATAAAATGTTACATTTTTAACTAAAAAGTAAGGAAAATTAAATCCGGTAATGAACGATGTAAAGGTAAATATTATTGAAAACAATCAAGTGCAATAAGGAACGTAGCTTAATATTAACTTTATTAATGTTTCATTTTCCCTAAAAATAAGAAAATTTGCGCGTGTGCTAGTTCCGTTTTTTGTGGTGCGAGAAATGCGACTTCGACTTCAATCAGAATTATTTATTAATTGATAACGGATTATTTTAGATTTAGATTAGAAACAAATAAGCACGATCAAAATATGTGGTTTTAACTTTTTGTTCCAAAATAAAATGTTTCATTGCAAATTAAAAATACGAAAAATCAGGTCAGAATTAATGGTTGGGCGCTAGCCACGGGATAAATAGATTTCAATTGAAAGAAATTAAAAAATAATTTAGCGATAATCTAGAAACACTATTAAATTCAAAATTAAATCAAATAAGCAAATAAAATAAGAAAATTTCAGTATAAATTGGCTATTAAGTTGGCTAATCGATGTTAGGCTTTATTCTCCAGAAAAATAGAATGTTGCATTTTCAATTAAAAAGCACGAAAATCAGGTCAGGATTAATACTGCGCGGAACTGTATGATAAATCCAATTTTTATGAAATTGAAATAAAAGTAATTAATCGCGATGAAATTAAATCCAGTTTTAATTGAATTGTTTTATTGTTTTTACCTATTTTTTTAGACGCTAATCTCGATCAACCAGACGCTGCAGACGATTGGCGGGCTACTCGAGACTGTTCAGGTATTTTCATTTTAATCTTAATTAGCTTGATTAATTTCAAAGAATTTTATTAATTTTCCTAATAATTTTTATGCGTTATACGTTAAATAATCATAATTTATTTAATTTAGGTTATAAGCCAATAAAAATAAAAATGTTCTGATTTTTTCGTTTACGTTATCGGGAAAAATTGCCATTTTTTAAAAATGGAAAAAGATGAAACGTTTTTAAAGAAATGAAGTTCTCGAAATGAAAATCAATTTGGCCTTTTTTAACGGTTTTTTAAAGTTTATGGATTCATTGAGTTTTATTTAAACTCAAACTCCGGATTTTCAATCTTTTCCCGTTTTTCATATTAAAGTTTATACTTTAAATCTCGTAATTGCTTTTCGTCTCTAAATTTTTGGTAGTTTAATTCTTGTTTAAAATATCCTTTAAATTAAAATTGAGCATTAAACTATGCCTTATCAAGTTGTTTTAATATTTTACGTTGAAACGAAAAAGATTCCTGATGGGGGCATTATGAAAGATTGCCGGTTTTTGAGAATGGAAAAATTTGAAACATTCAAAAACAAATTTCCTAGACAAAATCGATTATTTTTTCTAACGGGCCTTTTCGAAATTCACACAATTTAGGATTCCGAATTTAAATTAAGTTTACAAACTCGAAGTTAAATTCTTAAAATCGTCAATTAAAAAATTTCATTTTTAGAAAAAGTTTTGCGATTTTTAATTTGGTGTTTTTAAATTGTTTTTGGTGGTTTAGTTCTAATTTAAAGCACCGTTTAATTAGATTCTATTTTTTTTACGCGTTTCTTCGTGTCATAAGCGTTAAACTATACATGTTTAAACCCGCTAGAAAATTTTGGCGCGGAAAATAATCCTACCTTATATAATTTTGGGGTGTATCTCTGTGTGTGTGTGTGTCCGGCGCTAGGGAGGGCTACTTTGCATAATTCCAAAAAATACAAATTTCCTCATTCTTGCAAGTTGCACGCGCGGGTGTGGTCGGAGGAGGGCAGGGGTCCGAAGGACCTAAGCTATCGGAAAGCCAAATTTCTCATGCAAAGGCCGCATTCCAGCGCCCAGGGCCCGCGAAGCGGGTTTTGGGCGCTGGTTGTAGGCATAAAATTGCAGGAATTGTGAAAAATTGCCAATTTTTGAAAATGGACAAAGTTGAAACATTAAAATAAATTTTCCAAAAAAGGCTTTAATTTAAAATGACGCTTCATTCGGTTAAAATTTGCAGGTAGCCGTGCTGATCGTAGCGATCGCCCTCTCATTTCTCCTCATCGGCATGACGGCCACCTGCTACTATGCAAAGTACAAGAAATATAGCCGGGTGAGTCGGCAAAGTTTTGTATTTTGTAGTCTAGCTGTCAGTTTAGCGATTCCAAACAAAAAATTAGTTCGGTTTTCAAAAAGCAAAAAGTTCGCCCCGGGCCGGGGTTCGAACCAGGGTCGTTCGCCTGTCAGCGATTCTGTAGTCTGTAGCATTAAAGTCATAGTTGTAGTTTGTAGGCTGGCAGCTAGTTGAGTGATTCCAAACAAAAAATTGGTTTGGTTTTCAAAAAGCAAAAACTTATGCTGCGGGCGGGGGCCGAACCAGGGTCGTTGGCCTGGTTGCAATTCTGTTGTTGTAGCCTGTAAATCATAGTTGTAGTTTGTAGGCTGGACGTCAGTTTAGTTACTCTCAAATCAATTAGGGCCCCAGCTACAAACGACAAAAAGATAGACCAAGTAGAAAATCTGGCAAAATCTCAAATTTTGCGATTTTCCGCCAGATTCCTGTAGACATTTGGGGGTACTGTAGATGATTGTTATGATCTATGCGAAAGAGGAGAATCAGTTCTATCACATCCCAATACTATCATCTACCGTATCCCTATCTATAGCCACTTAAAGGGGGCAGAACACCCCGGAAATCGCGATTTGGCACTTTTCCGAAAGAGTCCTATTAACGTTTTGGGGTAGTTTACCTACTTTTTAGAAGTTGTATTTTGTGGTCTGACGGCCAGTTTAGCGATTCCGAGCTTCAAACAAGTTTTTTATCAGGTATCAACCGACGAGGAGCGGCGAGCGTACCGAGCAGCGGTCAGTTTTTTGGAGTAGCAAAATTCGTATAATTAAATATTATTAAATGATGCGTCGAATCATTTTAATAAATTCTATGTAAATTAAATTTACCTTTTTTTTGTTTTCGAAAATATTTTTTAATATTTTTTGAAAAATAATTGGCCGCAGCAAGGCGCCGCTTTATTTTTATAGATAAAAAATTATTTTTATTTACGCTGTATTGTAGGAGATGCATGATGAATTTTAGGATTTTTGTGAGGAACATGTTTCAAAAATTTTTATTGTTTCAAATACGTCCATCAAATAATTTGTTTTACGACGTCTAATGGCGAATTTTCTGATTTGAACGGTATATTCTTTAATGGATTCCCCTGTTAGATTTAATTCAAAAATTAAGGGGAACGCATGAATATTCGATGGAACGGAGCTTTTTTGAGTTTTTAAAGGACCCTGATTTTTCAAGGTATGGCTTTTTGCTAATTTTTGTTTTCGAATTTTGCAAATTTTGACAGCCGGAAGAAGGTCATTGAATAACTATTCTCCGGACGGCATATTCTGTTCCTTAGATGAAACATTATTTTTTTACGGAAAATATCGAGTTAAATTTAGTTAAACCCGGTTTTGAGCTATTAGAGGGTAGGTTTTCTCATTAAAAAACTAACGGGGAAAAGGGATTTGATTTCTATGTTTTCGACAATGAATCCTCGGATTTAGGATTTTCAGAAAAAAAATGTTGCAAACAATCAGATTCTTCCGGCTGGATTTCCCTGAATAGTCCATCAAGAAGATCTAATAAAAACTAGCTAAAGCCTCGATTTGTTAAAAACCCTATTTTTCAGGGCCTTGATCGGTTTTTCGAAATGTAATTCGAATTTTAATCAGCAGCGACGACTGCATCATTAGCTAATCTCAAGATGGCACCTACCGTTCCGGATGAAAAATTACTACTTTTTGCATGTTTATAGGAACCTTATTTTTTTGTTATATTTGAGGGTTTTTCTAAGTTTCAGTTTTTTTTTCTTTCCATCTATTAATTGGAAACTAGCCAGACCCCAGATGCTATTTACTCTATGAAACATTATTTTTGAATTTTTTTATGTTTTTCAAACCATTTTCACCGTTTATCAACGTTTATGAACGTTTGTCGCGATTTTTGGGTTCAGCTTAAATTTAAGTTCTAAGCGCTACACCAAAATCACTAATTGGCACGCCGAGCAGATAATCTGTGCATTGGATGAAACATTAATTTTTTTTGCAAAAACTAGCTAGGGAAATTCATCTAAAGGGCACGTTCAGGGACGTTTTTTGGAAAAAAGCAAAGAGTTTGGCCGCGGCTGGGGGTCGAACCCGGGACTCCCGCTCGGGAGACGCGGATGGATACCAGTCAGCCACAGCTACAACCTAGCGAGGGGATGAGGGGCACCCCACCCCGGAAAGGAGGAGAAGAGGAAAGGTTTAATGTTTAATGTTCACCAGAATTTATCCATCCCAACCGTCTTTCCTACAATAATTCTTATCGCCAATTCTCACGCCTACAATTCCAGCTGAAACCCTTATTTTTAAAATCTGATTTTCAAAAGGTTTTTATGTTTCCTTTTTTTTCGTTATTTTTGTCTTCAGCTTTCAAGCAAAATTTAGGAGGTCGAATAGAACGCAGAATTAACAAATTCCCAGACGACTTTTCCCCTTTTATTGGATGAAACATTATTTTTGTAATTTTTAAAAAGGACCTGGTTTTTCAAGGTACTTTATCGGTATTTTTGCATTCAGCTTTAATACAAAATTTAAACCAGTTTTAGGCCGGTAATATTTGGCTTGTCTTTAAAAAAATAAGAACTTCTTAAAATGTCAGCACCCGAACGAATGGAATAATTGGCAGAAAGCCAGTGCTGACAATAATTTTATTAGATGAAGCATTCTTTTTTTGAATTTCTAGTTTTTGAAACGTTTTCACTTTTCCAATTTTTCCTGGTGTTTTTTGGCTAAAAAGAAAATTGAAATTTTGGTGATATTTTCAAAAAAAGGCAAAGAATTACGAAAAACTGAGAAATTGGGACAGCCCCGGCCCGCAGATTCACTTTATTTCATGAAACGTCATTTTTGCAATTTTTGGCCGATTTTAGGGAATTAAATTTATTTCAGTTTCTGATTTTGGGACTTCGCGCTCCAGGAGAAGCAGCTGATTTTTATATTTGCGAAAAATGCCCGAGTTCATGGTTTTTAGCAAAAATACGTTTAAAATTTTTTACTTTTCGGGCTGGGTTTTTTTCTAATAATACTCAGTGACTAGTATTGACGATAAATTTGGCTGAAACGGACCATTTTCCGCGAACACTAATTTTCAAGAACGTTTCATTTATTTTTCTGCTTTGTGTCGGTATTTTTTGGCTAGAAAAACAATTTAAATTTTTTTATATCGTAAAACCGAAATTATTATTATTCACCGTGGACAGGCGGAATGGCAACCGCAGATTCCCTTTTTTTATGAAACACCCTGTTTTGGGTAAAACCTGTCACGCTGAAATTTAATTGGATTGTCAGGGATGTGGCACGCCATTTATATGTTCGAAAAATTAGAAAAATTCAGAATTTTTCGAAAATCCGGAAAAATCCGTTTGTCAAAATTTTGAAGAACTTAATCCTGAGAATTCCCTTTGTCAGGGTATTTCTGAGAGTAGTTTGTAGCCTGTCGTCCAGAATCTCGATTTTCAAGATAAATTTTGATTTCCTAAAGAATCCCTGCTAGCTGGCCGCCTTGGAAAACTCGGAAAATCGCTCTTTTTATGGGGAGGCTGGTAGAGATTTTTGAGGAAGTTGGAGGGGCAAACTCGCGGACAAGCTTTGGGAACTTGCAAACTGACAACCGGGGAGCTAGCAGAGGCCATTTGCGGACCTCGGGGCAGGCTAGCAGGGATTATTTAGGCGACTTAGGATCGTCTTATCCGTAGGTTGGCAGGGATTTTTTGCGGAATTCGAGAGGCAAACCAGCCGAGAAAATTCGGGAACTTGCAAACTGACAACCGGGGAGCTAGCAGAGACCATTTGCGGACCTCGGGGCAGGCTAGCAGAGATTTTTTGGGCTAATTTCCGATTTTCAGCCCCCCACCGACGAGGATCGATTTTCGTATCGTAAAGGCGAATACCATCCGACGGATATTTAATTGATTTTGGAAATTCTATAATAACTCTATTTAATTAATGCAATTGGTTTGATTTGGGTATTTTTTGGATTTAAAAAAATCATTATTGTATTTTTTTCGTATTTTTTTTTTTGGCGATTACCGTGCTGTGATACATTCTTTGTGCCTATCATCTTGTTTGTCGAATAAATCGAAATGATTACAAGATTAAAAATTAAACTGGCATCCAGACTACAAAATACAACTTTTAGTGTGAGGCTACAGACTACAGAAGAGTTATCAGGCCTATGGCTGGGGTTCGAATCCCGCCCAGAGCCGACTTTTTGCTTTTTGAATTTTTTAAGGAGTTTTCTGCTGGAATTGCTGAACTGGCACCCAGACTACAAACTATAAACTTGGGAGGTACACATGGGATAACGGGGGGGGGGGGGGGGGCACTCATTATTATGAAATTTGCAATTAATGAGGGATTTTGCGAGTGCCATTCGATAGAGCGTCGAAAAATATACTAAGAGAATCAAAATCATGTAATGGAAATTTTTTATTGAATAAACAAAAATTGAGGAAAATCTATGGGCAGCACATAGGATAACGGGGGGCGGGGGATTTTTGGCGTTTTGAATATTTTCGATATTTTGAAAATGCCATTCGATAGAGGACCGAAAAATATACCAAGAGTTTTTTTACAGCCCGAAAAAAGCATATTTAAAAATACTTTTATCATATGAAAAGTTTGAGTGCCCCCCGTTATTCCCCCCCTTCCCCCGTTATCCTATGTGTACCACCTGGGATACTCTCCACAATACCCTGACGCGTTACTAGGTGTTCCTTCGACAAAAGTGAAACATCTGATTTTTGCGGGTGCCCTTTTCCCTTTAATTGGGTAGATCTAGGGATAGGGTAGATGATAGTGTTGGGATGTGATAGAACTGATTCTCCTCTTTCGAATAGATCATAACAATCATCTACAGTACCCCCAAATGTCAACAGGAATCAAGCGGAAAATGGGAAAAATCGGATTTTGCGAGATTTTCGAAAGGGTCTAACTTTTTGTAGTTTGTAGCTAGAGCCCTAACTGCTTGGATAGTAGCTAAACTGGCATCCAGACTACAAACTGCAACTTTGACTCTGCGACTACAGACTACATACAAAGCTAACAGGCCCGCACCCGGGTTCGATTTCGGCCGAGGTCTAAGCTTTTGTTTTTTTTGGAAGAGTTTTTAGATTTTTCTGTTGGAATGGCTAAGCTGGCATCCTGACCACAAAATACAAATGTCATTTGGAGTATACTGTACTTGAAAAGGTGAATTTTATTAGGGTATCCGCTTTATCGAGTGCATCTCCCACACATTTTGTATGTGGTCCATCGCGTTTTTTGGGTCCCTGAAAATTCATATTTAGTGGAATTAAACTAATTAATAATTAGGTAATCGGACGAATTGAAAATGAATTTTAATGATTTCCAAAATAGTGAAATTTTGAAAAAATGTTTCAGTTTCAAGTAAAAATATTGAATTTGTGATAGCTATAATCTCGAGTTTCGCCGCCACCAATTTTTAAAAAAAATAAATAAGAAATGAATTATAATAATTTTATAATACATTTAATAGTTACTACATCTAGATTTAAATATCAAAAAATTAAAAAATAATTTTGTTACTCACATTTTCTCCGCAGCTACGATACTGGCGGCAGTGGGGTGATTTTGAAGAAAATACGGCCGAAGCTCCTCGTTTCGCCACAGGCAAATTATAGGAAACGAGAGGTACTGTAGCGGGAAGATCAGCGCTGAATACGTCTCTAAAACATGTAAATCAGTAAACTGACATCCAGACTACAACGTACAACTTTTTTTCTGAGGCTACAAACTACAAAAAACTACCAGGCGAACGACACGGGTTCGATCCCCCGCCGGAGCCCAACTTTTTGCTTTTTGAATTTTGTAAAGGTTTTGCTTTTGGTGTTGCTAAACTGGCTGCCAGACTACAAAATACAACTTTTCTGCTGAGGCTACAAACTACAAAAAAGCTTTTAGGCGCATGACCCGAGTTCGAACCCTGCCGGCCGCTATTTTTTTGCTTTATGAGAATTTGGCAGATTTTTTGCTTGTAATGTCTGAACTGGCAGGCAGACTACAAGCTACCACTATTATTTTGTGGCTACAGGCTACAAAAGCCTGCCAGGCGGACGGCCCGGGTTCGAATCCTGCTCACGGCAAACTTTTCAATTTTTGAAATTCAAGCTTATTTCCGATTGGAATGAGTATAGTGACAGGCAGACTACAAACTACAACTTTCCTGGGAGGCTACAGACTACAAAAATTCCAAAATCACCTTAAAAAGTGCATAGTCGTGCAGGGAGTTGATGGGCACGAATATCATCAGAACCGTCGTGATTTGCATAAAAACCGAAATCGCACAGCACAGCGCGACGTTTGGCAACAGGAAACGAAGGGATTTCAGGCTGAAAAATCGAACTAAAAATTCCTTAATAGATTTTTTTAATTTGTAAAAATGTTTTCAAAAGTTTTAAAATCTCCAAACGGAAGCTTATTCCTATTAATTATCTAATTTATCTATAATATTAAAGGTTCCAATTTTTCTATAATTTCTATTTGATTAGTAAGTTTTTAGGGGCAATTAATGGCTTAATCTTGTTAAAACCAGACGTGTCGACGTGTGATGAGCCAAATGCCAACAACCGTTGCGGCTTTGGTTAGTAATTTTTTCGAAACATTTTTCTTAAAAATTTTTTTTGGTTTTTTTTTGCCTGCACTAGCTTATCATCTCGTAAGCGGTCGGCCATTTTCCAAAAAGATAGATTTTTACTCCGCGAAGAATTTTAAAAGTGGCGCAAAATTTATTGCGACTTTCTCATTGCCGCCTTGGAGGCAAAGCCAACCACTAATTTTGTTGAAACATTTTCTCAGAAAATTTTCTGTTCGTGGCTTTTATCTCAGGTTTGATTATGATCGCGTAATCGGTTGGCGACATGCGAAAAATATAGCTTTTTAAGCCTTTTAAAGGGGCTCCGAACTGCCAAATCAAAGCTCTTTTGGGAGGGCTCTTTGATTTCTGGCAAATTGCCAGCGGGTGCTGCGGGACCAGATCCCTCACCTTTCGATTTTTGCGCGCAGTTGTTTTTGCCCGGTTTCTTTGTGAAAACACTCAAATTCGCGCATTCTGAGCCCATTTTTGAAATCCTCACTCAATTTGAAATAGTTTTGGTGTTTTAATCATCAAATTTGGCCCAGAAACAGCCGAGAACGTGATTTCGAGGTGACAACGGGGAATTTCAAATTTGCGAGCTTCCGGCGCCCCTAGGTGTACAGAGGCCTCCCACGTACAGGGCTCCCATTTTCGGGCCGTCACTCCGTTTTGGCATTTCGTAGCCCCTTTAAGCTTTCCAAAATTTATTGCGTTTAATTTGTTACTTCTTCTCTCTTGGAATTGCCACTCGGGTGCCAGGCCCAGTTATTGACTTTTCTTGAAATATTTATTCTGAAAAATGGTCGGTTTCTGTTTTTTTTCATGCAAGTCCATTGGATCGCATAATCGGTTGGCTATATGCCAAAGTGTGGCTATATGCCAGTTTTCATCTATCCAGGAAGAACAAAAACCCTAATTGATTTAAAAATTTTTTAATTTCGAACTATTTCTGAAGTCAATGCCTAGACAAATTGCGCGTCTGACTAGTAATTTCTGTAAAACATTTTCACGAAAATTTTTTTGGCCATTTGCTTTTATTTCGGCGCCTCTTTTCTCATTTCGTAATTTGGCCACTTGCCAAAATGCCGATTTTCATCTGCGAATTCAGGATCATAATTCTAAAAGCACTTCAAAATTGATTGCGCCGCGCCCTAGTGACTATTACCACCCTCATTGAGCCTCCGGCTAGTGATTGTTTTGAAACCTTTTTTCCGAAAATTTTTGGCACTTTGCTTTTTCGTGGAAGCGTTCTAATGATCGCGTAATCGGCTGGTAATTTTACAAAACGTCGATTTTCATCTGCGAACGGCAGAATCAACCGAAAAATTAGTAGTGTATGTAAAACCCCGGAAGAAATTACCCCCTTGTCGTGTGTCTAACCTGTTATTTTGCTGAAACATTGTTTTATAAGAATTTTTTTTTGCTTTTTGCCTGCACTAGCATATCATCGCGTACTCGCCGATTATGGCCTTGATTCTGCAGTCATTTAGCTGAAACATTTTTTCAGAAAAAATCTCTGCTTTTGGCTTCTATTGCAGACCCGCTCTGACTAGGGAAGTATCTGAACTTGCCATCGAATCTTGAGAAGTCAGATACACCATACGACGCGCCGTACCGCGAGGATTCCAAATATGTAATAAAATCAACGGGAGCGCATAACGGTAAAAAAGTTATGAGCATTTTAAGTTTTACATTGAAATCCGCCGCCGCGAGAAGAGCCCCTCTCAGCGTAGCCTGTCTATCGGTCTCGTGGCCTAGTGGTGTGCGCATGGGTCTCTGGATTGTATGACCAGGGTTCGGCTCCCCTCACGATTTTTATTTTTTTTGCTTTTTGACCAGTTCCTACTTTTTGCATGTCCAAACTCGGGAATAAGTTTTTCTTGACTGTGTGGCCCCTAAAAAGCACCAGCGATGATAAAATAACCTCCGGCAACAAAACCAGGATTGGACGCTTTCTATATCAAAGTTGGCAAAATCATCGGAAACCGCCCTTTTAAGGCTCTGTGCGAATTCGAAGAATTTAATTTTTCAAAAACGGAACAATACATCTTGATCAGCAGAAAATTCCCTTTCGAATGAGCTAACTTACCTGCGCTTTACGCTAAATTCTCGAAAAGTCTTCGGCTAGCTGGCCATACCCTACCCTTACACTGCATTCCAAAAATATTTTTTGCGGAAATTTTTGGCAGCCGTATGTAATATAGCTCATTTGAAAGAGCTTTCTTTGTTGAACAAGGAGCACTAATCAGTTTAGACTAAATTCCATTCCGCGGGATAATACAGGGTCTCAAAGTTGCTGTTTTTCGTCATTTTGCCGACTTTGAACCCTCATAACTTTTTTTACCGTTATGTGCTCCCGTTGATTTTATTACATATTTGGAATCCTCGCGTCACGGCGCGTCGAATGGTGTATCTGACTTCTCAAGATTCGATGGCAAGTTCAGATACTTCCCTAGTGAGTGGATTTTAGTTTGTTTCTGTCCAGTTTTACGCGGCTTTTTTCGTGTTTTAAAGGGCCATTGAAGGCAAAATGTGCCGTACCTCGACCGCAGCTCGTAGCGTGACGAGAGAACGGGTGTTGAAAGGAGGCTGAGCCTAAAAAATTATAAACATTGAATTGCTATTTTTTTAAAAAGGTTAATTAGAATTTTTGAAAAGAAATGTTTGGTAAATTTTTAACCTGCAAAATAACTCAATCATTACAAAATTTTAAAAACGTAGTTTTTGAAACATCACAAATTCTACCAAAATTTCAGTCTGGTTTTTTCTGATTTTTTCCTTGAATTTTTACAGTTTTCCGTCACACTCCCTTTAAAATCACCAACTTTGTCTTCCTGCGCAAGAGAACGTGCAAAACGAGGAGGGCGGAGGCGCTGAGAATGTTCACCGGCACTGTCCACTCCACGATTGTCCACATTGTGATCGCCCCTACCTGAAAAGCAGCGATAAATCGTCATAATCGCTAAACTGCCATCCAGGCTACATACTACACGTTTAATTTTGAGGCGATAGACTGCAGAAAATCGATCAGGCCAACGATCCCGGTTCGATCCCCGCCCGCAGCTAACCTTTTGCTTTTTGAAAATTGTTCAGGTTTTTCTTTAGGAATCGTTAAACTGACATATAGACTACAAATTACACCTATTAAAATGACCTACAGTACCCTAGACGTCAATAGGACCATTTCGGAAAAATTGCCAAAATCATGGTTTTCCGGGTGTTCTGCCCCCTTTAAATGGCTAGATATAGGGAGAGGGTAGATGATAGTGTTGGGATGTGATAGAACTGATTCTCCTCTTTCGAATAGATCATAACAATCATCTACAGTACCCCCAAATGTCAACAGGAATCACGCGGAAAATCGGGAAACTGGGTTTTTGCGAAATTTTTAAGGTGGTCCAACTTTTTGTAGGTCGTAGCTAGATATCTAATTTTTTGGGAGCTGCTAAACTGACATTCAGACTACAAAATACAACAATAAAAACCGACCGTAGTCGATGCGCAGTACGGTAGTAGCTGGCCAGAGTCTCCTCGGAAAAAGCCGCGCCACGCCCCGGAAACGGCTTCCGGAAGGCCGTACCACTGTAAAAATAGGATTTTCTGGGATTTCATGAACTTTTAATTAATTTAAATTTTCAGCTGGGATTAAAAATGTTTCAAGAATTTTTAAAAACCACCAAAAATTTGATTCTTTAATTCAGTGCTCTTTTGCTGTCCTTTTTAAACAAGTTTTATCCTTCGAGATATTTTTATTTTATAATTTAAATCAGTTGAAAATAAAACGAATTTTCGGTAACTACAACCAACAACTTCAAATGTTTCAAAAGTCAAGAAAACCCACAAAAATTTGGTTCTTTAATTGCTGTAGATAATCCAATCACTAAAATTCCAAAAATTATATTACTTTTAATGGCTTCTTGATACTAGTAATTTGATTCAATATTTAAAAAATTAAAAATAGGAAATTAGCACGTAAATTAAAAATCTAAAAATTTTTGAAATCAAAAAATTTGATTTTTTCGAAATAGAAGTTTCTATTGTTTATTTTTTTGTTATTTGAGTATTGTTAGTTTCCTTCAATTGTTTGAAAATATATTTTTAGAATTAGAAGTTACCGTTAACGCGACGACAATCAGGACGATCGGAATTCGGCGTTGCGTCTCGTAGCTTTTCGCGTAGAACAACGCAATGCTCCGTTCGGCCGTTATTAGAATATAGGAGAAGGAAACCACCTGGAATATTTTTAAATCGTTAACCTGTCAGCCAGACTACAAACTAGAACTTTTTTTTGTGACTACATACTACAGAAAAATTAATAGGCGAACGACCCGGGTTCGACTCCCGGCCGCGGCAAACTTTTTGCTTTTTGAAAATTTAGCCGAGTTTTAAATTACCAGGGCTAAAATGGAAGACAGACTTCAAACTACAACTCCTGTTTGGAGGATACAGACTATAGAAAAAGTACTAGGCAAACGTCCCGGGTTCGAATCCCGTCCGCGCCCAACTTTTTGCTTTTTGAGAATTTAATGGATTTTTCGATTGGAATTGTCAAACTGGAATTCAGACTACAAACTACAACAATACCTTTACAGCTGGCAGCGTAATCGAGCTAATCGCCATACAAAACGAGTACTCCTCCATGAAGTCGCAGGGCGTCTGGAAGTAAAATCCGAAATGATCTCTGCTAGTTGCCCCTCATACCGTACTCCTCGCCAGTACGGCCAACCGTAAAGAGGCGCGTAGAGTAGTGAAGGCCGTGCGGAATAGCATCCCAACAACGACGTTGAGGAGCAGGATTTGTAGATGGATGTGAAGGTGCTAAATTGGGTCAAATAGCGAAGTCAAATAGAAGAGTCAAAAGGTGTATTTTGTAGTTTGGATGCCAGTTTCGACATTCCAACCCACGAATCAGTTAAAATTTCAAAAAGCAAAAAGTTAGCCGCGGTCGGGAACCGAACCCGGGTCGTGCACCTAGTAGCTTTTGCAGCCTGTAACCTCCAAATAAAAGTTGCAGTCTGTAGCCTGGATTCCACTTTAGCTATTCCAAACACAAAATATACGAAGTTTTCAAAAAGCAAAAAGTCAGCCGCGGCCGGGAATCGAACCCCGGTCGTTCGCCTGGCACCCTTTTTTGTAGTTTGTAGCCCCAAAATAACGTTTGTACGCTGTAGTCTAGCTGTCATTTTCGTCAACTAACCGGATTTGCAAGCATTTTGCCCATCACATAGATACAGGAGAGGATTATTGTGACGTTGATGCAGACGAGGTAGATGAATATCGGGGCCACTGTCTGAAAATTGTAGTCTGTAGTCTGGAAGTCAAGGTTGTAGCTTGTAGTCTGGCTGCCAGTTTGGCAACTCCCCTCCAGAAATCAGGAATTTTCGAAAACGAAATTAGGGTGAAAATTAAAAGTTTCAAGAAAATAGCATCTTTCGCATTTTTCTGGAAGTGTATTGTAGTAGGCGCTTTTTTTTCCTCTGTATTTAAAACAAGAATTCCGCTTTAGCAATTCCTTTCCTAAAATTTGGTATTTTCGGAATTCGGTTAAAATGAAAGGTTTCAAGAAAATATAAATTTTCGTAATTTTCTGAAAGCATAGTACATGCCACTACTTTTGACGCTACTTTTTCGCAACTGTATTTTGTAGCCGGGATCGCGGTTCAGCGCTGCGAATCCAACAAAAGGGAATTTTTCAGAAATTAAAAGTTTCAAAATACAATTTTTCACAATTTTGTCAAAGAGTTTCGGCTTAGAGTTTCCGCTTTCTGTAGCTACTTTTCGCGACGGTTTTTTGCAGTCTGGCTGTTAGTTTAGTAACCCTGCTCCAAAAGTTTTTAATTTGTCAAAAAAAGGCAGAGTTTAGGAGTTTAAAAAACCGAGTTTTTCACTTTTTCCGAAAAGTTCCTGGTGACGTTTAGTGGTACTGTATCTGATTTTAGCAATTGAATTTTGTGGTCTATCGACCAGTTTAGCAACATCTCTCCAAAAATTTGGAATTTTTCGGATTAGCGATCCAAGCCAAAAAATGTAATTTTTTGGAAAAAAATAAAAATTGAAAGTTTCAAGAAAATATCATTTTTCGTGTTTTTCAGAAGGGGCACTGGTGTTATCTAGCGCGGCGATCTATGGTTTTTAACGCAACTATTTTGTAGTCTGGATACCAGTTTATCAATTCCCACCAAAATTTAGCTAAATTCCCACCTGGGTGACGCTCAACGCCAGGGAGCAGTTGTCCATTCACTGCAACACCTAAAATACTGCATCAATACTTTAATAAAATGAGAACGAGCAGAGATCATTATGAACGAGCCAAAGTGCATACTGCCCGCCATTTTCCAGGAAATTGGGGGTCTTGAAGTGAAACGTACATTTTTTTACGCCATTACGACAAGAAAAATCCATTTCCAAATTACAGCTTCCGGGGAGGGGAAAGTTGGCACTTTTGCCCCAGATGAGTTTTACATTGATTTTGTTTTGGTTGTAGTCTGTAGTCTGGTTGCCAGTTGAGCGATTCCAATCGAAAAACCAACCGAAAATGCAAAAAGCAAAAAGTTAGCGGCGGGCGGGGGTGGAACCCGGGTCTTGCGTCTGGTAGCCTTCTGTAGTTTATAGCCTCAAACTTAAACTTGTGGTCGGTAGTCTGGCTGCCATTTTAACTTTTCGCACACAACCTGGGGCTCTAGCTACAAACTATAAAAAGTTAACCAAATCCAAAAATTGGGAAATCTCATTTTTTCGCATTTTCCGCTAAATTCCTGTTGACATTTGGGGGTACTGTAGATGATTGTTATGGTCTATTCGAAAGAGGAGAATCAGTTCTATCACATCCCAAACCTATCATCTACCATATCCCTATATATAACCATTTCAAGGGGGGCAGAACATCCCGAAAATCGCGATTTCGAATTTTTCCGAAATGGTCCTATTGACGTTCCGAGTACCATAGCTACTTTTTTTAAATTGTATTATGTAGTCTGGGTGCCAGCTTAGCCATTACAGTCCAAAAAGACTCGTACTTTCGCCTATTTAAAAATTTCGATAGCTAAGGCGGAACACAAGTAAAAAAAAAACTAAAAATCATCGAAAAGCAGGCTAGCAGAAATTCTTTGAGACGGCAATGATCAAACTGGCTGGAGAGATGAACGTTGGACCCGAAAAGGCGGCTTTAGAATTGCTTAGATGCCCTTGGGGGGTATGAAAGGAAAGAATAGGGCCGGGGCGGCAGTGTGTGCCCCCGGAAATGGACGCGAATTCGGAAACTGGGTGGGCAAACGGAGGGTAAGCTAGATTTTGGACGCAGTGGCTTGTGATCTGGATGCCAGTTTATAGATCCATGGCGAAAAAATAAGAATTTTTTCAAAACGCAAAAAGTTATGCCGCGGCCGGGGGTCGAACCCGGGTCACTCGCCTAGGACCTTCTCTGTAGTATGTAGCCTCGAAATAAGAGTTGTCGTTTGTAGTCTGGCTGCCAGTTTAGGAATTCCCCACGAAAATGAACTAACATTTCAAAAACCAAAAAGTTTCGGCGGTAATTCCGGGCGGAACATGAAAATTTTCGAAACACATTATTTAAGCGATTTTCAATTTTCACCACGCTATTTACAGCTTCTCTTTTTTGAGAAAGATGTGTTTCAAATATTGATTAAATTTTAGAGAATTGAAAAATAATAATTTTTCCACCTTACCCACAAAAACCAGCAATTTTTTGGATTCCTGTAAATATGAATGATTGTAAATTACTTCATCCGGCCACTACATCATTCACAATTAATAACCGTTTAATCCGAGACTTTCCGTGTTTCTGTGATACGAATAAATGCACATGCGCATTCGAATTCGAAATCCGCGCGGCACCTGCCAAAGTTATGAAACAAATTTTTTGCGAGGGCGGCACGATCTCGATTCTACATCTTAGCCGTTTCAAGAATTTTTACCTTGACAAATTGATTAGTTTGATATTTATGAATTTTGTATATTAGCGCGCCTATTAATGCGCACATGTTTTACCGTAAAAAAAATAATTAAAACGTTAAAACGAGAAGTTTAGATAGTGCCAGTAATTAGGCAGAAAATTAACAGCGCACGACGTTCTATTGATTAACACTGACAATCCGGACCGAAAATGGAATATTCGCGAAACACTTTTTTTTTGGAAAAACCATTTTTCTTTTTCCAAATAGTTTCAGAATTTTTTAATCAATTACAACGCCGGATCAGGATTTGTGGATCTGGAAGCGGTAAGGCGTTTCTATGAAACACATTTTTCAAAAAACATTGCTCAAAATATAACTTGAAAAACAAAAAAGGAAAATTGAGCCATTTAGACTACCGATTCAGATGGGTCGTCAGGTGCTCAGAAAGGAACATTTTAGAAACATATTTTTGTAAATATTGGTTTTGAAAACACATACTGTATATCACTGTTCGAGAATCAAATCTATCAAATCAAGAAATCCTATCCTATAAGCGAGAAAAGTATGTTTGTTTTCTGTAATGACGAGTTCTCGGCCGTCAGGCCGAATTTCCGGTTGATTAATAATAATAAACGGTATATTAATGCGTCCGCGAATAACCAACGTATTCAATAATTTTATACAATTTTTCAAAAAAAGAAGTTGTTGTAATTAAATTTGAAACGCAACGGTCTAATTAATATTGATGAACACTATATTAATACGTCTACGAATTCCCAAGTTATTTAATAAATTAACGCAATTTGGCCACGTGAAAAGGAAATATTTTTCGGTAGAACTTCCAAGGACCGATTATGATTTGCGATTTCGGCGGTAGTAAGGCGATTTTTCGAAACACATTTTTTCAAGGCTAGCAGCAACTTTTGTGGAATTTGAAAATCTTAATCCGTACACTGGATGGCAGTTTAAAATATGGCCCGGGCAACTAGCCGTGATTCTTGCGGAATTTTCGAAAAAAATCTCGAAAGTTCTCCTAAAATTTCGAAAAAATTTAGGTTTAAAATTTTTTAAAAAAATCTAAAAATCGAAGCACACCGCTTCCAGCTTTGTAAAATGCCGACAGCCGTCCAATTAGCCGTAAACAGGGCGCAGGAAAATATTTTTTGAAAATGCGGCGCGTTGAAATGATAGGGTTGTTGGGGGGAAATTACAAATTTCCCCCCGGCGGTACAAATTCCATTTTTTTCGGCCGATTTTATGTGGTCGCCGAGCACATTTTGTTTATTTGTCCGACGCGCTAGTGGTTTTAATTGAATTCTTAAATTAGAAACGGCATTACGAATTGGGCTATATGCGACAAAAAAATTATCAAGTGCAGGAGCCGGGTTCGACCCCCGGCCGCGGCTAACATTTTGCTTTTTGCCATTTTGATAGATTTTTCGATTGGAATGTCTAAACTGGGAGCCAGACTACAGACTAAAGGTTTTAGGCGAAGCTACAAACTACAGAAAGCCTACTAGGTGAACGACCCGGGTTCGACACCCAGCGGAGGCTAGCTTTTTGCTTTTTGAAAACTTGAGGCTGAAGTTTGAGCAGGAAAACGTAGGATCATAGTGAAGGCTGATCTTCGTCATTTGGAAGATAGAGCGCGAGCGAGAGAGAGAGAGAGAGAGAGAGAGAGAGAGAGAGAGAAGGCAGCGAAAAAGTACGCCCGACACCTAATTACGGGCGGCCGTAATTAATTATTTTTTCGTACTCGCATGATCCAGCAGTGGCCCCTTAATTAAATGCCCTCGGAAAAAATAAAAAGAAAATGGTAGATTAATTAAACCAAATGATAAAATATACGAGTGAAAATTAAAATTTTTTAAAATTCTGGAAATTAAAACATCGCTAAACTGAAAAACGATAAATTAACAGATAAATGACGCATTTAAAAAAATGATAACAATGCAAAAATTCAGAAAAATTCCGCAAAAATACTCCTCACGTAATTGGGGGTGTTATTTTTGTGGCCACTCCCGCGCAACTTTTCCACTTCCCCACGGCCAATTAGGGGCGCAGATGTTTTGCGCAATTTTTCAAAGGTGTAAAAAATCAAATCGTGCTAAAAAATAACTTGGTAAATTGTAAAAATCAAAAAGTTTAACAAAAATTATCCGAATTTTAATTCATCAGTATCAATGAGAATGTGGCTGTCAATTGTCCCAAATGATCTTTGCTAGCCTGCCCCTCATTTTCAATCGCTTACGCCATTAAATTCCTAAAGTCAGAGTTTATTTGACCTTTGGGGAATCCTAAATGCTCTCTGCTAGCTCGCCCTGAATGCTGATAAATTACGCCATTAAATTCAGTCTCGACTGTGCCTTTAGAGGTTCCTAAATGATCTCTGCTAGCCAGCCTGGGCCTTGAAATTTCCTAAAAAATAGCATTCATTTCTGCGAAAAAATGCTTCACCATTTCATGGTATTTCGGAAAAGATCAAAATGACAATTCGTAGGTTTATTTGGTCCTCACTGTAAAGTGTTTTTACTCAACTTGGAGTTTCGATGCGGGACCAAGCGCATCTTGTGCAAAATTTTGCGCTGATTTCGAATCCATTTTCCAAGTTTGCTACCGACATTTACTTTGAAAGTTATAAGGCAATTATGGTAGAGTTTTCACCAAAATCAAGGTACCGTTATCGCTTTCGAATGTCTTGATCAATTTCAACGTCAAAATTGGATAGACATTGACTAGACAAGCTTATAAAAGGTCAAAACAAGTTTTTTGATAAAAGAATTAGATTTGTTATGCAAAAAGCAAAAGGTTTTGGCAGGGCGGGGGATCGAACCGCCGCCCTGCGCTTGGCAAGCGAGTACTTTGCCAATGCACCATGGTGCCAACCGGGAAGGGTGCTGTCAGAGGGTACTTCAGGGCCCCTGGCAACTATAGCCCCAAACAAGGAATAGTGGGCCAGCGTCTGAATTTTTGGCATTTTTCGGCCTAATTGTTACCAAAAATGATTTTTAAAATAAAAGTCCGTAGCAAATTTGGAAAACATATTCGGAATCAGCGAAAAATTCTGCACAAGATGCGCTTGGTCCCGAATCGAAACTCCAAGTTGAGTAAAAACACTTTACCGTCAGCTAATCACATCTCTGAGATTTTTGGAGAAAAAGGTCCTGACCAGTTAAGCCGCTTAATTATGTTTTCATGGGTCCTAAAATGTCCCAAATGATCTCTGCCAGTTTGCCTGAATTTTCGGAAAATCATCAAAATCATCGCAAAATCTGCCCTTCAAATTTGCCACAAAACGTTTTAGAAAAATTCGATAGCCAATTACGGGATGTAATCATTCCTTCAGTGGTCATTTACAAGATCCCAAACGATCCCTGCTAGCCTGCCCCTCATTTTCAATTGCTTACGTCATTAAATTCCTAAATTCAGAGTTTATTTGACCTCTTTAGAGAATCTTAAATGACCTCTGCAAGCTCGCCCTGAATGCGAGTAAATTACGCCAAGCAAGTCTTGACGGTGCCTTTAGAGGTTCCTAAACGATCGCTGCTAGCCCGCCCTGCCTCAAAATTTCGCAAAAAATCGGATTTCATCGAACGAAAAAGATTGCAAAATATGGGCTGGCTGCGTATGGCTAAAATTCAAACAGTTTCTCCAAAAATCTTTTGATCGACAAAAAATGATATCAATATTTTCTGGCCGGTTTCGCGAGGTAATGCAGCTTACGCCAGTCAAGAAATATCCTAAATCTTTTGCAATAAAATTATTTTGCGAAAATGTTTCAAATAATTAAATAGGTCCCAATTTTTCAGAAATTTCAATAAAGCCAATCGCCTGCCTGAAAAATCGGCCGCCGCAAATTGGACAAGGTATTTAAAAAAATCCTGGTCAACAGCTAATTTCACACCAATTACGCTATAAGATTTTTGTTTTAACGATATCCTTCACGATTTGATGTACTTCCACCAGGGGGAAAAATGAGAATCTCTTGTTTCCTTTTTTCCCAACTTATAATCTAATTAATATTTCGAGACCAAAGACCTGACCAGTGACGTCATGTAATTATGCCTTTATGGATACTTTGTTTCAGCCAAACCGTCCAAAAAGGATGTTTCATACAAATTTGATGTTGAATGGTTATAACTCGTCATAATACGTATTGATTAGCTTTTCCAAAATTTTCTATAACGTTTAAACATGATTATTATTACTGAACAAATATATTAGTATAAACTTTATTGTTCTTTCCTTCTTAATGTAGCATACCGAATTTCACAGGCGAAGCAGGCTAGCAGAGATTATTTGTGTTTAAAACTTGGGCAATCAGGAAAATTTTTTCGAAAATTCGTGTTTCATAAAAAATGGGTTTTGAATGAATTTCACAGCTCGATAATACAACATACAACACAAAATAACAGTGATTATTTGAGCCTTGGCAGATTTTTGTGCGATTAAAAAAAATATTTTTTTTGAAAGCGCATGTTTCAGAAGTGTTCATTCTGGCGAGATTTCTTCACTAGGTAATTTTGCGTCGCTCCCTCTTGCAATTTTTCTATTAAATTTTTCGATAAAAATAATGTTGCGATAAAATTGATTTTTCTGCGTTTACATTCTACCGTATTAATTCGCGGATTGTTCGCTTTCGCTCTAATCGTAACAATGACAAGAAAAAGAATTTTTTAAGGACGTATAAAACTGCTTCACGATTACGTTATAGTTTGACGCTGCTTTTGCAGAAAAACCCCAAAGTTTCACGTTCTAAATAAATAAAAATCATTAAAACTATTAAAAAATATAAAAGTCAAATCAAGAAATCCAGAATTTATTAAAACTTTTTCCAAAAATCATGTTTCATCAAAGAGCATTGTTGGGCCCTTTTGTTTTGTGGTAGTTTTTGGGATTTCCGTTCTGATTGTAACCCAGGAAAGCCTAATTCGTGTCCTTATTCAAATCTTGATACCCGGTTTTTGATTCACGATTTTCGTGTAAATCCCCGCTAAAACCCGGTTAAAACCTAAAAATGACAGACTGAAAACCGGACTTAAAAATCTGTTTCAAAAATATTCCATTTTTGGCCCGGATTGTCGATATTAATGGACTGCGCTGTTTGAACTGGCACTGTGTAACTCCTTTTAACGTTTCAATTGTTTTTAACCTAAAATATCTGCGCATTAATGGACATTTTTCTATAGAAAATTCATAAAAATTAAACTTATTTAATTAGTGGAGATAAAAATTATTAAAAGGTATGATTTTAATCGAAATCGTGCCACCCTCGAAAGAATTTGTTTCATAATTTTGGCAGGTTCCGCGCGAATTTCGAATATTACTAGGCGCGATCCAGTGAAGCTCAATTTTACTTTTTCGTGGATTTTCAGGTAATCTTTGTATGTGCGGTTTTTTCATACGGATTAATTTGTTGCATGGAATTTTGGTATTTTTCTTGCTTTGCTGCAACGCAATTTAGCAATTTCTGATGCTGACAGTAAGCCCCAAAAGATGCTCGATTTCCTTGGAATATTTTAATTTTCTGAAATCTGGGGGATATTTGAAACCTGAATCTTCTATAGAATACAAAAGAAAAACCAAAAATCGTGTGGAATATAATAATGAAATATTGGGAAAAGATAGTTTAAAAAGATTTGTTTCGAAGGTGCTCGATTTCCAGCCCGAACTCTCAGTTTTAATCACTACAACTTCGTACGCTGTTAATTTTCAGCCTAATTACTGGCACTATCTCAACTTCTCGTTTTAACGTTTTAATTATTTTTTTTTGCGGTAAAACATATCCGCATTAATAGGCGCGCTAATATACAAAATTCATAAATATCAAACTAATCAATCCGTTAAGGTAAAAATTCTTGAAACGGCTAAGATGTAGAATCGAGATCGTGCCACCCTCGAAAAAATTTGTTTCATAATTTCGGCAGGTGCCGCGCGGATTTCGAATTCGAATATACGAAAAAGTCTCGGATTAAATGGTAAGATTAAGTGATGTAGTGGCCGGGGATCGATCCATCAGACCGCCTTCTTCTCACGCTGTCCGAGCGATGGCGGCGATGCGGCCTACAAACAAAATACAGGCTCGGGTACACCCAACACTAAGCCTAAGCCATATTTTTAAGATCTGGTGTCTTAAAACTTTTCAAAATGCCGGCCGGGCGAATTGCATCCGGTTTTTTTTAGCATCCAATTCCATCGGTTAACTCTCTGAAAAATGGCACATTGTTTAAACACCTATGTTTCACATTTTTTGGATTCTTGCAAAGCCTTTCGCCTTTCAATGCGTGGCTCCCAATCATGTGAAATATTTTTTCAAGAATCCCTCGAAATGTGGCACATTTTTTTAGATTGTAAACTAATTTTAAACGTCCAGATTTCCTTTTTAAGTGAATATCGTGATTTTAAAATGCCCATTTTGTATCGAAAATTTTCAGAAATTCGTGTGTTTTACAAATGTCAGGTCAGCGGAGCAGCGGCGATTCGTTAATACTTGCAACGGGCATGAGGTTCATACAAAGTTTCACTGAAAAATTCTCGTGTTTTAAAGCATTTCAAAATACGGCGCCGCCAATTCGCTTCAATAATTCCTACCCGGGTATTGCCTCCCAATTAATCAAAATTTTTAAAAACTATACAAATTTGGCGTTAATAAAAATCAATGTTTCAGGGTTTCAGGAGTCTTGCAGAGGACTCCGCTTATTATTACCACGTTGCCAGGCTCAATTTATTGATTTTTTGAAAGCGCGGAAAAGAAAGGGAAAGAATAACAGTAAAAGTTAAAGTAAAAGACATTAGAGAATTTTCGAAATCCATATGTTTCAGGTTTCTAAGAGATACCCGAAAATTCGGCGACGTCAATTGGTCGAGCAAATGTCTAACAAAAATACGGCTTGAGTTTTACAAAAAAATAACATTTCGAGTAGCTAGCAGGGATTCTTAGGGAATGCAGAAAGATTTAGATTGCGATTGGGCAGGCTAGCAGAGACAATTTCCCAGATAAATACCTGCAAAATAATTTCGAAAATGAAATTTCTTGCTACTCATATTCAGAAAAACCTTAATTCGTAAAATTTGCCAACAAATTTAAATGTTTCAAGATTTTGGGGACTCTCAAAAAAAATTTTCGACGTTTAATAATTGCCAAGTGCTTTCTTCAAGCCTCAAATTACCGCTTCAAAAAAATCGGCAAATAAAATTTAGAACGCTTCGATGTATCGTTAATTTTTAACCCAAAATTTAATTTGCAAACCCCGAAAATTTGAATTTTACAGGTTTTTAAGGAGTACGAGCAGTTTTGGGGCTTGCTTGCTGCTTTAAAAAAACGCCATCTTCTAGGATGGCTGGCAGGGATCCTTAGAGAGTGCCTAAAAATGAGATCGAGCAATGGGGCAGGCTAGCAGAGAACATTCGAAAAAAATAGCTACAAAACGAGCAAAATTACGTTTGAAAGATTCAATTTTTCGCAAATTTTTAAGCAGAAAAATTGATTGTCAAACTCGCCAAAAAACAAATGTTTCAAAATTTTGGGAAGTCGCAAAAAATTTGCGCCGTTTAATGCATGATGGTCGCCGCGCTCATTTTTCCCGCTAGTCTTCTAGGTGTCTGGCAGAAATTCTTAGGGAATACGCAAAATGAGAACGTGCTATTCGGCAAGCTAGCAGACACCATTTGGCCTAAAAATAACTGCAAAACAAATTAACAAAAATTTGCAAAATTAAATCTTTCATAATTTTGTCGGGGGTCGTTTCGGTTTTTACAGTTCAATCCGTGATTATTGGCGGAAATGGCTCTAGCTAAAACTACATTAACTTCGGGCAGGCTAGCAGAGACCATTGACCCAAATAACCTTCAAAATGAGCAATTATTTTTTGGCGGATTCGTTGTCTTATAGCTTTTTTGGAGCGTCGTGTCCGTGTTTACGATTAATCCTTTTGCCGGTTTCCTTTCCTAACAATTCTGGTATTTTCTACATTTTAAAATGATGGCTAAAGGTCCTTGGGGAGCGCGCAAAAAATGAGTTCGAGTCCCCATTCGCCATTAGGAAATCCCCCAGGAAATCCGCAAAATCGACATTCTAGGAATTTTCGATTGCCTCCAACTTTTTGTAGTTTGTCCGTAGAACCATAATCCTTCCGGGACCCGTTAAACTGGCGTAAAAACTACAAAATACAACCAGTTACAGTAGACCTATTCCCCGTTTAAAGCAATCTGTCGGACCGCGGTAAAATTATGCGTTCGCGATTTTTCTACCGGTTCTAACGTTTTCTAGTTTGTAGGTGGGTTCCTAATTTTTGGGAGAATTGCTAAACTGACAGCCAGACTACAAACTACAATCGGTAGGCTTGCGCAAAAGGATTTATTTCGGCTTCCGTGGCGGTGCGTGCATATCCCACACGTTCAGCACGTGACGCATCGCCTCGTTTGGGTCCCTAAAAAGAAACAAATCAATTTTTAAAAATTCCGTATGCTAAACTGGCTGCCAAATTCCCCAAAAATCCCCGCTAGATTGCCCTACACGATCTGCGTCTCCAGCTGGACGGCTCCAACTCGTCGCGGGTGGCGGCCCCATTTTGGCCGAAATTCCGGGCATCGCCACAGGCACATTAATGGGAGGGAGAGGTACATTGTAGGGAATACGGCCGCGGAGTACGATTCCTGAATTTAGGATATTTTAAACTGCTTCCTAAATGGTCTCTGCTAGTTGCCCCAAAGGTCGATGGTTCGATCCCTCCCGCCGCCTAACTTTTTGCTTTTTGAGAATTGAGGTTATTTTTTCGCATTGGAAAGAAAGAAAACAGGCTAGAGACTACAAATTTTGGATTGGGCTTACAAACTACAGACAAAACTACTAGGCGCAGGATGCAGGTTCGATTCCCCGCCGAAGCAAACTTTTTGCGTTTTGAGAATCTGGCTGATTTTCGCTTGGAATCAATCGTCTGGCAACCAGAGTAAAGACTACAACCTTTGGAAAGGGGCTACAGACTACAGAAAAGCTTCAGGCGGGTGTCCCGGGCTCGATTCCTTGCCGGGGCATCCCTTTTCGCTTTTTGAAGATTTGATAGGTTTTTTTGGTTGAAATGGATAAACTAAAAACCATACTCCCAAACACAGCTTCAAAAATCATCTACAGTACCCCTAGACGTCGATAGGGCTGATTCGAAAAAGTGCCAAATTCGGGATTTTCGCCCAATTTTCGGATGTGTCTAGCTTTCGTAGTCTGTAGCTAGAAGTCTAATTTTTGCGCAATTCGCTAAACTGGCAGCCAGTCTACAAACTAGACGATATCCGAGCCTACAAAATACCTTAAAAATCGCGTAATTCCTCTGCGGAGCGATGGTGATGTTGACAATGATGATGGAGGTGATTTGCATAGCCAAACTGATGGCACAGAATACGAGTACGGCAGGCAACAACCAACGCAGCGACTTCAGACTCCACCGTAGCTCGTAGCGTGATGAGAGCATTGGGGAGGAGCTGAGGGAGAGCCTGAAAAAATAATTCTCCGAAAACTAATTTAATTTTTTACGTATTTTTAAAGACTGGAAAGCTGTGTCGTTTGTAGCCTACTTGTCAGTTGGGCCATTCCAAAAGAACTAGGCTTCTAGCTACAAACTACGAAGAATTCGAGCTATTTGAAAATTAGGCAAAATCTCATTTTTTTTTTTGGATTTTCCGCGTGATTCCTGTTGACATTTGGGGGTACTGTAGATGATTGTTATGATCTATTCGAAAGAGGAGAATGAGTTCTATCGCATCCCAACACTATCATCTACCCTATCCCTAGATCTAGCCACTTAAAGGGGGCGGAACACCCCGAAAACCTCCATTTTGACCCCTTTTCCGAATGGCTCCTATTTACGATCTGGGGCAGTATAGCCAATTTCAGTGTTTGGAGTATGTAGTCTGGATAACACTTAACTAGTTGGGACCAAAAGCTATCCAAAAATTCGAAAACGCAAAAAGTTCGCCGCGGGCGGGGGTCGAACCCGGGCCGCGCCCCTTGTAGCGTTTTTGTAGTCTGTAGCCCCGATCCAAAAGTTGTAGTCTGTAGGCCAGCAGCCAGTTTAGCCATCGAAACCAAAAATCAACAAAACTTTCAAAAAACAGAGCAATTTATTCATTCTTTATTTTTCATTTTTGAAAGTACGTACCTCGTTCTTTTTCGCGTCAAAATATGCAGTATAATTAAGGCAACCGCATTAACGATATTAGCGGGTGTGGTCCATTCGATAAGTGTCCAAAACGAGGCAGTGCCTACGGTAGTCGATGCACAATACGGTAGATACCTCCCCGAATCGCCCACCCAGAAACCACGCCACGCTTTCGCCACCGTTTCTGGTAGGCTGTACCACTGAAACGGATCTCTTAGGCTTGGCTTAGGCTTGGCTCAGGCTTGGCTTAGGCTTGGCTTAGGCTTAGGCTTAGGCTTGGCTTAGGCTTGGCTTAGGCTTGGCTTAGGCTTGGCTTTGGCTTGGCTTAGGCTTAGGCTTAGGCTTAGGCTTAGGCTTAGGCTTAGGCTTAGGCTTAGGCTTAGGCTTAGGCTTAGGCTTGGAGGTCACCCCGGGAAAACGGCCATATCGATAGGCTAACGAAAATTTTGGAGTTTTTCTTTTTTTCTTGCATTCCAGGGTGATTTTTTGCGCTCTTTTTCATGAGATTTTTTTATTTAGCAATTCCATCTTACGTAATTGCCCTAAATATATAAATGGTGCCCTAAATGGTGAATGCTAGCTTGCCATTACGAAAAATCGCCCAGAAACCTCCGAAAACCCATTTTATTCCAATTTTTCGAGCTTCCTCAATGCTCACTGCTAGCCTGCCCTTCAATCTGTCAGCCAGTTGACCAAATGCCGTTTTCCCAAATGATCTCTGCCAGCTTGCCAACTTGGAAAATCCGAAAAAAATGCCGAAAAACAAAACAAACAAAAAGTGCTCTTTTTTGTATTTCTAAAATTTTTCCCGATTCCTAAAGGGTCTCTGCTAGTTAGCTGCCAGCCAGTTGACAATTTGCACCAAAAAAACCGACGACCTACCGTAGCCCCAGCCACGAGAATCACCAGCGGAATACAGCGTATCCTCTCGTAGTTGTGGGCAAAGAACAAGGCGACGCCCCTTTCTACCGTAATCAGAATATAGGTGATTGGGATTACCTTTAAAACCGTTGATAATTTTAATTTAAGAAATACCTTAACGGCCGGAAGTGTGATCGAGCTTATGGCAGAACAGAACGAATATTCCTCCAGGAATACGCATGGGTCCTGAAAAAAATATTTTTTTTGTAGGAAAAGCTAAACTGGCAGGCAGACTACAAACCACAATGCCGCTACAGAACCCCCAGACGTCAATAGTACCAACCCGGAAAATTGCCAAAATCGCGATTTTTGCCATGTTCCTTCCCCTTTAAATGGCTAGATATGGGGATACGGTAGATGATAGTGTTGGGATGTGATAGAACTCATTCTCCTCTTTCGAATAGTTCATAACAATCATCTACAGTACCCCCAAATGTCAACAGGAATCTACCGGAAAAGCGGGAAAATTGGATTTTCGCCAGATTTTCAAGTGAGTCAATTTTTTTGTAGTTTGTAGTTAAGCCTCTAATTTTGGTGCTAATCGCTAAACTGAAATGCAAACTACAATGTGCAAACTTTGCAAGAAGATTACAGACTACAATGAAGCCATAAGGCGAGCTACTCGGGTTCGACCCCCGGCCGCGCCTGACGTTTGCTTTTCGGAAATTTAAACGATTTTTCGAATGGCATGGCTAGGCTGACAACCAGACTACAAACTCCAATTAAATTTACGCCTTGCCGGCCCCTTTAAAAGTAGCAAATCCGATCTTAAGGTGAACAACGAGTCCCGGAGCCAGCAGGCCAATTTTTTGCCCTCAACGGTCCTTAAAAAACCCCCGTACCTACCGTATACGCCCCAACCAGCAACCTTAGCCGTAAAATGGCGCGTAACGTCGTGAAAGCGGTGCGGAACATCATTCCCAAAATGACGTTGAGGAGGATGAGACGCAAATGGATGTGGACGTGCTGGAAAAGGGGGTGGGAGAGACAGCAGAGACCATTTGTGGAATGTTAAATAACTGAGGCTCTAAACTGGAGGGAAGGCTACAGACTACAACTTTTATTTTGAGGCTACAGACTACAAAAAAGCTAGGAAGCGAACGACCCGAGTTCGACTCCCGGCCGCGGCGAACTTTTTGTTTTTGAAAATTTAACGGATTTTTTGGTCATAATACCCAAACTGTCAGCCAGACTACAGACTACAACTTAACTTTGGGGCTACAGACCACAGAAAAGTCACCAGGCGAGCGACCCGGGTTCGACCCCCGCCCGCGACAAAACTTTTGCTTTTCGAATATTAAGCTTATTTTTCTATTGGAATACCTAGACTGGCTACCAGACTACAAACTACACGTAAAATTATGCAAATGACACGCTAAATAAAATGAGAAAACCGCAGATTCTTGCTTTTTAATTTTTTCTGTAAAAATTCTGTGTTACCGGATGTTGAAATAGTTTGACGGCCACATAGCTGCACGAGATCAACACGGTCAGGTTGACGATGACCAGGTAGATGAAAATCGGGGCAACAGCCTACAAAAAAAACAAAAATGATTTTTTTCGAAAAAAATTCGAATTTCCCGCCAAATTCCGCACCTCGGTAATTTCCTTGGCCTGCGTGCAGTCGTTCATATATAATTCTAAAGCACACTAAAAAACCACAATTAAAACAGAATATCCCTATTTTTTTTTTAAATTCATAATTAAATTCAAAATTTTCAAAAAGATCAAATGCTGAATTTTTCAATATTTTTTTGCCTTGAAGGGTCCTTTAAAATGTCGGTAAATTGATTTTCCAGGTGCCGGGAAGTCATTTTGACAGGCCACGCCCCTTGGGCCCCGAAAAGGGATTTAAAGTTTTGTTTTTTGGCTTACAAGGGATGGCAAAAAATGGCTACGTATTTTTCCGGCCTCTCGATAGCCAAAAAAAGAAATGTTCCGTTTGCAGCCATTCTACCTTGTGCTCTGGCAGCCAGTTTGGCCGCTCCCGCGACAATTACGACACAAACAGGCCTGAGAACGAAAATAGAGGCACATTCGCCGCGACAATGTCGCAACTTTTAACTTTGAACCCAAAAAGCCCGTTAAGATCGAATTTTCCCCGATTTTAACGGGCCAGTGAAGTCGATGAAGGGGTGTGGCCTGGCCGGTGTCTTGCCAATCCCTTTAAAACAAATTTACACACGCAAAAAAAAACCAAAAAAATGTCAAAATTGTAAAATTTTAAAAATCAGGATTTTAAACCTGAAAATTTAAAACAATCGGGGAAATTTATAAAAATCCATTTTTTTCCAAAAAACGCCGAAAATCGATATTTTCTCAAAAATCGACCGTTTTGTAGAATTTTTGCCTAATGTTAAATATCGGGTTTTCGAAAAATGCCGACATTTTAAAATTTCCTAAAGAATCCCGAAATTCGGTATTTTTTAGAAATCGACAGTTTCGAAAACGTCACAATTCGACGCAACTTTTAACTTTGAAGCCAAAAAAGCCCTTTAAGATCGAATTTTCCCCGATTTTAAAGGGCCAGTGAAGTCGATGAGGGGGCGTGGCCTGGCCGGTGTCTTGCCAATGCCTTTGAAACAAATGTACGCGCACTTAAAGGGCCACTGAAGGCAAAAAAACACCAAAAAAAAAATGTCAAAATTGTAAACGTTTGCAAATCAAAAATTTGCAGCGGGTAGTTTGGCAGGCAGTTCAGGGAGTGACAGCCTTTTTGAGAGGTAATTCAGCCAAAAATGGAGGGCGGAATTGACTTGGGAAAATAATTAGCTGGTAGGCAGTAGAAAGGGCACCAAAACGGGCCAAGCCTATGATTTCCTGTTCCGTTTTTCGTTCTTTCTCTCTGTCTCTCTCTCTCTCTCCTCTCTCGCCTGAAATACCTCCTGATTTCTGTCGCCCGAATTATGCGATGACGCGTATTTTCTCAAAAAAAATGTTTTTGAAAAGTTTTTGCAAATTTGTTTCCCCGAATCTAGGAGCCTGACCGGAAATTGGGCTATCTGCCCCTGCTGGCAGCCAGACCACCAACTACAAACGTTATTTTGGGTCTTCAACGCACGCGAAGTCGACAAAAAAATCGAGGTTCAGAGCGATGGCCGAGCGGTTAGCGAGCTCGTCCACCAGTCCAAGGGTCGAGGGTTCGACTCCCGGCCCCGGCAAATGTTTGGCTTTTTGAAAATTGGGCTCGAATTTTTTTGGAAAAATGCCCAATTTTTTGGGATTTTGCTCGAATTCAATCCGGAAAGTGCCGTACTCGCGTGGAATTTCTCTCCAAGCGCGTTCATTTTAACGAGAAAAAGGAAAGCAGCATTTCAGCAAAATAGTCAGCAATTCTCGAAAAGGCAAAAAAAGAATTTTCAAGCCAAAAAAAACAAAAAATTCACGCGCAACCCGATGGCCGAGTGGTTAGCGAGCTCGTCTCCCAATCCGAGGGTCAAGGGTTCGACTCCCGGCCGCGGCAAATGTTTTGCTTTTTGAAAATTGGGCTCGAATTTTTTTGGAAAACCGATTTTTCGTGCGGGTGTAAAATTTCTCTCCAAGTGCCTTCATTTTAACGAGAAAAAGGGGGAACAGACAAAAAAAGGGGCAAAGAAAAAACACAGACATCTGAAATGTCGAAAGCGGATATCGGGGGGAGGGGAGAGATAATATATACGGAGGCAGAGGGCGGGAGAGAAGGGATTTTTTTGTTTAAAGCGAAATAAGTGAGGGGAGTGGACGATAAAAACACAGAACGGGAGAGAGAGAGAGAGAGACAGGGGGAGAGGGCGAGAGAATGAGAGAGTCAGTAGGGGCGAGAGAAAGTGAGGCGAGAGAGGCGAGAGAGACAAGTGACACGAGAGAGAGAGAGAGAGAGCGAGGGAAAGGGAGGGAATGCCGTGCGGTGATGGTGATTTTTGGTTTTATTAATTGTTTGTTTTTTACATACCCGTTGTAGAGATTGGAGAGATTTTTGGAAGGGGCAAGCCGAGTTCGACAATTGGGCAAATTTTTGCGAAAGCGATTGGCGAAAATTTGGTAGAATTTTTGCCGAATTTTAAATTTAGATGTTCCGAAAATGCCGACATTTTGGAATCTCGAAAAATGCCGAAATTCGGGATTTTCAATAAAATTCGAATTTTTCGACGAAAATGCCGAAATTCAGAATTTTCGTGAAAATTCGGCATTTCCAAGAAATCGTCATTTTCGAGACATCTGATTTTTCCACGAAAAAAATGCCGAAATTCGATATTTTCAAAAACGACCGATATTTGGAATTTGCTAAAAAATGCCGAAATTCTTATTTTCCAAAAAATAACGAATTTTCGAGCGAAAAACCGCGATTTTTCAGAAAATGATTTTTTAGAAATGCCGAAATTCTCGATTTTCCGAAAATCGATTACGACATGTAAAAATTCGGCCCCAAAAAATGAGCACGACCCGATTATGCCAAAATCCCAGGGAGGGGAACCCGTTTGGTGTGACTAGAGAGAGACAGGGCAGATAGATAGATAGAGACTGGGAACCCGAAAAGAGAGCAGAGCCCTCGAAAAAAGAAACAATTAAATCACAAGCACATCATACACCAATTTCAAATTTCAATAAAATTGCCTCTCCGCTCCCGATTCTCTTGCTCTCCCCTCAATCATTCCCGTAGGCTGGCCATTCGCGCAGCTCGCCACGTTTTGACCCGCGCTGCGGCTTCACCTGAAAAATGGGGGGTTTTATAGAGAGAAAAATAGAGAAAAATCGATTTTCCTGGAAAAATGGGAAAAATCATGGCCGAGTGGTTAGCGAACTAGTTTCTCGATCCAGGGGTCCAGGGTTCGATTCCCGGCCGCCGCAAAAGTTTGACTTTTCGGAAATTGAGGAGAGTTCTGGGTCAATTTTACTAGACAACTTCTAATAATCGATTTTTTAGAAAAAAAATTGGTAAAAAATAACGAAAATTTGAATTTAAAAAATTTAAAGGTTATCGCTAATTTTCTAGGAATTAGAAACTACTTAAAACATATAAAAAGAGGGTATATATTTGATTCGTCACTCAATTGGATCAATGAAGCAGAAAAAATCACGCGAAACGCGGCGGCCGAGTGGATAGCGCGCTAGTCTATCAATCCGAGGGTCGAGGGTTCGACTCCCGGCCGCGCCAAACTTTTTGCTTTTTGAAATTTAAGCCGATTTTTGATTGAAATGGCTAAACAGAGTAAAAAACGTACATGTGGGTGCTTCGTGTCGAGGATAGATCGGCGATCGGGTGGTGGGGCATCCGCTCGACGCCAATGGCACGTGATCATGTACGCTGTACGGAACTGAAAAAAATAAGATTTAACTCGATATCGGCTTATTTAAAATTATAGTTTCATTATAAAATCACCAAATTAAAATTAAAATTATCTTATTTAAAATCATAAAACTATTAAAAAACTTAATTTTTCAATTTTTAATTATTTAAAAAAGTTAAAAAATATTACCTAGACAACTTTCGAATTTTAATGAGACGCGAAAGCGCCAAAAACACGCAATGGAAATACCTTGGGCAATCCGACGGTGTCGACCATATATGAGCGATAGTTTCGTGCGAGAATATCGATCAATTCCCCTGGGTAATGATCGGTATGCAGGATGACATGTTGAAGATCTGGCATTCGATAGTAGTCCGTGATGAAATGAAGGATCTCCGGTCGGCACACTACCTGCAAAAAACACCATTTTAAAGGGAATGGAAAGCAAAATAAAAGCCATTTTTAAAGCGGTTACGCCATGAAATTCATCGAATTTCCGCGCGTAATCGATAAAAAAAGAGCGATTCGTCCCTTAGCGGCCATTTTAAAGGGACTCGCAAGGCAAAAAGCGCAAGTAAAACCGCACCGCCGATTTTAACGAGTTATTTTAAACCGGTTACACCATGAAATTCGGTTAATTTCCACGCGTAATCGATTAAAAATAGCGATTTCTCCCGCTACAGCCATTTTAAAGGGACCGGCAAGGCAAAAAAGGTATCCCCTAACCAGTTACGCTACGAAATTTTATCAATTTGAAATTCCCTAGCGTAATCGATTACAATGACCAATTTCTGCCTAAAAAATCCTAAAATACCGACATCAGTCTCGACGGTGTTCAGCTTGGGCGGGGTGAGCTTCTTGAGGAGGTTGTAGACGAACAGCGGCGTCACGCGGGGCAACTCGTTGAAGATGAACGTCTTCAGGCCCGGCAGACGCTGAAAGAAACAATATTCGTAAACGCCAAAAAATGCTGCGCACCTCGACGACGTCGGTCATCTTCGAGTCGCGCACGTTGATGCCCTGGATCTTGAGATGGGTGACGGTAGAGGGGAGGGCGTCAAGAACATCACCAACCAACTAAAAGGGAATAAGGGATTGTAGATGAACAACAAAGCGGACCTGTTCGTATTCGCGGGCTATCGACGAGATGCTGAACTTCTCGAGGGTGTTCTGCTGGTGCAGGTTGGCGGCTAGGGCCCTGGAAATGAAATGATCAGCAGGGCGGGAGATATATAGAAAGAAACACAGCGAGAGAGCGAGAGAGAGAGAGAGAGAGGAAGAGAGAGGGAGAGATAGAGAGAAACGTACTTGAGAATGGTTTTGCACTTTGGCCCGGCGAGTCGATAGGAAAAGCCGCCAAAGTCGAACGATTTCAGCCGCATCCAGTAGAGACCTGAAACAGGATATATACATAGCGTAATCGGATAGGATACCTTTGACGAGTGCCTCGAGATTGTCAAGTTCTTCTTGGCTTTGCACCGGCAGGCCAATGTCGAGTTCGGACAGCTGCAAAAAAAGAATATTTCAAAACAGCGAAAAAAGGCACTGACCTTGCTGAACTGGAAGCAGTCGCGGGCGACGGCGAACAGCTTGGGGCTGTGGCGAGGGTCGCCCTTCCTGAAAATGAAGAGGCAATTTAATGAATCTGTTCAACTTATCCCAAAACCCTTAAAAATCGGAAATTTCGACGATTTTTAAATCAGTTCATATGCGTAGTTTTTTTACCAAATTCCAAAATAAACACGAGAAAAAGCTCTTCGGTACCGGAAATGTAGACGGAGATCCTTTGCCCGTTCGGCGCATCGTTTCAGGAACACCCAGCCGTCTGCTGCCGTCACCTCGGTGCTAACAAACGGATAGTTATTAACAAAAACAAAAAATCCAGAAAACCTGAATGCCTGCTCGTCGATGAAGACGTCGAGGGTGTCGAGACGATGGTAGAGCGTCTCCAGGGCCACAAGAAATCCCTCGCCCTGCGACGTCAGACTGAACATGTTGATCGAGAACGTGCGCAGCCGGCGGGTGATCAGCTTCTGAAAAAAGGAGAATTTAGTAGAAACGGCGCGAAAAACGTACATTTTCGTATTTCATAATAAAGAAATGCTAGAAAAATAACATTTTTAAATTTAAAAAAAGATAAAATCAACAATTTAGCATATTTTCAAGCACCAAAAAACACAAAATTTTCTAAAAATCGCAAAAATTTTCCATTTTTGCAAATTGATTTTTTAAACAAATTTAGAAGCTAAAATCAGCAATTTAGCGTAATTCTTAAAACGTAAAAACTGACCCTCATGGCCAGCTCGACAATGTTGGGCGTCGTCTGGTCGAAGGAGCACCGGTTGAAGCTCAGGTGGGCCAGCCGATGCGGGAATTTGCACGCCGGGGAGAGCACTGAAAAAACGGGGTGAACGCCTTGATGATGACGCCCAAAAAATCGCAAAAAAAAACCGGCCAAAAACGTACAGTACTGGCTGGCGCCGTGGTCGAAGACGCAGTTGGCAAAGTCGATGGCCGTGACGGCGGGCAGACGCTCGTCAATGTACTGCAGCAGGCCCGCCGTGCAGAGCAGCTGGAAAAATGGGATGAAAACTAGACATAAAAAAGATTAATTCATTTTTAAAGACCAAAAACCGGAAAAAAATTCGAGAGAATCGTTGAACTGCTCGCTGACGCGCCGTGTCAAACCCCCCCCGAAAAATAAAGAAGAAAATTAAACCCTAGAAATCGTGAAAATTTGACCAAAAAAATTCGCTTTTGAAAGAACTCTACGACCAATAATCGCTGAACGGCTAGCTGACGCGCAGCATGTCCGTAGGGGATCAGGCCAGCGCAACACGCGACGCGTCTGCTGCGTGTTGTCAAGAAAAACAGGGTCTAAAGCAGCTCAAAAAACGCCGAAATCGAGCTAAAACGAGCTGAACTGCTCGCTGACGTCTGTATGGAGCGACACGCAACGCGATCCCCAAAAAATCGTAAAAAAAAATACGATAAAACCTAGTCCGCAGCCCGAAAAATCGATAATCGTACTCCTTGGCGCGCCCGCCCGGCTTGTCGTAGATGAAAAACCCTTATTCGACGCAGCTTCTCCTTTCCTTCAATCCGCCTTGACACCCTAGTCGAGAACCCGGAAAACACGAGAAACCTACCCGGAAAAAAACGATAAAAAATTGTGTAAACAAAATTACCAAATGGCCGAGCACGCCGCGGGCGCTGTCCTCCTCCGAGATGACGCCAATCTGCAGACGGTGGATGTGCTGCGGGCCCACGCGAGACACGATACGGTCGATCAGCGTCACTGAAAAATGAAATAAAAAACGGCAAAAATTTCCATTTCTAAAAATTGCCAAAAACGTTAAGTAAAATGAAATTGTTTAAAACGTAAATTAGTTTTTAGAACGTTATTTTAATCCGCAAAAGTTTTTTAAATTTCAAAATATAATTGTCAAGGCTAATTTCAAAAATTATGTGTAAAATTACAGCTAAAAACAACCGATTTTTCGAGCCAATTTTGCGAAAAACGTCAAATTTTGGAAAATTCCCAAAAAATCCCTGCTAGCATGCCAGCCTGAAAGATCCCAAATTCCGCAAAAATCACTGCTGGTTTGCCCTTTTTGCCAAACCGTCAAATGTGATCAAAAAAACGTCAATTTAAAAAAAAATGGAAACGCAATAACATTTTTTGGGGTTTTAAAACAAATTTTTAATCTATTTAAATAAATCGAATAGCACGAACTTATTTCGGGGGGCTGCTGGCCGACGGGATAATCGCCTCGGGAATTCTGGGTGAGGGCATCGACCCGCGACGTCATCTCAATCGTCCCAATGCCCACCGTCAACGCCGCGCTGAACCAGTGCTGAAAAAAAGGCAAATAAAAGTAATTACATAAATGCTTAAAAAAACCGTAGTCAGAAAATTCTAAAAAAAACCAGAACATACCCGAAAAGTGAGGCGCAACGTCTCCGGGTACAGCGGGAATGCGAACGGGGTCTTCCGGGAGAGATGGTGGAACTGTCGGCTCACGTGGTCCAGCGCGGCGCGGCTCTGAAAAAAAAAGGGATGAAAAATTACCCGAAAAACGTTTTCTCCGTTATGTTAGGCCTTCTTTAAGTATATTTTTTCAGAAAAAAATGGATTTTTCGAAAAATTTGCGGCCAAAACTTACAAAAATCAAATTTTAAAGCGAATTTTCGTGTAAAGACTCCTCGTCGATTTCAAATCCGCGCAAAATATGGCCTAAGAATTCTAGTTTCTGCCGTTTCGCGTGGAAAAATTCGATTTCTATCCTCTTGCGCTGAAAAATTTCATAAGCAGCGACGAGAGGCGAGTTTCAAACGCAAAAAGCTAGCTCAAAGCGCACGAAAATCGAAATCTACAACTGCTAATTACTAAAAATTTTCGGCTACTCTTTTCTTCGTCGCTGAATGAATTATTTTAGGCTGTTCCAGATTGTGGATTCAAAATCCGCGCAAAAATTGGCCGAAAACATCGATTTCTAGCCGGTTGCGCTGAAAAATTTCGTAAAGAGCGGCGAGAAATCATTTTTTAACCCAAAACGGGCCTAGAAACTGGGGTTTCGTTGAAATTTCTAAAAACAGAAAAAGGAACAAGAAAATTTGTCGTTGTGCCTTGAAAACTTGAAAAACGGCATTAAAAATGCACCTTCAAATCGACGACGTTGGACACGATCTGCTCCATGAGATGCGGAATGTTGAGGACACGATGGATACTGTTGATCTGGGCTGATGTCGTGGCCAGGGGGATGTCGCTCGTGTCTTGATTCGGCGCCGCCGTCCGCTGCATCTCCGCGATTGCCGTCAACGTTTGCGTCGCATTGTGCTCCGCGATTCGACTAGAAAAAATAAGAAATTATTGCTTATTAAAAGGAATCTAAATAAAATCAATTACTCTTTTCCTACTAGAAAATTTTATATATGCTTTTCTCGTTTTAATCAACAATTATAGATTTTTCAAAGTCTTAATGCCAAAATTAAGATAAAGCGGTTTTATTAAGATCCAATTTTTCAAGTCAAACGAAAGTGTTTCTAAACTGCTTTTTTTTGCTGTTTCTAAACGTAAAACTAAAAAATTAAAAAAATTTTACTAAAAAATACAAAAATAGCAAATTTTTCGACGAAAAATGACCGTTTTTTTTGACAAAAAACCCAAAATGTCGCCTTTTTGAAAGTCTACGATAGTTTTTCGAGTTAAAATATAGTCTTATTTTACTAAAAACGCTGAAAAAAATCCTTACGAGCAATTTCTAGACCTATAAAAAAATTTTCGAAATGTCTAGTAACGTCAGAAAAATTATTTATTAATGTTTTCATACTTAAAACTTTCATAAATTCAAATAAAACGCACCCAAAATCTCCCCAGCTCATGGGCCTGTTGGCAGCAGCAGCAGCAGATGAGGCGGTAGATGAAGTGTTGTTGTCGCCCTTGTTGTCCCCGTCAACTTCCATCCAGAGCTGTTTTTGTGTGGCGAGATTTCTGGGGATGTTTGGGCTGAAAATGACAAGTTAGAAATTTTGAAAAGCTAGGCCAATTGAGGACAAGAAAATGAAAAAATCTAGTTTGAAAAAATCAGCGATCCTGATAAAAATCGAGCTTTTTTTAAAAATTGGCGAAGTGAGGACAAAAAAAATGAAACGAAAAGCTCGTCGAAATATTTCCGAGCATATAATTAGCAATAGAAAACGATTCTAACTCGTTTTTGCAAGTAACTATCGCTGAACAGAGAAGGGCACGCGCCGAAGCGAGAACCGAAAAGCAAGATTTCAAGGATCCAACTTCACTGAAAACCAGGTTTTTCTACAGTTTAGCGAGAGCACGAAACACGAAAATCAAAGCGTGTTTGAAGGAAAAATGCAGGAGAACAAGGACTTTGAAAAGATGTTTTTCACTAATAAAAAAGCTACGGGAAGACGGCGAATCTTTTGCTGGCCTAAAAAGTAAATGTCCAGCGTTTGCGAGACGCGCCCGAATCTAAACAGGTCGTATCGGGTGGAATTTACCAAGGTCAATCACAAGGCAACGTTTTCAAAGCGCGAACGAAAAAATGCCACGAAATAGGGACGATTGACGCCAAAAAGCAAATTTCAACGCGCACAGGGTGGGATCGTTCCACTCTAAATTTCGGAATAGGGAATAGCGCCATCATCCAAGAACAAAGACAAAAAGGAGCTGCTCATGAAACGCAACTTTTAGCCGAAATTTTAGACCAAAATGGAAGACGAAAAAGGGAGCGATTTCGCCAAGTCTAGAAGCCAAATCCGAGTCGAAATAGGCACGGGGAGCGGGAAATGATCGCCGAACAGCCTAATTTCCGGTAAAAATGATGGAGAAGCACCCCAGGTGGATTTTAGGCCAAAATGGAAGGAAAGGAAGGAGAGGAAGCGATTTCGCCAAGTCTAGAAGCCAAATTTGAGTCGAAAAAAGCATAGGCTGTAAATGATCGCCGAACAGCCCAATTTCCGCAACAAAAGTAATAGAGCAACGGCATCCCAGGTGGATTTTAGGCCAAAAATTCGAGCCGAGCCCGCCTCTAGAATCGATGGGTAAACCGTCGCGGAAAAACGTCAATCAAACGTGGTATCGGCTAGAAAACGAAGGCCTTTTGAAGCGCGGTAAAACTTTGGGAAAGACTTTACGCGAATAAAAAGTGTTTTCGGATAGTTTTCGTATGGAATGCCCGCGCAACAGGGAAAGCGAGAGCGAGTGAAAACGAAAACGCCAAGAAATAGGGCCAATTGAGGGCGATTCGTGCCCAAAGGAGGACCAAGAAAGGCGAATTTGCCGTAAGGTTGGGGATTGATCATCTAAAGAAAACTAGAACGGGCTACAAGGATTTGAGCACTAATCAACAACAAATTTTAGAATGCAACGAGTGGATAACGGAACAATTTCCTTTCCGCAACAAAAGATAGAGCAACGGCACCCCAGGTTGATTGAGGCCAAAAATGCGAGCCGAGCCCGCCTCCAGAATTGATGGGTAAACCGTCGCGGAAAAACGTCAATCAAACGTGATATCGGCTAGGAAACGAAGTCCTTTTGAAGCCCGGCAAAACTTTGGAAAAGGATTTCCAAGAATAAAAAACGTTTTTAAGCTAGTTTTTGAATGGAATGCCCGCGCAACAGGACATGGAGAGCGAGGGAAAACGAAAAATTTCCAGAAATAAGGCCAATTGAGGACGATTTGCGAGCAAACCCCCCAAAAAAGAAATTTTCACCGTGAAATCGGGCTCGATCTTGCAAGAACAACTACAAATAGCGTCAAGAAGTTGTTCACTAAACAAAAACAACTTTTAGACAAGCGTCAGGACGCGATTTCGTGAATACCAAAAGCCAAGAAAAGCAAAAATCGACAACCGAAAGAGGCGCCACAGTGCGGAAAATGATCCTGAAGCCTAATTTCCGAAAAGGAAGCGAAAAAGAAAAATTGGGAGGAGCAATAAAACATAGAGCCCAATCCGTGAAAAGGTAAACTAGGTTTTTCAAAGCGAGTTCGCGCCTGGAAAGCGTGGATCTCAAGAAAAACTAAAAGATTTGCTACACGCTTTCGACCATGTCTCGAATCATGAGCGAAAGGGAGAGCGGAAAAATCGTAGCTTCAAAAACGATAAAAGAATACGAATAAAACTATCTAAAACGTTTAAGAATGGCAAAAAAATCGAGAAATCCGAAACAACCACGACTAAAATACCAAAAGAAGACCGCTGAAATTTAAGGCTATCTAAAGGTAAGGAAAAACTGGAAATCTGAATAAATGAAACTATTATAAAAAGAAGAACCAGGCCTGGGAATTTGGCGGGTGGCCCGAGCTGGGCATAGGCTGGCCCGGCCGGGCCGGGCCAGGGCCGAGATTTTCGAGTTTTGAGCTGGCGGGCTGGCCCGGGCCGGCCCGTCAATACATGGAGGCTGGCCGGGCCGGCCCGCCACCTTGCCAACAAGTTATTTGAGTTTAAATGAGGTAATTTAATTACATTATAAGTTTTCCTTATTGATATTCAACTTAAATCATCTGTTTAAACAGTTAAAAGTAAAAAAATCCGAGTTTTGGCTTAACTTTGATTTATCAGGAAAACGACCCGGGTTCGATCCCGGCCGAGGTCAATCTTTTGCTTTTTGCTTTTTTTGGCCGGAAATGTTCAGAAATGCTGGGAATATGCCTTGTTAGCCTTATTAAGTGTATTAGCGTTCAAACTACACGTGGACGTCAAAGAAATTGAACTCCACTAAGTAAAACAGACTTTTTTCTATTGAACTAAAGATGTAATGGTTGTATACTGCTTTATGAATAAATTCTCGTTACATACCATACCTAAATCGGTTGTGCAAGCCTATAGACAATTAACGGACTTGATCTAACACGTTTTTGTGACTCCGGAAAAATTAAATGATGGCATATACTGGTTTGGTAAAAATGTACCCAAATGTCGGAGCCGAGCCCGGGCCAGGCCCGGGCCGGCCGGGCCGGGGCCGCGAGGCCGAAAAATTGACTCGGGCCGGCCGGCCGGGCCGGGCCGGGCCGAGAAAAATAAGCTGGCGGGCCGGCCCGGGCCGGCCCGGGCCGGCCCATTCCCAGGCCTGAGAAGAACTACTAAAACTAGCGAAAACATGCCGCAAAAAATAACTCGCTGAATCCAGATAAAGATATCTCTAAAAACTAAAAAGAGTAAATCCAACTTGAAAATATACAATTTAAATAAAAATCGATAATTTACAGAAATCTTGATGGTTCATCATCCATTTTACTCTTCCTTCCTTCACAAAATACACAAATAAACAATTTATTATCCGACCAACAAAAGAAACCCATCACTTTTTCGATTCCAGAAATCTAATTCTAGTAACAAAACAAAATCAGCGAGCGTGCCTATATCCGGAAATGAGCACAAAGCAAACAGTAAAAATACAAAAAAAAAGATAAAAATTCGGGCGGCTGGGTGTTTATTTCTTTTTGTGGCTTCGCGAGCGGGTGACCGGCCTCTTCTTCTCGTGCTCGTCCTCCTGCTCCTCCTCCTCATCCGCCTCCTCCTGCCATACGCGATTCATCAGCTCGTTGCGCAGCCTGGAAAATTGGAATAAAATTTAATTTAAGACGAAAGGCATTTAACTTTATCCAACGAGTTTTAAAGAAAGAAAAATCAGAAAAATTTAGCGAGTGTAAGAAATCTTCTAACCATTTTCGGAAAAGACAAATTTGGCTCTGAATTTTTCATTAATTCAATTTCGGGCGGGAACAATTTCGAAAATCGATTAAATTCGAATTCTATTAGTTTATAAAATAGACAAATTTATTAAAATTCGGCAAAAATAATTTTCGCCGACATTTTCCTGAAGCTAAAAATTTTAATCGTGGTTCTCTTAAAAAAATTAAAATTATATTTTTTAAATTATTATTGTTTGACGAAACCAATAAAACAACTTTAAAAAAATTACCTAGCCAAGGGTGGGCAGATCGTGTTTCTCGGTGGACAGCTGCTTCATGGCCAGCTTGAATTCGTGCTTCTTGGCGGCGGAGGCGTGTTTGGGGGTGGGGATGTGTTCAGGGTCGATCGTGGATGATCCATCATCTGACCACCATCCATCATCTTCTTCCGCTTCCTTCGGCTTCTTCTTGCTGCTGGCCGGCTTCTTCTTGTTGTTGTTGCTCTTCGTGTCGACCTCGTCCTCCTCGCCGTGGCCCTTGTCCTCCTTGATGTTGTTGGCCATCTTCTTCTCCCGTTTCGGCGGGCCTTTCCTCTTTGGCTTTGATGGGCCCGGTTTGTCGGGGTCCGAGAAGTCGTCGTTTTCTGGAAAAATCAATAAAAATAAATTCCGAGAATTTTTATTATTACTAATTTAAAATTTATTTTTCCTTTTTAATTCAAGAGAATTTTTTTTCAAAGAAAATCTACAAAATATCGATTATTCGATTTCAGTTTAAAAAATAAAAACCCTTACCCGGCCAGTTGTTGAAGTCGAACGCGTCCCCGTCGACGGGCTGATCATCTCCACCTCTGTTCGAGCGTGAAGGCGCCGTCGGCTTTTTGTGCTTTCTATTATTACAATTAGGAAATATTATGCTACAATTACTTGGGGTTGTATCCGTCGTCCGACTCTTCCTCCTCGCCCTCCTTCATGTTGTTGACCATCTTCTTCTCCTTTTTCGGCGGGCTCTTTTTCTTTGGCTTTGATGGGCCCGGTTTGTCCGCCGAGTCCGAGCAGTCGTCGTTTTCTGGAAAAACATAGAAATTAAACGATAAATTAAATTTAATGGCCTTTAAATTATTTTCTATTAATATTGCCTCGTTTTCCAAAAAATAATGATAATTAGGCCGGAATTTTTCTTTTTAATTCATTTTCGTTCAGCTTTATTTAAATTCACCGTTTTCTAAACAATACTAAACAATAAAAATAAATCAAATTTCGAGGATTTTTACTATAATCTTATTTCTACTAAATATCGATTTTTCGCTTCAAAATTGTGAAATTCGAATCGTTTTGTTTTTTAAAACATGCCTAAATTTTGATAAAAACAAAATTAAAGTCCTTTTAAAATTGCGGAAAGTCAATTTTTCGATTTTCCAAACCAAAATTTCTAGATTTAAAAAATCGTAAAAAGCCTTACCCGGCAAGTTGTCGAAGTCGGACTCGTTCCCATCGTCGAGCTGATCATCTACGCGTCGGCCCTTGCTTTTCGATCGTGACGCCGCCGTTGGCTTCTTGGGCTTTGCGGGCTTCTTGCTCTTGGCCGGACCCCTCCTTGGGTTGTAGGGCGGATCGTCGTCATAGTGCGAGCTGGTCCGCTTCCGCTTCGCCGGGCTGACCTTGTCGTCGTCGTCGGCGTCGAGAACGGCTGAAAAAAAAAGATAAAAAAATTGTTTAATTGATTACAAAAATACCCATTTTATCGAAAATTAGGGCACCGGTCTATTTTAGGGTAAGGAAAATTCCCATATCATTTTTAGAAATTTTTAAACGTAAAAAAAGACCTATCAATCTACTAAAGAAATCGAAACTCACAAAAAATAAGGAAAAACTATTTTCGGCAAAGAAACAAGCGGTTTTTTTAGAAAAAACGGGTTAAATAGCCCCCCCCCGCTAATAGAACAGTTCCAAAATCGGATCTTACAATTTCATAAAAAATTTAATTTTTCGCAAAATAAAAAATTCATTTTTTCAAATTGAACATTTTCAAGCTAACAAAACTAAATGGTAATAAAAAATTTACCTTTCGCGTTTCGACCACTTTTCGGGGCCCTGGGTGAGGCGCGGGACTTGGGTGGCTGACGTTTCTTCGGCGGCGCCTTCTCGGCCACCGACTGTGAGCGTGTTTTTCTGGCCGTCGGACGGGGGACGGGCTCCGGAGAGGGTGGTGGCACGTCTTCGTCGCGTTCATCATCAGAATTGGGCGGCAGGACGACGTCGTTGGGCATCGACTGGAGCAGGTCGTTGAACCTCTTCGACGGCCCGGGCTGGTCCGAGAACGAGATGTCGTCGCCGAGGGCGGCGGCTGGAAAAAGAAAAATTATTAAAAAAATGCAAATATTGATTATAAAAGTCAAATTGAAAAATAAAAACATAAAGGATTAAATAAAAATAGACGTTTTGAATCTTCAGGTAGTTAATCAAGTTTAAAATAATTAAAACGGTCCTAAGCCTACCTAGAGCGTCTCCGTCGCCTCGTCCGCCCGGTTGAGCAGCTTCAGCTTGGTCGTCTCCAGCCGACGCCGTCAAGTTGACCGTTTTCCGCCAGTCCGCCAGCCACCCGCCGTCGCCATTATCTGAAATAAAAAGTTAATAAAACTATATTAAGCACAAAAATCTGGGTTCTTTTGCATTACCGGGGGAGGCCCATTTCTTCCAAGAATTCCCAAAATGCCTCGTAATGTAATAGTAAAAATTTACATTTTTTTAGTAAAATTAACTCGATTTCAAGCGGATAAACGCTAAAAAGGTTTTAAAAATGTCGAAAATGGACCATTTTCAGTCGAAAAATCGCTGTCTTTTAATATATCTAAATAACGTTCGGAAATCTTTGCGTTTTTTTTTTGCGAAAGACTCAAAATTGCAAAAAAAACGCTAAAATGTACCTTTGGACCTCTTGACGACGTCATCGCCTCGGCCGGCCGTCTGAGCAGCTTCACCCGCTGACGACGCCGACGCGTTCGACTTGGCCTCGTCGAGCGTGTTGTTCAACTCCTGGTGCTGCACGTCGAGCGCGTCGTCAAATTGGCCCATCGTCGCCGTCATGTCGAGATCATCTGCCGAATCGTCAGCTTCTAAAAAAAAATATCAATATCAAATTATTTTTATAATTTTAAATAAGTATTAAATTCAATTCATTTTCTAATTCAATAATTCCAAATTTTCTAAAAAATCGAAACAAAAATACTAAATTCATAATAAATTGATTTTATTAGAATTTTAAATACATTTTTAAAGCAATTTTATAAACAAAAATTTACCCCGATTTCTGGCCATCTCCTCGTTGTGATCGCCACGGCCGTCAAAATGCGGCTGTTCAGCTTCAGCTCCCGATTTGGCGGCATTTCCGGTGAGCGTCTCCTTCTCGACGGGCGACGGCGGGATGTCGTGCTCCAAAAGCTGCTCCTCCTCCTCCTCGTCATAGTCCACCAGAGCCGGGAGGGCTTTCTTAGGCTTGATCGGAGACTTCTTGTCCAGCTCCTCCTCCACCGGCTCGTGCTCCTCGTCTTTTTCCGGGCTAGTCGGAGGCTTTTTCGTGTCCAGCTCCTCCTCCTCGTCCTTCTTCGGCCTGGTCGGAGGCTGCTTCTTGTCGTGCTCCTTCTCCTCGGGCTCTTCCTCCTCCTCACTTTCAGACTCCTCCAAGAGGTCGAGCGTCAAGTCGTGGTCATCTACACGCTGGGAGAGCTGCTCGACCCCGGCCAGCGTCCCGTCCTCCATCTCGTGCTCCTCCTCATCAGAATCCACCTCTTCGTACGCCTTCATCTGAAGAAAAAAAAGTTTATTCATATCATTCTTATTTTTGCTGATTTTTACAAAATGCTGCCAATCTGCTGAAAAAAAAACGTCAAAAATAGGAAAAAGGAGGAAGTGCTTTCAAATTGTTTTTCTTGCTACTGCTGAGCAGAAAAATGCAAAATTTCCCTTAATTTTCAACGTTTTAAAAGTTTTTTAAATTATGGCCAGTAAAAAAAACATATAAAAACTAGAAAATTCTACTATTTAATTACTAGAAAACTTAATTAACTTAATTTCTACTAGAAAATTACCCCCCCCCCCCGGTAACGCAAAAGAGCCAAAATTGTCTGATTTTTCGATTTATTTCTTTCCAAAAATCGATTTTAAATAATTTAAACATCAAAAATATTGTTTAAATTGATCTCCACCTTTTCTGTGACATCTCCCCCCCGAAAATGCACAAGCTCCAAAAAAACGAAAAACTTTTTTAAAACAATTTAAACAGCATAAATTAATCTCGATCTTTTTCTGTGACATCTCCCCCGGATAATGCACAAGCTCCCAGAAAAACGAAACTAAATTTTTCCCAAGCTAATGCATTTACTTTTTAATTCGGAAGTTGAGATTAAATTAATCTCCACCTTTTCTGTGACCCCCCCGATATTGCAAAAGCTCCCAGAAAAACGAAATTAAATTTTGCCCAAGCTAATTCATTTAATTTTTAGTTTGGATATTTTTAGATTAAAAGTATTCCCCACCTTTTTCTGTGAACCCCCTCGATATTGCAAAAGCTCCAAAAAACTAAATTAAATTTTGCTCAAGCTAATGAATTACTTTTTAATTCGGAAGTTTTAGATTAAATTACTCCGCACCTTTCCCTGATCGTCATCGTCTTCTCTTACAGGCTGCCCAAGCACATCCGCTTCAAACTCGTCCAAATCGAAGGCGTCCGCGTAGAGATCCTCATCCTCCTCATCCGCCTCGGCATCCCATCGTGGTGGCCGAGCCGTTCTCTGTGCTTCAGTCGTCTTTTCGATGGTGGTGGCTAGCTGTCGGGCGGCCAATTCTCGCATCTCCTCTGGCAGCTCCGGATCTGTGCTTCTTTTGCGTAGTAGATGATGCAGATCCGGGATCCCGAATGGCCCCTGAGCCCCGGCCGTCTCGATGAAGCCATCGATACCGTCGGCTTGGGGGCAACTTGACAGCACGAGTTCCTGCAAAAAGAAATCGGTTTTTTCTAGACTTAAAGGGGCAACGAAATGCCAAAAATTGAGTGACGGCCCGAAAATCGGAGTCCTGTACGTCGGAGGCCTCTGTACACCCAGGGGCACGGGAAGCTCGCAAATTTGAAATGGCCTGTTGTCACCTTCTGATCGCGTTCTCGGCTGTTTCTGGGCCAAATTTGATGATTAAAAGGCCGTTTGCCAGAGACCCGAACAAGCCTTGTCACAGTTTTTTTCGTCCCCGTTTTTTTGATGCCATGTGAAAGAGCATAGTCGAATTAGTAGGGTGGCGCTATTTCGAGATTTTTAAAAGTTCATTTTCTAGGTTTAAATGGGTGTTAAAGTTAACAACCTTGAAAAATTATCTTAAAAACTACTTGGCCAAATTGCTCGAAAATTTCAGACAATACATAATTTGGGACGCTGATCATTTTTGTAATACACCGGAAAACACGAAAATAGCCGGAACATAGGAATACCGCGTACACGGAAAGGTTTTTCGCAATTTTCTATTTAATGGGTATGCGTCGCCACTCTAGAAATACCCTTAAAAGATGCGCAATTGAATTCTACGTCGAATCATGTATTTCCCAGCGTGGCGGAAGATACCCATTAAATAGAAAAATCGCTTTCAAAGAAGCCGAACAGAAAAAAATTGCGGATTCCGGAAAAGAAAGACAGTTTTTCGTATATAGAGACCAAAACAGAACGATTGCAAAAAAGAGCAAAAAGAAATTCGATTTCTAAAAGGGGGCTGGGATTGAACTCGGGTCGTTTGCCTGGGACCTGGCGGCGCCCACTAGTGGCCTTCCCCAGTGCCCGCAGGCGGACCATCGCGGGTTCGATTCCCCACCGAGCCCAATTTCGCGTAGAAAAGATATTTCTTTTTGCTCTTTTTTGTAATCTACTTGCCTTCTCCTTTAGAGTCAATTGAAATCCGCGGATTGCCAAAATACAGTATTTTTATGTTTGTGGAGCCATTTTAGTTGTTTTTAGAAATATTATTTTTTCGATTTAATGGGTATCTGCCGCCACGCTGGGAAATACATGATTCGACGTAGAATTCAATTGCGCATCTTTTAAGGGTATTTCTAGAGTGGCGACGCATACCCATTAAATAGAAAATTGCGAAAAACCTTTCTGTGTACGCGGTATTCCTATGTTCCGGCTATTTTCGTGCTTTCCGATGTATTACAAAAATGATCAGCGTCCCAAATTATGTATTGTCTGAAGTTTTCCAACAATTTGAGCGAATAGTTTTTAAGATAATTTTTCAAGGTTGTTAACTTTAACACCCATTTAAACCTAGAAAATGAACTTTTAAAAATCTCGAAATAGCGCCACCCTACTAATTCGACTATGCTCTTTCACATGGCATCAAAAAAACCGGCTCGAAAAAACTGTGCCAAGGCATCATGGGGGCTGTTCGAGTGACCGGCGGACGGCCTTTTAAAGCACGAAAACTATTTCAAATTGAGTGAGGATTTCAAAAATGGGCTCAGAATGCGCGAATTTGAGTGTTTTCACAAAGAAACCGGGCAAAAACAACTTTGCGCAAAAATCGAAAAAGTGAGGGCTCTCGTCCCGCAGCGCCCGCTGGCAATTTGCCAGAAATCAAAGAGGCCTCCCAAAAGGGCTTTGATTTGGCAGTTCGGAGCCCCTTTAAATAATCCAGATATTCAAAAAAATGCATTGTAAAGAATTCGACAGCACCAGTTCCTGCAAAAAAAACGTTTTTAGATCGAAAAAAAACTATTTTTTTTTTATTCGAAAATTGGAACTTTCGGATGTTGCCTCGTTTATTAAATTAAAATCACATTTAAAAATTCCACCAAAAAGCCAGAAAAAAAAGCTAATAAAAAAATCCCGGGGCCAGCGCCTGAAAAAAATAGCCTTTTTGTATCCATGGCTGCAATAAATCTGGATAAACAACTCATAAAAAGTTTTTTTTAATTTTAAACCTAGAATTTCGAGGTTTTGGAATAAATAGAAATAATATTTTGAACTTATACGCAAAAATATGACAAAACGAGAATCCTGGAAATGTGCTTTTTCCTTTTTCAACCTAACATTTTGATGTTTCGGCGCAAAGTAGCTATATTAGGATTTTTGGCCTCAAGCTCAACATTTTTAGACAATAAAAAGCCAACAAACGCCTAAAAAGCTAGATCCTAGATCTCAAAAATCGCCAGTCACGCCGAAAGAGCTCCCCAGAAATCGAAACGAGCCAAAAAAGCCAGAACGTTCCAGAAATTAGGAAATTCCGTTTCAGCACTATCAAAAACGCGTCAAAAAGCGACCGGAAATCGATGGGGTGTGGCGCTTTACGAGGGCCTGAAAGCAATTTTGGGGGTCGTGGATTCGGCCCACATGTGTGGGGGAGGAGAGGGATCCTGGCAGGGGATGGGGGACTACAAACTCGAACAGCTGACGCCACTAGAGCGGGCGGGTAGTCAAAAGGCGAAGCAGCACCAAGCAGCCGGTTTTGGCAGGGGGAGAAAAGGGTAAAATTGACCCAAAACATCGATTTGCTATTTTCCAAAATTTAGAATCGCTCGAAATCGAATTTACACCAAATTCTATCCTTTTCTGATCTCGAAAATCGGTAAAAATCACGTTTTTCAAGGTTTAAAAAATAGGGAAAAGTTTAGAAACTTAAAACTATGTCAAATCATCGATTTTCCGGTCTTTTAATACAAATAAAAATCGATTTGAAAAGTCCAGCAGATTCGCAATTTTCCCCGCTTGCGAATAGGATACAATTAAATTTCTGAACTCTATTGAATCGGAAATTCCGGACCCTCATTCATAAGAACGCGATTAAATCTGCCTTTTTCGAGCCGTCGAACGGTACAAAAATTACCCAATTCCAACGTTTCTACGTGTTTTTCACTCGTTTCAAACTCTAAAAAATCCGCCATTTTCCAGGCTTTGCAAAACTACAAAAATCATCAAAATCCAACGTTTCTACGTTTTTTTAATCGTTCTAGACGCCTTAATAGCCAAAATAAACAATCTTTATACCTGAATATAGTCATTGCCGGCCTCGACGAGCACATCAACGAGTTCCCTCTCGAAGGACGCTCCCCTCTCGGCGCATCTGATGGCCAGCAGAGCGCGGCGATCTCCGAAAGTGACGATCGAGCGGAGCGGGAGTGGCTGTCCATTCGAGTCGTAGTCGCGTTGTCGCCGCTTCCACCTCAGATTCGTCCTTGCGATTTCCCACAGCGCCGCCCGCACCTCGCCGTTCTCGGCTGAAAAGAAAGCGGGTTCTTGAGCGTTAGCGGGGGGGGGGGGTGGTATTTTATCGTTTTACGCCCTTTTTTAAGCCCGGAAAGTCACAAAAATCATCAAAATTTGGCGAAAAAATAGATCCTGGCTTAAAATTTTCATTGCATTGTATTTTGCCGTTTGTTAATATTTTTATAGCTTGCTAAGCTCTTTTTTAAATATAAAAAGTTAAATAGTACCAAAAATGGCTAAAAATGATTGTCACTCCAAAATTTCATACTTCTTTAATTTCCAAAAGCTCTGTAAACTTGCCTTATCTTTTCGAAAGACTCATCGTAATCCAAAACTATCTAAAAACCACAAAACACTTCAAAAATTGTCGAAAAAAGTGAAAAATGCAATTTTTTTCTAAGAACTTTGTATAATTTTCAATACACAAAAAGACGCTATAAAACGTAGGTATAGGCTAATCAGTTCAACTAAAATATTGTTCAAAATTACGAAAAAGCGATGAAAACGCCTCCCCCCCCGCTAACAACCCATTACCTTGAAGGGCTCCTTGTAGAATGTCGCCAGTTTGATCGGCAAACTCCTTGACGGTGACGGTGCCGACGAAGAACTTCTTGTACAGCCCGATCCAGAGGTCGTATCGAGGCTCGGGCAGTGTCCGTTTGAAGAGGGCGAAGAGCTGGCGCAGTCTGTCCATCATCCTGTCGATGCGCTGTTGATCCCAGTCGAAACCATCGCCGCCCAAGTCGTCACTTTCGAGCATCGCTGCAAAAAAAAAGTTAAAATCTCCTCAAAAAAAGAAGAAAACACAGAAAAAAGCAAGAAAACCGCACTAATTCGAAAATGCTTGCCGCAAAACCCAAAAAATACAAAAATTTCAGATTTTCTAAAGATTTCAAAAATGCTCGAAATATAATCAACAGTTTTCCGGAAGGAAAAGACACAAAAATGGTTTAAAAAAGAGGGAAAGCCCCTATACGGCTAGAACTTACCAAATACTAAGAAGAAAACGCCAAAAAAATAAAATAAAAAGCCATACAAAACAAAGCGAAATCGAAATTCAGCGACGCCGCGTGGTTTTTTTCTAGAAAACGAGATTATTTGGCAAAAAAGATCGCTCTAAAAACCCATATAAAGCTAAAAATAAGTGAGTAAATAGAGTAACTAAAGCTACGCGCCGACGCTTTTCAAGACTCTAAACCGACTCTTGCTGCGCCCGGCCGGGTGTCAAAACGTGAGTGTTTCTAGCATCGAAAATGGGTTATAAATACGCTTAAAGCGTCTTAAAATCCAGTAAAAAAAAACTGGAAGCTGCGCGCTGAGACTGGGATCATGTAAATCCCTGCTGGAAAATGAGATTAGGGAACACAAATGGGTAATACATAGCAAAGAAAGTTCTACATAACGGTAGAAAAATGTTTGAAAACGTTCTAAAGACGAAGAAAGCGCTGTTTAGCGCGGAATTTGCCACGAAATTAATTCTAGACAACAACGCCGCGCAGAAAACGTACAACACTGAACTGCACGTCTCTAAAAAGTTATTTTATTCCCACATGCTTCAAATCCCCTACGGAATCACTCAAAACACTGCGGGGGTCGAATTCCAACCGAGAAGCCAGCCATTGTACGAATTTAGATCAACCCAAATTGCCTGAAACCAACCGTTTCTCAACGTAAGAAGATAACAACTTTTAATAAAAGCGCCGATTTCGCGTTTTATGCATTCTTGTATCCGATTTCGCGTCTTTTGCCGCGCGATCAAAAGCAATCTGATCTAGCCAAGGAAATCTAATCGCAAAAGCAAGAAGGAGAAGGACAAAAGCAAGTGGGATTTATGAGAGATCAATTCGATTCCGAAAATGCAAAAACCATTTTCGCGCTAAAATCGCGATTGCGCTGGCACCACTGCGTCTCGCGAACAAAGATTTAGCGTGAAAAATAAGATTTTTCGCCGTGCCATCAAAACCAAAATCTCAATCAATCGCAAACGGAAGCACGAAAAAAACACAAAAAAGCCAGTAAACTGTATTCGGCAATTGTCGGGGTCGATCCATTTGTGTACTCCAATTCCAACAAAACTCGCATATTTTGAATCCATTTATTCGGGCAACGATATGGCAAAGACATGCAAAAAGTGTGTGTGTGTGTGCTGGGTGGATGTCAAGGGGGCAAGTATCCAGGGCGGGGAGAGAATGAGCATGAGTTGTTACACCGATTATCGACATATTTCAGCGGAATTTTTAATGATATCAGCGCGGAAAGTCAGAGCCGAGTGAATAAATGGCAAAAAAAAAGCGATGGGAAGGGGGGAATGTGCATGCAAATCTGGGGGGTAGAGAGACTGGGCGGGGGAGGCAGGGGATTTCCTAGTAGATGAGCATGAAGTTGAGCACGAGGATGAGGTGGTGGCCGGCCGGGTGGTGTCGTTCGGGGAGCGATGATTGATCGTCGAGGGCGAGCGGCACGTCACTTCTGTCGAATCACCTAAAAAAAGAAAGATTTTCAGAAGTGTTGAGAAAATTATACCTTGGCAGCAGGTCCGGCAGCGACAGCAGGGCGCGGCGGCTCGGGGCGCTTCGTGGTGAGGCGGGCCGTGGCCACGACGCTCGCTGAAAAAAGGATTTCTAGTTTTGTAGCATTATCGGTAAAATAAAAACTACGTTTTAACTGGAAAAACTATCTAAAAACTATCAAAAAATCTCCAAAAAGCCGGAAATTTGGTCAAAAACGGCCATTTTTTGCCCAAAAACCGAGATTTTTTGATACAAAATTTGTCAGGGTTTGAAGTTCAAATAGAAACAACAGTCTGGAAAGAATACAGCTTTTTACATTTACAAAACTAGTTCAAAAGCGAGAATTCGGTCAATTTCGCACAAAAACACACCAAAATTTTTGAAAATCCCTTTTTCGTAGTTTTCCAGCCTACGCGTAAAAATCGGGCAGCACTCAAAAATTCTAGGCGCTTTTCAAACTTTATAAAATTTTTCTAGTCAAAAATATACCGGAACGAAGAGAGCGGCGCAGCTCCTTCTCCGGCATCCGCTTGTTGAGGAGCGCGACGGCGACGGGCAAGGGCGCGCGGGCGAGACGAGGCTGCGCTTCCGGGGCCTTCACGTCGGTCTGCTTCGAGCTGAAAAAAAAAAAGAGGTTAAAAGAAGACTTGCTAAAAAGATATACCTAGACGGCTGCTGCTGCTGCGGTGGTGGTGGGGGCGGGCGACGTTGCACCACAGTCTTCATCTGCGCCGCCAGCGCGTCGATTCTAAATTGTAAAATACAAATACGAATAGCAAAAAAAAGAAGGTTCTTTGGCAATATCGGGGGGAGGGGAAATTTTGTAAATATAGCTAGAGAAAGTGATCCTAAACTGGTTTTTTTGCTATTCTTAAACATAAAAACTTCATAAACTTCTATCCAAAAGTTAAAAAAAAAATCGATTTTCCATCCAACATGTCGTTTTTCGTAAGTTTTTAGATAGTTTTTCTAGTTGAAAAGTAGTTTTATTTTACTAAAAACCTTATGAAAATGTCTTCTGTTAATTTACTAGGCATTTCTAGACTCGTACAAAAAAATTTTCTCCCCCGATATTGCGCAAGCACCCAAAAACTCGAAAACGTACTTCTTATGGAGGGACTTGTGGACATCGGCGTGCTTCTGCAGGGCCTTGATCTGATCGGCCTGCTTCTGGACGGTCTTGTTGACATCGGCGAGCTCCTTGGTGACCTTCTCGAGCTCGCGGTCCTTCTTGGCGAGGAGCCGGGCGGCCTCGTCGCGCACGTCATTGATCTTCCTCTTCAGGTCGCGCTGGCCCTCCAACGCATCCGCCTTCGTGAGCACCAGCTCGCGGCGCATCTGTTCCAACTGGAAAAGGGGGGGAATAAGGGTTGTAAAGTTCGAAAAAGAAAAAATAAAGTTTTTTAAGCGATAAAAAACGTTAAAATCAATTTTTTAACGTTATAAAAGTGGTTAATAAAATTATAAAATCACTAACAGTCTGATCATACAGATCAATGGCCGACATTGCAGACATGGGAGACAGAGAAATGACCCCATTTTACGAAATACAAATAGCTATTTTGTGCAGATCTATGCTAATTAAAAAGCTATCCAAACGCATTTGCGGCAGCGTTCTATATCCATTTTTTTTCTAGAAATGGAGCATTTTCAAGCGTTTTTTTTTCGTCAAAATGGGCGATTTAGACCCAATTTGCAATTTCTAAAGTTTTTCGAAGTTTGCAGACAGTTTTTGCACCTCAAATTTAGCTAAATGTTACTAAAAAACCTAAAAAGCTTGGCTATCTTCCAAAATGGACATGACTAGGCTTATCTGAAGCGGGGCGCTAAGAAAAACTGCCCGAAACAATTGCTTTCCTAAACGTCGTTGGTCTTTTTCGAAATCGACGCCAAAACCTAGGCCAGAAAGGCCTAAAAACCCGATGCCAAAATCCCCCCAAAAAGAACCAGAGACCATCAAAAACCCTTCCCAAACTGTACCTGATCAGTGGCGTGCTCGGCGGCGCCCTCCGCGGTCTCGTCGATGTCGATGAAGGCCTTGACGACCTCGTGGCGGCCACAACGATGACGGCATACCGGGCAGCGCTGCGAGTGCGGGTGATGGCTCTAGAAAAGGACATCAAAAGCTAGGGAATAAAAGCTTACCGTGAGCCATGTGTTAATGCAGTCCTTGTGGAAGGTGTGGCCGCACGGGATGACGTGGACGTCCTCCAGCGAGTAGAATAGCGTGCAGATGGCGCATCGGGCGCGGAACGAGGGCATCCTCTGCAAAAAAAACCGATTAAAACTATGAAAAACATGATTTTTCACAGAGAAAAAGCAAAAAAATCGGAAAAATGATGCGTACGGGCCGATAAAACTTGCAAAACAACTATCTAATACTCAATTTCAAGGTGTCTAGAACAGAAAAGCTTGGAAGGAGGCTAAAGGCGCAGAAAAAAAAATCGCAAAAACGGAAATTTCGGGCCAAAATCCGCGTACGTTTACGTGTATTGGCTACGGCTTAGCTCTGTTCAGGCTCAAATTCGCTGTTTTTAAGGACATTTTCTAGTGTTTTTCATGAAAAAAATACGCGTAAGTCTACGTTTTCAGCACATTATACGGCGCAGCATTCGGTGAAGCGTCGCGTGATTGCAAAACTTCTAAACCAAACAAAATCTACTTTTTAAATAACAATGTTGATCAGCGTTTCGAGAAAAAGTGAAAATCGCGCAAATCATAAAAACGAGAAATAAATTTAGGCCCGGAAAATGCGAAACCACCCGGCTAAAGTGGGATTCCAAGGCGCTATGCTTACGGATAGCGTCGGGTGGAGTGTCTCGTAGTCGGCCAAATTTTGTGGTTTTCTCGATTTGCCAAAAGTCGTGAAAAATGCCCATTTTTTGTATTTAAAAAAAAAATCATTTTTCGCCAGTTTAGCGCTATTTTTTTGCACGATTTTCGGTTTTAAACTGGTTTTTTAATCAGGAAGCAGAATTCAATTTTTTGGTGCCGATTTTCACGTATTTTTGGATTCTGTGTCTTTTTTAAAATCGAAAAATCTCTTCTAAGACCAATTTCTTTACCATTTTTCGCAAGTTTCCGGCGCGTTTTGGATGATTTAGGGTTTAAACGGTGTTTTTTTCATCATATAGAAGCAGAATTCACTTTTTGGCGATTTTTTTACCGTTTTTCGCAAGTTTTGGCGTTTTTTTCACGATTTTAGGTTTTAGACTGTGTTTTCCTTTATACAGAAGCAGAATTGAAATTTTTGGCCGATTTTCACGTATTTTTTGAGTGCATTTTTCTTCATCTAAAAAACGATTTATTGGGATGCGGTAGGGGGTGTAGGCTGTGTACTGCGAAACGATACATGGAAAAAGAGGATCGAGATGAGGAGAGAAAAATGTGCAGCAGCAGCAGCGAGTATGGTACGGGGAGGGGTAGTAGATGAGCCGCGACATCAAGCAGCACAGCCACCTCCCGCGTCATCGAGCAGTTCATTGGCGGGAAGACGACAGCATGGCGCTGCTGCTGCCGGTGGTGGAGAGAAGGGCGCTGCGCTCATTTCGGCTGGGCTGGCGTTTTAGGGGCGGTTGACTGAAAAAGGCTTTTAATGGGGCGGTGACACCAAAAAACGGGCTTTTCTAGGGTTTAAAAACGGAAATTTTTAATGCTAGCCTTTTCCAATAAATTTTAAAAACAAAATTTTACGTTTTTTGGTTAGATTCTGGTTATAAAGGCTCTGTTCTGTTAGCGGGGGGGCACTGTTAATAAAATTTCCTATTTTTTATCACTTTTTCGTAGCTTCTCCTTGCTAGAAAACTGATAAAAAATAGTCTGGAAAAATTGAACCATCGAAAATATTGACTTTTTTAATAATTTTTGAAACATTTTTGCCCAAAACTCAGAAAATGCCGAAAATTTTCACGAGGTTTTTATATAAAAAGAACCCTGTTTTTTATATTTTTACGCTATTTTTAGTAAAATTTAAACATATTTCAAGTGAAAAATTATTTAAGAACATTACAAAATTTTTCAAAAACTCGAAATTTTACCGAAAAATCGATATTTTTTTGTTTTTCTAATCAAATTTTGTAAAGTTTCTACGTTTAGGAATTGGAAAAAAAATGGTTTAGAAAGACACAAAATCGATTTCAGACAAATCGAAACAATAAAAAAAGCAAAAAATTTTGTAGTCGAAATTTCGGTCAAAACGGTCGTTTTTGGGCGAAAAATCGATATCTTTGCATTTTTTAAAAATAATAATTTGTAAAGGTTTTGCGTTTAGAAATAGTAGAAAACGGTACCCCCCGATAATGCCAAAGAACCTAATAGTGTTTTTAATAAAAGTTAGAAATGTTGGTCAAAAACGGCAAGTTTTTATGGACAAAACTTTTTTTTTGTATTTTTACAAAAAATTTGTAAAATTTATTGTTTTTTAAGTCTAGCTGGTTTCAGTTGTAAGTTTAAAATATGTAAATATTTTTTTTAAAGGGACGGTGACACGTACCTACCTTCGCGAGGTGGCGCTCCTGTCGGTGGCTGAGGCTGAGGGAGTCTTGTTGATGGTGGCCTCTCTCTTCTTCTTGTATCTTTTGGCAACACAGACAGAGAGAGCGAGACAGACACAGAGAAGGACACACAACACCAACAGGGTCACCAGGAATTGCCAGTGGTTTCCCATATCCACCAGCAGCTTGTCCTCGGCGATGCTGCAAAAAAATGGAGTGCTACATTGAAAACATCCATTGCAATGGTTAAACTGTCTGGCCGGGTACAGACTACAACTTTTATCTTGCGGGCTACAGACTTCAGAAAAGTTACGCGAAGGACCCGGGTTCGACCCCCCGCCGCGGCCAACTTTTCGCTTTTTGAAAATTTGGAATGATTTTTGATTGGGATGGCTAAACTGGCAGCCAGACTACAAGCTAAAACCGTCAAAACGCATTTACAGTACCCCAAGCGTCAATTGGAATATTTCGGAAAAGTTCCAAATTGCGATTTTTGGTTTTTTCGAAGGGGCCTAACTTTTTGTAGTTCGTAGTTAGAGCTCTAATACTTTTGGGAATCGCTTAACTGACAGCCAGACTACAATATACAGTCATTAGATGAAGACTACAAACTACATCGAAGCTATCAGTTGCGTGACTCAGGTTCGACCCCCCGCCGCGGCCAACTTTTTGCTTTTTGAAAATTTGGATTGGTTTTTCAATTAAGATCCCTAAACTGGCCGCCAGACTACAAGCCACAACCGTCAAAACGCATTTACAGTACCCCCAGACGTCATTTGGATCAATTCGGAACGTGCCAAAATTGCGATTTTTGCTTTTTTTCGAATAAACCTATTTTTTTGTAATTTGTAGCTAGAGCTCTAATTCTTTCGAGAATCGCTAAACTGGCAGCCAGACTACAAGCTACACCACAGAAAACGTACTCCTCGAGCTTATTCTCGGCTCCCTGCTCGCCGGACTGCTCGGCCTTGGTGGAGACGGTGGGATGCTCAGAAGTGGTGCTCATCGTACTTGTCGTCGTCGTCGTGCCGTTCGGAGTTGTCGAGTTGGTGGGGGGAAGGGGCTAAAAAGTAAATCCCAAATAATCCCTGCTGGCCTGCCCCTACCGAAGTATATGGCTGCTCAAAATCGCTGGGGCGCTCGAAGCGCGCTTGCGCGCCGCAAGTCGGGCCATTCGACGGTTTTGGCAACGAGGCGTAGGCGGCCAGCAGCTGCCAGCTAACTGGAATTACGCCATGAAATTACGGTCCTGGGATTTCCTCAAAACCTCTGCTGTCCTCCCGATTCCCGAAATACCTCAAAAATCCCTGCTAGACTGCCCTGCGTTCCGCAAAGTGTCTCTGCTAGCTTTATGGATGTCAGTTTAGCGGTTCCGACAAATTATCTGCTAGTTTGCCCCTCCAATTTCACAAAGAAAAAAAAATGAATAAAGTATATATATAAAAGAACCTCTGCTAGCTTGCCCTTCCTCTCCCCTACGAATTCCTCAAAAATCCCTGCTAGCCTGCCTAGAGTTCCGCAAAGCGTCTCTGCTAGCTGCTTGGCGGTCAGTTTACAATTTCCGAAAATTTCTCTGCTAGCTTGCACCTCAAATTCCTCCAATGGTCCCTGCTAGCCTATCAAATCCTCAAAATCGTTTTTTCCGAGTTTTTCGAGGCAGTTATCTAGCCGAGATTCTTTAGGAACTGAAAATCGTTTTCGAAATTCAGCGATCTGACCGACGGGCTACAAATTACACTCCAAAAAAATGCCAAAAATTTGCACTTTTTCGGATTGAGTTACCGAAAAGTCAATTTTTGGCCCAATCCCCAGCTTCTTTTCCGCAAATTGCCTCTGCTAGCCGCACCCACCGTTTCCCTGGCGTGACGGCTTCACCTTCTCGTCCAGCACATCTAAAAAAATCAATTTCACGTTCCGGGGTACGGTAATTCGCAAGAAATACGGTATGTATTGTACCACAGACACAGTCGGAGCCGAGATTCTTCCGGTAGGCGCCACTGTAGCAGCCGGCTGGAGATGAGGCATTCATCACAGGGTCCCGCCACGACAGACAGAACGTCTCCTCCAACAGGTCACACGCTAAAACGAGGCGTGCGTTTAAAGGGCCATTGGAAGCCAATTTTGGCTATGGATTCGTGGAAATCTGCTTTCAATGGTCCTTGAACGCTCTGAGAAGTTGATTTTCGAGTTTTCTGACAGCCAGTTTAGCAAACCGCAACCCATTTTTGTTTTAAAGGCGCTTTAAAGGACCATTGAAGCCAATTTTTTGCCCACTGAAGGCTACTTCCCTGCGTTGGGTTGGCTATGGATTTTTGCCTTCAATGACCCTTTAAAGTTAGGATCGATCGATATTTGTTAAAACTGATAGCCAGTAGATAGTAAAGTCAATTTTAGCAGATTTTGCTACCTTGGAGACCCCGAAATTCCGTTTTAAAGGAACAGTGACACCATTTTTCAGCTGGCAACCTAGCAGAGACCCTTTGCGGAAAGTGGCTACCGTATGTGTACTGCGTCCTCGAGCCATCGTAGGCGAACAGATGCTCCGAGTAGAAGACGCGCGGATCCCATTCCTCGTACCGCTTCTTGCGCTCCGGCTGAAAATCCTGGGTTTCAGCGCGTAATCGATTCCGGAAACTAGCGGGGACAATTTGGGAGGTGGGAATCGAGAGACTGGCAGCCAGATTGGCGAATGGCAAGCTAGCCGAGAGCATTCGGGATATTATCGAGTTATTCATGGCGTAATCGATTAATTTTCTCGATTTTCTCGCGATTTCGGGATTTGGTCGCGTAATCGGTTGTGTAGGCTAGCAGGTACCATTTAGGAAACGCGATTCGCTAGGCTGGCAGCCAGCTCCCACAATGGCAAGTTAGCCGAGACAATTTTCGGAACATAGGGCATGCTAGCATGGATTCTTTGCGGGAAATCGCGTACCTCAGAATTGACACTTCCTCGATGCATGGTGCACTTGTCGACCGGGTTGAACGGCTGCCCCGTCACCGAGCAGTACGTCGGCCACTGAAAACAGGAGCGATTTACCTGGCGTAATCGATTAGTTTTATCGGGTTTTTCACGATTTTTGGCGAATTTAAACGCGTAATCGATTAAAAAAGTTGCTGAGGCTAGCAGAGACCATTTGGGAAGTGGAAATCGCTTAACTAGCAGCCAGCGCGGCCAATGGCAAGCTAGCAGAAACCTTTTGAGCCCTGGGAGGCAAGCTGACAGTGATTCTTGGCTCCAAAATGCGAGTTTTCTGACAAACGGTCTCTGCTATCCTGCCCCGTGCTATTTTAAAGGCGTCGTTGGATGCGTTGGGTGTCAGTTTAGCTAACTCGGCAGCTAGCAGAGGCAATTGGCAACCGAGGCGAGCTAGCAGAGAGCATTTAGGACACTCACCGGGAAGCTGACGCCTCGCGGTCGCTCTTCGGGCGCCTTGCTCGTGCACTGGGTGGCGTCCTGAAAATTCGGAGTACTGGTCTCTTAGCGGGGGGGGCTGTCCAGTTGTCTAGGAAGTTTTTTAGAGTTTTTTTATCGCTTTTTAGGTTTTTTTGAAAGCCAAAAACATGCAGATTTTTAGAAAATTTCAAAATTCGAAAAAGTTCTAAAAAATGAAAATGGGCATGCTAGCAGAGGCCATTTGAGACTGAGGTACCCATTGGTAGAAGTCGAGCAGCTTCTGCAGCTCCTCATTGAGCGCATGGTCGAGTCTCGGGGCCGTCGTGTTGTCGACGGCGACTTCAAGCAGTTCGGATTTTTTTGTTTTGTGGATATTGCTAACTTGTTGAGTGGAATACTTCACCTGGCAGCCAGACTACAGACTACAGCTGTTACTTTGAGGCTACAAGCTACAAAAATCTACTAGCCGCAGTGTCCGGGTTCGATTCCCGGCCGCGGAGATTTTTTTGCTTTTTGCATTTCTTGGTTATTTTTTGTGCCGAATGGGTAAACTGGCATCCAGACTACAAACTACAATCACTGTTTTCAGGCTACGAACTACAAAAAATCTACTAGACGCAGGGTCCGGGTTCGATTCCCGGCCGCGGCCAAGTTTTTGCTTTTTGAAAATTTTGCCAATTGTCCACTAGGAATCGTCTAGCTGGCAGCCAGACTACAAACTACAACCCTTAGATCTTAAAATGTCTCCCACCACAATGACAGGCGGTCCCCTCCTTGGTGATGGATACGGTATTCTCGAGATAGCATCCAAACGTCTTGTGTTGTGTGTCGTTCACAATACCCGGACACCAGATCGTACGCTGGGGGCACACTAAAGCATCCAGTTAGCTGTCACCATCCCTTTAAAGTCCTTTAAAGGGCCATTGAAGGCAAATTTCTAACCGTGGATTGACTATCTTGCCTTCAATGGTCCTTTAAAAATCGGAGCAATTTTTTTGGGGTAAACCGAAAGTCAGTTTAGCCAATCACACCTGTTTTTAGCCATTGATGGACCTTTAAAGGACCACTGAAGGCAAAAATCGGTTCTTGTGTATTCCGGGGGAAACTGAACTTTTTTTTGGCCCAAGCCTAGATTTTTTATATAAATAGTGGAAGTGTTTCTAAATTGTTTATAGCTATTCCTAAACATAAAAACTTTACAAAATTTAATTAAAAAATTTAATTTTAGGTCGAAAAATCGATTTTTTCGGTCCAAAAATGACCAAATTTTCGACTTTTTCAAGCGTTTTTCTAACTTTTTAAAAAGTTTTTCCGATTCAAATAGGCTTAAATTTTGCTAAAAACAATGTAAAAACACTTTATATTTGATTACTATCCCCACCAGGCCCGACAAAAAAAAGTTCAGTTTCCCCCCCGCGAATTCTTTCCCCCGGGAATACACAAGTACCCAAAAATCCATAGTCAATCCATAGACAGTAAGTTGCCTTCAGCGGTCCTTTAAAGAACGATTAAAAACAAAAACAGATGTCAGCTTTGCTAACTGGCGTCGAAGCATCTCGAAAATCTATATTTCCAATTTTTAAAGGGCCATTGAAGGCAAGAATCCATAGCTTGCAGGTCCCTTTAACCAGCGTACCATAATGAATGATATTCCTGGGTGATTGATAGCTGTTGGGATCGCCCGATTCGACGACAATCTCTGAGAAGACGATGAGGCGTTTCTTCTCTGGATTCTCGAACTCCTTTTGGCATTGAGTGCCATTGTTCAGCCACGGGCCATTCTTTTGAGGGCAGTACAGGGTGGGAGGGGTGGCCGCTGAAATTCCGCAAATGGTCTCTGCTCGTTACCTGGCAGACAGTTTACAGTTTCCTTAATTTTCTCTGCTAGTTTGCCCCTTGAATTCCTCAAACACTCGCTGCTAGTCTGCCCTACCATCGACGACGGCCATCGAGAGAAAGACAACGACAAGGAGGAAGGGCCGGATGAGCGCCATTCGAATCTGCTGGCGAGCGGAGAATGATTGGATTCGAACGTAAACGCCCTCGCTTTTTAATGCTAATTTATACGCTCAAATTAGGATTTAAATCCAGAAGTTCAAATTTTGTATGCAAAAATTTGGATTTTTCCAGTTTTCTCAAAAGCTACGGATCCAAATGTTTTGAAATTTTGTGAGTTTACGAACTGGATAGCGCCGATCATTTTGCAACACTTTTCAGGGTTTAAAAATGACAGGAACTCCGGGATACTGTATACACAAACTAGTTTTTCAATTTTTTAACCTCGAAAAATAAATTTTAGGGACTGAAACCACTCTAGAAATGTGCGCCTCAAAATTCTGCATCGATTGATGGGTTTAACAAGTTAAATTGGATGGGGTATGGCCTCAAGAAAGCGGATTTTCCGCGTAAGGCTGGGCTACGCGGCGCTCCCCCGTACACCCGTACCCTGCGCCCTCTCGGCATCCATCAACACACGAGACCCCCCCAGAGCCCCGGAAAGAGGGAAAAGGCCGGAAAGTTGCAAGAAAAGGGGTTGTTTGTGTGCGCCAAGTTTTGGAGAGTCTTAGCTGACTGGTTGCGAAATTTATTAAGTTGTGTTTGTTAAGAATAGTAGATTCAGTCATTTTATAGGATTTCAAACACCATTTTTCGGTTTTTCAATGTTTTAAAATTGTTTTGCTTTCTTTCAAGGGGATTTAACTTCATAAATCCTCTTTCTGGTGGCCAGGCTACAAACTACAACGAAAAATGGTCCCTAGAAATTGTGTTTTGTGGATTGGGCTCCGGAAAATGCATAAAATATAGATTTCTTTGAAATTTTTCGATTTTTATATTTTCAATTTATACATTTTTATATAAATTACTAACTTTCTGGATGCCAGGCTACAAAATACAACCAAAAATGGACCTTAGTTTTATAAAGGATTGAGTTTTTGAAAATTCCAAAAATTTCCAATTTTGAAATTTTGAAATTTTAAAAATTTTTTTATTGTTTCTTTTTATTTTCTATAGTTTTTGAAACAATTAAATAGGTACTATAATTTCTAAGAGTTTTTTTCAGAATGAGCCGCTTTCTAAGCGCGCGTCGCGGCTCGAACAGCTCGAATGAGGGGGATGGCGGCGGGCAGTGGCTGCGGGGTAAGTCGATTTTTCGGGATTACGGTATTTTCTATTTGGTATTAAAAAATTATTTTTGGGCTTACTGGCGTCCAGTTCGCATTATCGTAACCTAAAAATAACAAAAAATTCAAAAGGAAATTTTTAGAGTCAAAAACTTGAAATTTTGTTGGCGAAAATCTATGAAGTGTTAATTTCCGACATTTTATTGTAGAATAAACATTTTACAAAATTATTTTTAGGCTTTCTGGCTGGCAGTTTTTTCAATCATTATTAAGCATTTAAAAATTAATTTAAAGCCACTCGTTTGGGTCCAATTAATGGTTTCGCAACTATAAAGAATGGCCGATTATGAATGATTTTCACCACTTTTTAAGATTTTTTGTCGAAACATAAAATTTATAAAAAATTATTTTGACTTTTTTGGATGCCAGTAAAACTAGGAAAAAGTTAGAAATTGATACAATTAATTTAATTAATATTTAATGCATTAAAATAATTATTTAAAAATTAAAATTTTTTTACTTAAATTCAACCATCTAATTTATTAATTTTTCAGGCGGCGATGCGGCGGCGCGGAAGATGTACCGTAGTTTCGTGGCGAAGAACCCGCGGATGGGAGGGGAATCGGGGCTGAGGGCCGCGGCGAGACTTGTCGAAGATGATGAGAATATCACCAAGGACCGTGGGTTACTGTAGCTTCTCAAGCGTACGGTATGTATTTAGAGCTGCTGGAACAAGTGATGCAAATGACGGAAAGGGAGCAGGAGATGGCCGAGACGGCTGCATTCCTTGATGATGACGAGGTGATTTTGACGATTTTAATCGATTTTCATCGCGTAATCGGTTACGTCATCGAATCTACGCGGAATTTCAAAGCGTAATCGACTAGTTGTCTTCCAGTTTAGCAACTGGCAAGCGAGCAGAGACCATTTGCGGCCTTCAAGGGATTTCGTAGCGTCACCGGTTGATTTTTCCGTGTTTTGCTCGGTTTTTCAAACATTTCGTCGCGTAATCGGTTTCACCAACGAATTTTTGCGAAATTTCAATGCGTAATCGATTAACTGCTAGCCAGTTAAAGGAATGGCAAGCCAGCAGTAAGCATTTGCGGCTTTCATGGGATTTTATAGCGTAATCGGTTCGTTTTTGCCGCCAGAACGGGCCTTGGCAAGCTAGCAGGGACAATTTAAGGGCAGGGTAGGCGAGCAGAGGTCATTTAGGAATCAGAATTGATAAACTGGCAGCCAGTTAACGGAAAGGCAAGCTAGCAGAGATTCTGTGCGGCATTTTAAAGGGGTGGTGACAGCTAGAAAAATCGGGTTAGCAAGCAAAGTCAATTTGGGGAATTTTTCAGGATGCCGAGCGTCTTTTCGTAGACGCATTAATGGAGGAGGAATCGACTGAAGAGGGAGACAGAGAGGACGGAAATGAGGAGGACAAAAAGAAAAAGAAGAAAAAACTCCCAAAACGACTTCGGAAAGCCGCCAAACAGAAAATCGACAGCTTCATCGAGTTTGTCCTGGCCAAAATCAACCAGCAATGGGTTCGCTTTTATATATTAATAATAATTGAATTTACTTTAATTAGAAAATTTAAATCAGCTTCTAAAATCTATCAAACTAGCATTTTTTAAGTTAAATGTAATGTATCATGGATAAAAGGGACCGACAATAATTCAAACGAGCCGGTTTTTTCAATTTTTAATTTTTTACGAAACATCTTTTTTAAAAGCGGTACTGCGTCAAAAATCTTTCTGGTTTTTTATGTCATAATTTGCATCGTTTAATTCTATTCAAATTTTAGTAAAGATCTTTTTCAATAATTTACGGATACCAAGGTGCACTTTGAATTGCCGTCTCAAATTTTCTTTGTTTTTCAGAAATTTTTGAAAAATTTATTTTTTATTTTATTTATTTTTTATGAAGATTAAACTTGAGCGGATCTAAAAATCTAATCTAAATCTAAATCTTAAACTAAAAAAATTAATGAACTCGGAAAAAGGAAAAAAATGCATTTTTTTGACAACGTGTGAACAAAGAAGAATTAAAGGGTTTATTTCTGGCGGTAGTTTGAATGTTCATGAAACATTTTTTTTTGGCACAAAAGCTCAGAAACTCTTCTCTAATAATTTGGCGAAATTAATGTTGATTGATCTAATGCATTTGTAGTCAATATTATTTTACTATTTTATAGGTGCACATAGCCTATGCCGTTTTTCCCTTCCAGCAAGTACAGACGTTGATCCTCGTGTGTCTCGTGCAATTTATCAGGTAAGCATAGTAAGCGTTTAAATAGGCCGTTAAGGGTTGTAGTCTGTAGTTTGGATGCCACCTTAGGGATTGCTATCAAAAAATTCGACTAAGTTCGACCTCGGCGGGGGATCGAACCCTGGCCTTGCGCTTGGTAGGCTTTTTGTAGTCTGTAGTCCGGGTCCAAAGGTTATAGTTTGTAGTCTGGATGCCAATTTAGCCATTCCAACCCAAAACTAAGCACAAATTTCAAAAAGCAAAAAACTTTTACCTCGGCGGGGTTTGAACCCGGATCGTTTGCCTGGTAGCGTTGTTGTAGTCTGTAGCCCGGACATAAAAGTTGCAGTCTGTAGTCTGTTTGACAGTTTAGGGATTTCAGTATAAAACCAAGCTCAAATTCCAAAAAGCAAAAAGTTTGACCTCGGCGGGGATTGAACCCGTGGGTCGCCTTTCTATCCTTCAGTGGTCCTTTAAAACCGCTTTTCCAGTCTCCAAGCAATTCTGCACGTGCTTCCGATGCTAATTGCCTACGGGGCCTTCATCACGATGGCGTATATGACGCTCAAAATGTTTCACAACAAGAATGCCAAGGTGCGCGTCACGGTCTCTTTAGAGGGTTACGGTAGCCGTTTCGATACTGGTCTTTTAGCGAGGGGAAAATCTTTTTAATTTTAAGTTTCTCGATTCTCAATCTAAAAAGCTTATACAAAAAATCTCAAAATTTAAAATTTTTGGATATTTGGGGAAAAATGTTTCGAAAATTGTTAAAAAGTTCACAAATTAAAAACTTCACTTGGCAAATTTTTTTTGATTTTTCCGGCAATAAAAAACTACTAAAAACACTATAAAATTGGATCATATATTTCGGCAGCTAGATATAGCTGGAGAAATAGAAATTGCTTGTTCCCCGCTAACCGCCCAGTACAGCTTTTCCACGTTTTTTTAGAAAGAAAAAGAAATCAAACGGCGTCTACTCCATCTTTTTGGCGAGGAAAATGCGGATCGGCAGCCATATGTAAATTTCCAAATTAATTAAATTAAATTAACAATTTTTAAATAATAAATAAGTTTAATTTTAATCTAAATTTACTAAAAAAAATCAATTAGCTCCTTTTTCAAAAACACAATCCTACAAAAAAAAAACAATTTTCGGCCAGTTATCTCATTGCAGTTTGTAGCCTAGCAGTTTGTAGCCCGAATTTTGAGTTTGAGCATTTTAAATACAGTAACCCGGAAAAAACCCAAATAATCAGCAATGTTCCAAACTCAAAAAATCGAAAATTTCAAACATTTTTATTTTCTAGTTTTGTAGAAAATCTGCGAAATTGGAATGGGATATGGTAATCTGGCTGACAGTATACCTAGAAACGTATTTGAAAAATTTAGAAAATACAGCAAAAATAAAAAAATCACATTTTTCTCAAAATTTCAGGAATCGCTCTTCCTAACCGAGAATTGGGACCCGTATCTCAATTTCGTGTTGGCCCTTTTCGTGTTTGTTCTGGCGATTGGGGCTGCCGGGAAGTATCTACCGTATTGCAGGTAAAAACCCTAAAAACTTGATATGAAGGAAAATTTGATTTCAGTTTGCTGTGCGCCGTCTCGGCAGGCTTTTCTCTGATCACGTTCTTCGCCCTGGCCGACCGTCTCGATCATTTTGCCATTTATGCCGTGGTCGCCAATTTTATTAGCTGGTACGTTGAGCTTAACTGACATGCAGACCACAGACCACAACTTTTACTTTGAGGCTACATACTACAAAAATCGTACTAGGCGCACGACGCGGGTTCGATTCCGGCCGGGGGCTAACTTTTGCTTTTTGAAAATTGCGCTCATTTTTCGATTGGAATCGCTAAACTGGCATCCAGACTACATACTACAAGCATTCAAATTGCCTACAGTACCCCTAGACGTTGATGGGGCTGTTCCGAAGAACCAGAATCGCGATTTTCGGGTTGTTCTGCCCCCTTTAAATGGCTATATATAGGTATACGGTAGATGATAGTGTTGGGATGTGATAGAACTCATTCTCCTCTTTCGAATAGATCATAACAATCATCTACAGTACCCCCAAATGTCTACAGGAATCACGCGGAAAAACGGAAAAATTGAATTTGAGCCAAATTTTCGAATTGGTCTAAGATTTTGTAGTTTGTATCAAGGACTTTAATTTTTTTCGGGAATCGCTAAACTGGCAGTCAGACTACAGACTACAACTGTTAGAAATTATGATTTTCAGTCTTCCGACGATTTTCTCACGAATGCGCCTTCCGATTGGCTATTGGAAAGTGTGGAAGCCGGTGATGGAATTTCGATTTGGTAGGCAAAATTTTCGAATTAAATCAATCAATTTTATGGGTATTTATAAGGTTAATATCACCTAAAAAACGTTTTGTAATGTTCTCCGCACGATTGCTCCATTAGCAATGTTTCCTTTTTCCCACCTTTGTATTTTTTGAAACATTTTTTGTAACAAACAAACACCGTGAAAATCGCAGAATTAAATTTTTAGACAGCCAGCATCAGAAATCCGTGATAAAAATTTTTAACACACTTGAAAAAACAATTGTTGGACAGATGTCGAGAATCATTACGCAATTTCGAGTTTCCGGCTCATCTTCGTTTTTTGAAACATTTGGTTGCAAACAGCGTCAAAAATGGTTTTTTAGAATCCAAAAAACAATGGGCAGGCTAGCAGAGGAAATTTAGGATAGAAATCGTGATTTTCATATTTTTTTGTGGCCTGCTAGCTGAGGTCCGTTATTGAATTGATTCGTTATTGAATTCATTTACGTCACCAAACGGAGTATTGATTAAACAAATTGCGACTTTCCACTCCTTGCCATTTTTTAAAACACGTTGTTAGGAGAGACGGAAGACTGTTTCATGTTTTGTTGAAATAAAATCAGTTTTTCCATTTTTATTAAAACCCGAAAAACATTAGGCCAGCTAGCAGAGAGAATCTAGGATAGAAAATCTGAATTTAGATATTTTGGGGGCCAGCTAGCAGAGATTCGTGCTAAAAATAAAAGATTATCGCCTATGGGGAAATTCCCTTCAATTAGACAATTTCCTACTTTTCACTCATCATCTTTTTTTTGAAACATTTTCGTTTAGAAAAAATTTTTCAATTTTTCTCCTTTTTTATTTTTTCTAATAAAAAAATCCAAAATACCTTGGGCAGGCTAGCAGAGATCATTAAGGAACGAAAAAATCTGTTTTCAGCCTATTTCACGCTCTCCCTGTCACTATGTTCAATTGCGTGGCTGTCAATCCCGGTGGCATACGCTATGATGGCCTATCGACAATCGACGTGGACCGAGAGGGCACAGCTCATCGTTCCGCATCTCGTGAGTTTAACATTTTAACGATTGGGTGACAGTTTGAATTATCAAGCCAAAACAAAACAAAATTTTTCGAAAAATTGAGTTTCAATAATTTTCCAAAATTGGCATTTTTACATTTTTACATTTTTACAATAATTTTGAATTTCAAACTTTTGCTTCGATTCAGTATACCGATTTAAAGTCTGGATGACAGTTCGAATTTCCGTTCAAGAAAAATTAAATAGCAAAATAATCTTTTTGAAATTGTCGAATTTCGAAAAATTTGGAAACATCGGATTTTATAATTTTTGGCTTAAATTTTAAGATTGAAAGTAGTAACCGATCTAATGTGTTAACAGTTTGACACACAATTTTATGCAAAGCCAAATGTGAAATGCTTGAAAAATAATAAAATAACCGAAAATATAACAGAAATAAATGTTTCAAAATTAAACAAATGTCAGACTTTGGCGGTTGCGGCAATGGGGCAATTTTCTGTTCGAATAAGAGACGAAATTTTTTTCCAAAAATTCTTTAGTTTTGTGGTTTTTCAAAATATTAGAATAACAATAATAATAACGATCGGCTTTTTTTCGGCAAAAAAATGCAAAAAGTCTTGCATTTTTGAATGTCTAACCAAATTTTGATTTCCGAAGCCGATGAGTTTGTCAATTTAAAGGTTAGGTGACAGTTTAAATCCCTAAAAACCAATAATATAAACAGCAACAAAAAATTGGCGAAAAAACGTGAAAAACCTTATTTTTTTGTAGATTTGCATCGTTTGGGCGGATATCGCGATGACAATGTGGATGATTGGGTGGCAATCATTTACGGTAGGGAAATCCAGAGTTCCTCATATTTTCCGAAAAGAGTGCCGAATTTTTGCGACGGCCTAATTAGCTTTTTGTGGAGAGAAAAAAAGCGTTCAAATATCTGACCAACTCAAATTATTCAATTTCCATGGGCGCAAGATCCATAAAATGGCGAAACATTGGATTTTGTCAATATTTTGCTCAATTTTTTTGCGTGGCGTAGCGTGATTAGGTTACGGTAGAAAAAAATCAGGAAAACCTATTTAAAATCGAGTAAAAAGCAAAATTAAAATTAGCTTAAGATTTGAAATGGATTTTTTTGTCAATTTTTGTATTTTTCATTTGTTTTTGAGAAAAACGTTTACCTGTAAAACGGGCAAAACGAGACTACCGTAATCCTCATGTTTCAGCGAGAAACGGGCTATTGACGCGCAACCCCAAAACAATTTGGGGAGGCGAGGAACACGAAAATAAAAATATTTTTGTAGCAAAAAGAATTTTTGTTTCTTTTTCATTTTATTTTTGTTTTTCAATCTTATTTGGTTTTTAGCGATTTTAATTTTCAGTACATCGATGGGTTATTGACGGCGAGTGCGGCAATTCTCTTCTTCCTCCCCAGCAGTTATTCCATGACTATTGGCATCGTCTTTGCCGGGGCTCTACTCGCCCAGATTCGCCCATTTGTGCAATGGGTATGTTTTAATGATTTTATTAATTAAAATGCCAGACAATTAACAGATTCAAACTATAAGAGTTCAAAAAATAATAATTTTTTTCAAAAAACATAAAAAATCAGAAATGTCGCCAATTTTTTGCCATTATGTTTGCTAAATTCGATTTATTTTTTTACATGTCTTTTTTATTTTTAAATTGAGGAGTAATTTAATTGATCATCAATCCTTCAGCTGAGCGTGGCGAAGGCGTTGGTCACCCTCTGCGTCTTGGCATCACCCTTCATCTTCGCCAAGCTGTACGGATACGTCGCCAAACTCTACAAAGTACAAGGTAATACGGGTTGTAGTTTGTAGTCTGGATGCCAATTTCATCATAACCGAAAAAACTTGGATTTTAGCTAGAAACCAAAAAAAAGTTACGCCCTTGCGAAAATTTGGCAAAAATCCAATTTTTCCGATTTTCCGTTTGATTCCTGTCGACATTTGGGGGTACTGTAGATGATTGTTATGATCTATTCGAAAGAGGAGAATGAGTTCTATCACATCCCAACACTATCATCTACCCTATCCCTAGATCTAGCCACTTAAAAGCGGCAGAACAGCCGGAAAATCGCCATTTTGGCACGTCGCCAAAACGGTCCTATTGGCGTCTAGAGGTACTGTGGCTCGCTTTCAAGTCAAGTTTTTCGGTATTCTGGATGCCAATTTAGCGATTAGCAACTTAAGCTCGACATAAATTCCAAAAAACAAATAACCGGAATTCGAACCCGGGTGGTCCGCTAGTAGCTTTTCGGTAGTCTGTAGTCTCAAAATAAGCGTTGTAGTTTGTAGTCTGGATGCCAGTTTAGGTATTCTGATAATAAAATAGAGACCAAAATCATATTTCGTAGAGCATTACCCTCTGAAACTGGTTGATGCGAAAAATCCGACCACAAAAAAAAATCGATATTTTTGCAGTATTTCCGGAAGATTCGAAGAAGCGCCGCTGGGTGTTGGCCATGGCGTATTTGTTGGCCCTGCTGATGGCCGTCTCGTTCCTCTATCAGGGCCAATTCCAATTCGATCCGCGTGTTGATGTTTCGAACATGACCTGGTAGGCCGGTTTTCTGCAAGCCAAAAAATCCTCGAAATTGCGAATTGTTAATCTGTTTTTTTTTGTGTATTTCGTAGTCTGTAGTCCAGAATACGAAATACAAAAACAATTTTTTGAAAATATTACAAATTCTGCGAGATACGGTACATTTAATAAGGCAATTTCACAAAATCTGATTCTTTAATTTTTCTTATATTTTCTTAATTTTTGGATCTATTCTTGAGCATAGTTTGTAGCCTGCAATCCAGACTACAGAATACGAGCGCAAAAAAATTAATTGATAATACACTTGAGTATCTACATATTAGTGGGCTAAAAATTTGCAAAATCCAGGAAAATTTATGAAACACTTTGTTTTTAATGATATAGATTTAAAAATAGCCCAAAAGTCTCATTTAAGCAGTATGATTTAAATTGGCATGCGATTAAACAAGTTTACGCGATAGGATGGAATCCGAGATTTCTGCGCATTAATAGGCGAAAACTCGGAATTGTCCTTCCCCTTTTATGAAACCTTTTGTTTTTCTTCATGAAATTTAGGTAAAGTTTCATTCTTTTATTTCTTCTCCGTTAAATTTTTTAAAATTTTTTGATGCAGTTTGTAGCCAGTAGCCCAGAATACGAAATACAAAAACAATTTTTTGAAAATATTACAAATCCGGCGAGATACGGTACATTTAATAAGGCAATTTCACAAAATCTGATTCTTTAATTTTTGTTATATTGTTATAATTATTGGATCTATTCTTGAGCATAGTTTGTAGCCTGCAACCCAGACTACAGAATACGAGCGCAAACAACGTAATTGAAAATACGTGACCTTCAACAAATTAGTGGGCTTAAAATTTGCAAAACTAGGAAAATTCATGAAACATTTTGTTTTTAATAACATCGATTTAAAAATAGCCAAAAATGCTTTATTTAAGTGGCATGATTTACACTGGCATGCAAATGAACTAGACTATCTGATAGGCCGCGTTGAGATTTCTTCACATTAATAGGCTAAAACTCGGAATTCTCTTTGCCATTTCATGAAACCTTTTTTTGGTAGAATTTAGATTCAGATTCATTCTGTTATTTCTTCTCCGGCAAATTTTTGTATTTTTGTTGTCGTTAGTAGATCCAGAATAAGAATATCAGAATATCCAGAATACAAAATACGAGGGAAAAATTAGTCGAAAATATGAAAGCTACGGACTGTCCGCACATTGGTGGGCTAAAAATTTGCAAAACTAGGCAAATTTATGAAACACTGTATTTTTAATGACATTGATTTAAAAATAGCCAAAATGCTTGGTTTAAGTAGCATGATTTACACCGGCATGCAAATAAACTAGTTTACGCGATAGGATGGAATCCGAGATTTCTGCGCATTAATAGGCGAAAACTCGGAATTATCCTTCCCCTTTTATGAAACCTTTTGTTTTTCTTCATGTAATTTAGGTAAAGTTTCATTCTTTTGTTTCTTCTCCGTTAAATTTTTGTTTTAATTTTTTGAGGTAGTTTGTAGTCTGTAGTCCAGAATACGAAATACAAAACAATTTTTAGAAACTCGTCGAGATACGGTACCTTTAATACTGCAATTTTCACAAAATCTGATTCTCTAATTTTTCTTATATTTTCTTAATTTTTGGATCTATTCTTGAGCATAGTTTGTAGCCTGCAATCCAGACTACAGAATACGAAACTTAATTGAAAACACAAGTGAGGATTTATAAATTAGTGGGCAAAAATTTGCAAAACTAGGAAAAGTTATGAAACACTTGATTTTTAATAACATTGATTTAAAAAAATATCCAAAATGCTTTATTTAAGTAGCATGATTTACACTGGCATGCAAATAAACTAAACTACGCGTTAGAATGTAACCGGAGAACTCAATAATACGCTATAATCCGGAATTATCATCCCAATTTTATGAAACCTTTTGTTTTTCGTGGGAGTAGGCAAAGATTTATCCTGTTATTTCTTCTCCGCTAAATCGTTCATGTATTTTGGTGTAGTTTATAGCCTGTAGTCCAGAATACAAACTACCAAAAGAATGTTTAGAAAATATTGCAAATACAGGGTGTCCCAAAAAAAATCGGCCCCCCTCTAGCGGACCGCAGAAAGCTCGGATCGGAATGATTTTCACACCATTCGAAAGCCCTTCAAACGGTGAGAAAACAAGCGCCTTTGGTTTTCCAAAAAATTTTAGCCTTCGCTCGATATTCAATGATTTCTGTAAAAAGCGTAAAACCAGCATCGTCCTGTTTGCTTTAGCAAGCAATTAACATGCCGATTTTGCATAAAATCTGCAGTTTTCATCGATTTTGGCCCTAAATTTAATGAATTAAAATTCCCATATTGAAAAACGAAAAGTGCTTGTTTTCTCGCCTTTTCGAGTGCTTTCGATAGATACCTAAATCGTCAAAATCGGACATGACTGCGGCCCGCTAGAGAGGGGGTCGATTTTTTTTGGGACACCCTGTATATCGAGCTATCGTACTTTTAATAGGAACAAATCTGGCGCTTCCAAAAATTGGATTTTTAAACAATTTATGAATTTTCGGTTCTTGGGTGTAGTTTGTAGCCTGTAGCACAGAATGCAAAATCCCAAGACAATTTTTTTAAATATTACAAATCTTGCGAGATACCGTACTTTTAATACGGTATACGATTAGTACGGGCCAGCGCATCGGCCAAAAATTTGCAAAACTAGGAAAATTTATGAAACATTTTGTTTTTCATAATATGGATTTAAAACTAGCCCCATAGTCTCTCATTTAAGTAGTATGATTTAAATTGGCATGTGATTAAACTAGTCTACGCGACAAGATTTAATTCGCGGTTGTCTACCTATTAATAGGCTAAAACTCGGAACCGTCCTTCCCCTTTATGAAACCTTTTTTTTCTTGGGATTTGGGCAAGGATTTATTCTTTCATTTCTTCTCCGTTAAATGGTTCATGTATATTGGTGTAGTTTATAGCCTGTAATCCAGAATACAAACTACAAAACCAATTTTTGGAAAATATTGCAAATATATCGAGCTATCGTACTTTTAATAGGAAAAAAATCTGGAACTTCCAAAAATCGGATTTTTAAAAAGTTTTGAATTTTTCGATTGTCGGGTGTAGTTCGTAGCCTGTAGCACAGAATACAAAATACTGGCAAAAAATTAATCGAAATAATGAAACCGACTGGAATCAAGATATTAGTGGGCCAAAAGTTTACAAAACTAGAAAATTTTTTGAAACACGTTCTTCTTCGCAGAATTTAGTTAAAAATACGATTAGGTATCCTGTTTTCAGTCGTAAAATTTAAACTGGCTTGAAATTAAACTAGAGAAGCTAAAGGATGCAAATCAAGGCAATGCATTAATAGGCCAAAATTCGGTATTCTCATTGTCATTTTATGAAGCATTTTGTTTTTCGCAAAATTTATGTAGAGATTCATTCGGTGATTCTTCTCCTTTTATTTTATCTTTTTGTTGTAGCCTGTAGCCTGTCGCCCAGAATACAAACTACAAAAACAACGTTTAGAAAATATTGCAAATATCTCGAGTTACGGTGCTTTTAATGCGCATAAAACACGATATTTTCCAAAAATTGATTTTTTTCCTTTTGCTATGTATTTTTAATTTTAAATATTTTATGATTTAAACTGGTCCCCAATTAAACTAATTAACCGTTCAGGATGCAATTCGAGAAGCACTGCGCCCCCCGATCGGCCAATCAAATATCCAGCCAAATTGACTGCTCCCAGCTGAAAGGGACGGCCGTACAGTGGAAGGGCAGCGTACAGGTCCGAATTTTTATGCATTTTATAATTTGCTTTTCATTTATTAAAACTGCCTAGTAGTGAATTAAATCCAAGAAAAAGTGATTTTTACAGACGCTAAGAATTTTTGAAAATCGAAAAATTGTTGTTTTTTCGAAAAATTCGCTCGTGAGAGTTCGATCCGAAAAATTCAATGAAAAATCCGGTTTTTTATTGTATAAATTAAACCGAATCAGGTTCATTAAAATAAAAGAAAAATAAATCACAAAAACCAAAATTTTTGAAAATTTTGGTTTCCCGCCAAAAATTCAAAATCCAAAAATTCAATCCTCAAATGTCGCAATTTTTTCGTGCATTTTTTGTTGTGTTTTGTAGCCCATCAACCAGAATATCGATTTAACTGATATAAATAAAATTTCAGCGAACCGGCACCGGGAAAAAAAAAAAAAAAAAAAGGGGGTGAAAAACGAGGAAAAAACGGCCCAAAAAAAGGGGGGGGGGGGGGGGGGGGGGGGCCCGAGAAACCCACCGCCGGGAAAGGGGGGTGGGGGGGAATTTTTTAACGATTAAAAACTATTTTGACAACAATTTTTCGCAAAAATTTAAATTTTTAGGTTTTAAAATATAATTTTTTAGTCAATCCGTATAACTGGGATCGAGAACGCGTTTGAGTCGTTGCTCGGCTACGTGCCAGAATCATTGGGACAGACGATACGATGCTTCTACGACAACAATTCGACTTTGATCTCACATCCTAGTGGAATGAGGTAAAAAGCCCATTTTCCGCAAATTTTCGCTGCTAGATGGCCACGCTGGAAGTTGTAGTTTGTAGGCTGGATGCCAGTTATAGACAGCACGCAAAAAAAAACTTAAAAAATTAAGCTCCAAATTCAAAAAGCAAAAAGTTGGCCTCGGCCGGGATTCGAACTTGAGTCGTTAGCCTAGGACTTCTTCTAAGTTTGTGGCCTCTGTCTAAGAGTTGTAGTTTGTAGTTTGGATGTCAGGTCAGCAATTTCTGGCTCAAAATTAGTTCAATTTTCAAAAAGTAAAAATCGAGCCCCGGCCGGGATTCGAACCCGGGACATCCACCTAGTAACTTTTCTGGAGTTTGTAGTCTTGATCTAAGGGTTGTAATTTATATTCTGGATGTCAGTTGAGCTATTACAAGAATAATGTTCTTTTTATAGTTTGTAGTTCGATTTTTCTAACCCTATATCTTTGCAGACCGAACCAATGCTCCCTCACCGCCCACAACGTCTACAGTTTCGAGGTGGAATTATCGGGACCGTATGGCGAGAGAGTGGTACGCAATTTTTGAGGTTATTTTGAAAACTACAGTACCTTAGACGTTAATAGCCCACCTTCATAAAATCGTGAAAATCGCGATTTTTCCCATGTTCTGCCCCCTTTAGATGGCTAGATCTAGGGATAGGGTAGATGATAGTGTTGGGATGTGATAGAACTGATTCTCCTCTTTCGAATAGATCATAACAATCATCTACAGTACCCCCAAATGTCAACAGGAATCCTGCGGAAAATCGCAAAAATTAGATTTTTGCCATTTCGAAGGGGTCTAACTTTCTGTAGTTTGTAGCTAGGGCTCTAATTTATACAACCAACGCCTTACTGGTAGCCAGTTTATAACAAAATATAGTAAGATCGACTACAGTACCCTTGGGCGTCAACAGGAATCCAACGGAAAATCGGAAAATTTGAGTTTTTTTGGATTTTTCGAATGGATTTAACTTTTTATAGTTTGTAGCCCGAACTCTAATTTTTTGGCATTCATTAAGCTGGCATACACAATAGCCAATAAAATTATAACAATTAATTCAGGTGAGCTCCTCGAAGGGTCTGCTCCACGTCTCGGCCACCCACGCATTCACCGAGATGTTGAAATTGCTGGATGAGGGTAAGATTTTTATTTTTGGTTTTTTGAACAATCCAATTTTTAATTATCTATTTTTTATTTAAAATTGAAAATGACGTCATTTAAATTTCAAAATTTTTCACAATTTTGACTTAATCAAAAATGTTTCAAAAATACCAAAAAGGTGGAATTTTTTAGAAAATACAGTTAACGTTTGAAAGTCAACTTTCTAGCAATCTGAAAATAATAAGAACACGCGAAAACATTATTCGGCAAGATTTAAATTACCAGATTTTCGAAACGACGATTTTTGAGTTTTAATGTTTTAAAAATTACTAAAAAAGAGGAATTTGAAAAATTTACATTAGAATCTAGCTGCAAATCGGTTTGAAATCTGAATTTATAGCAATCGAAGGCTACTAAAAAAAACACTAAAAATACATTTTTGTAGATTTGGCAGTTAGGCGGAAAATAAAAATTGGCTCCCCCTCCCCCCGCTAACAGCCCAGTACCGAATTTTTAATTATTTTCATTTTTTCTAGCATTTTTTTGTTTTAAATGACTTAATTAAATTATTAACGGAATTGAACTGATTTTATAGGAGATATCGTTCAATTCGTTGCCCTATTCGACAACTACCCGATATTCCGCTATCCACCCCGGCTGAAGCTCGTCCAGCTCGAATGTATACACTGTAATAAGGTAAATAACGACTTTATGAATGAGATATAAGTGCTGTAGTCTGTAGTCTGTATGCCAGTTTATCGATTTGTACCGAGAAATCACCTTCAATTTCAAAAAAGCAAAAGTTAGTCGCGGCCGGGATTCGAACCCGGCTGGTTGGCCGATGATCGATTCCGTAGCCTGTAGTCTCAAAGTAAAAGTTGTAGGCTGTAGCCTGGACGTCAGTTTACCTATCGCACTCGAAAAACTGGATCAATATACAAAAAGCAAAAAGTTAGCGCCGGCCGGGATTCGAACCCGGGTCGTTCACCTGGTTGCGATTCTGTAGTCTGTAGTCTCGGGATAAGTGGTGTAGTTTGTAGTATGTATTTCAGCTTAGCAATTCCATTCACTCAATAAGTTAAATTTTCAAAAAGCAAAAAGTGCGTACCGGGCGAGGGTCGAACCCGGGTCGTCAGCCTGCCAGATTTTCTGTAGATTGTAACCTCAAAGTAAGAGTTGTAGTCTGCAGTCTGGCTGCCAGTTTATTGATTGACAGCAAAGGAACCTCATAAACCCTTTCCAGTTCCAAAAGAATCGCCATTCCCACCTCCGCGTGACGTCTTCCAAGATGGACCGTACGGGCGTATGGAGCCGTATCTTCAACGCATTCAAATTTTTCTTCCATTTCGTGTTTGCGCCGTTTATTAGGATTCGATGATTATTGAGCTAAAATTGCATAATTTAGGATTTTCTAAAATGTAAAAAAAATTGTAAGTTGTAAGTTGTGTAAAAATCACGAAGCAGGCCCAAAAATTTTGAATAATTTTTTTTGTTAGCAAAAAGGCCAGTTCAAACAAAGTCAGCGGATTTTTGTACGATAAACGAAACATGTTTTCTTTAAGGAAAAACATTTTTGAAATTGGTGAAATACATGTTTCAAAAAACTCTGAAAATCCGCGGAATAGAAAAACCCCAGTGCGGCGTTTGCTTTAATGAATGAAATATTACGAGTGGCTACTCGTTACTGTGCATTTTGAAGACCAAAAAAATGATTGTAAATTCTGTTTGTTTTTGTAGTTGTAATTACAGAACAGTACCTTCAGTATTAATTTTCGAACGTAATAAAGCCCTTTTCATAAACTTCACAAAAACCATTTTTGTTTGAAAAAATGTTTCGAAAAAATTCCGAAATTTGCGGAAATAAAAAACGCTAGTTCCGCCAACATGTTTTTTGAAAAAAAATAAAAAATTACGAGTCGCTCCTCTTTACTGCGCATTCATTACAGCATTTCCCCTTTGATTCCCATTTTAATTGCTTGTAACTGTTGAGCTTTTTTGTAATTGTTATTACGTGCATTCAATTGCATCCAAATTCATTAGCCTTACTTCGCTAGCATCGTTTTTGAATAAAGAAGTCACTGAACTGCGGCTACACAGCAATCACATTCTTCAACAAATTTTTGAAACACTTTTTTGCAATTTTGTAAATTTTCTATATTTTCTTATTGCTACAGTATTTTAGGCTGTCGAACAACTAAAAAAAAACCGTCTTCAAACCCCTAAAAATTAGAAGAGAAATTCTAAAATTCAAAAAATGTATTTTGCTTTGCGATTTGTCTTAAAACGCGTTTAATTTGACTTTGTAAATTTTGCAAATTCAGCTGCATAAAAAACGGATTTTTCAATTCGTATAAATATTTTTCTCGTCAAATTAATACCAATTCTGCAAAATTTAAATTTTTAGTAAATTTTGAAACATGTTTTGCGGAAAATAAAATACTCGCCAATTCGGCGCGACACTCGTTTATTGCAATTGAAAAATTGCACCAGCATACAATTGAAAAATAACCTTTAAACTCCTGGAAAAATACAAAAAAATGTTAAGAAAACAAAAATAGAAAATCCTCAAAAATCCATTTATTCGGCAGGAAAGCTGCCACACAAAAAAATCACGGCACGTTGAAAGAAAGCGAACATACAAGGGGAAAAATTGAGGAGAAAGGGGGCGTGGCTTATTGGGAAAATTGAACGATTTCGATCGATATTCCACCCCCGAATTGGCCGTCCAATCACTCGTCCGTCTTCTCGTAGGGGCGGCTCGGCCAGATTCCTGTAAAATCACGATAATTTTTGTGTGGTTTGTAGTCTGCCTGGCAGTTTAGAAATCCCATAGAAAAAAGATACCAAAAATTCAAAAAGCAAAAAGTTGGCCGCGGCCCGGGTTCGAACCCGGGCCTTGAGATTGAGGCGCGTTTGTATTTCGGTACCTCAAAAATGGGGTTTGTACTTTGTATCTGCATGTCAGTTTACCGATTCCCGAAAGAATTAGAGCTCTAGCTACAAACTACAAAAAGTTAGAGCCCTTCGAAAATTTGACTAAATCCCAATTTTTCCCGATTTTCCGGGTGATTCCTGTTGACATTCAGGGGTACGGTAGATAATTGTTAAGATTTATTCGAAAGAGGAGAATGAGTTCTATCACATCCCAACACTATCATCTCCCCTATCCCTATATCTATATCACGATTTTCGCACTTCCACTCGCTCCAATTGACGATTATAGGTACTGCAAATAGTTTTAATTATTTATTGTGTAGTATGGGCGACAGTTTAGCGACTCATATCAAAAATTTCGTAAAATTTTCAAAAAGCAAAACAGTCAGCCGCGTGCGGGGGTCGAACCCGGGTAGTTTGCCTATTAGATTTTCGATAGTCTGTAGCCCAGATTTCAAAGCTGTAGCTTGTAGTCTGGATGCCAGTTTATGGATTCAACCCAAAAAGGGTAATCTAGCGGAGACCATTAGCCCATACCATTCTTTTTTCCCTTCCCGGCTCCATCCGTCGATTCGTCCGTAGTGTCATTAGTGATTGTCGCGTTGCGGTCGCGTCGCTTCTTTACCCAGCAGTAGAGGGAGGACAGACAGATGCAGAGGATGATCGTCGTCAGCACGCCGTGTATCACCAGAACCAAGGTGAGCGAGCTGCAAAAAGGGGGCTTGGCTTCGTACCTCACTGATTTTTTGCTCTCTAAAATTTACCTAGTACAGCCATGGGTCTAATTGACATGCTAATCGTTAAACTGCGATTCGGACTACCAACTACGACCCCAACCTCAAGGCTACCGACTACAGAAAAGCTACTAGGCGAACGACCCGGGTTCGATTCCCGCCGGGGGCTAAGTTTTTGCCTTTTGAAATTTTTGTTTGTTTCTTGATGGGAAAGGCTAAACTGATATCCAGACTACATACAACAGTTAGACCACCGCTACAGTGCGACGACAATTGGATCACTTCGGAACAGTGCCAAAATCGTGATTCTTGCCATGTTCGTGCTCCTTTAACTGGCTAGATCTAGGGATGGGGTAGATGATAGTTTTGGGATGTGATAGAACCCATTCTCGTCTTTCGAATAGATTATAACAATCATCTACAGTACCCCAACTGTCAACAGGAATCCAACGGAAATGAGGAAAAATTGGAGATTTCGCCAAATGTTCGAATTTGTCTAACTTTTTATAGTTTTTAGCTAACGCTTTAATTCTTTCGGAAATGGCTAAACTGGCAGGTAGACTACAAAATACCTTCATTATTTTGGAAATGCTTCCTCAAATCTCTCTGCTAGGAGGCCCAAAGTCCAAAAAACCAACTTCTTCGCCTCACTATCGTCTTGGGTCTTCTTTTTCTTCTTCCTCTTCCCAAAATCGTCACTCTAAAAACGTTTCCTTTTCATTGCGTAATCTGTTAGCCCCACCTCCTTAGGCATCACAAAATCGTGTTCGCGCGTCCAGTTCAGCCGAGATCCACAGACATTTTCACGCTTCAGGGCAACACCCGTTTCCGCGTCTTCCTGGAAAAAAAGCAGAGAGCAAATGGTCTCGGCTAGCTGCCTGGCTGCCAGTTTACAAGTTCCTAAAGGTTCTCTGCCAGCCTGTCCATCCAATTCCTCACATAACCTCTGCTAGCCAGCCGCCGGATCAAATTGCTAAATTCCTCAAAGAATCTCTGCTAGCCTTCCATAAATTCCAAAAATTATCTCTGCTATCTCTTTGGCAGCCATTTTACACTTTCCACAAGATTCTCTGCTAGCCTGCCCCCTCCCTGACCCACATCATCCCTTTCATATCGGTTGTAGAGGTTCAGCAGCTGCCGATTCACCGTCGACCTCATCGCCATTCCGGCCGTCGTTTCTGGAAAAAAGCAAATTAAAGTTTAAGCAACTTAATTTGATTTAGTTGAATTTAATTAATTACTTTATCATAACTAAAATAATGGGATTAAAAAAATACTTCAAATACAGCAAAAAAATGTTTCAAAATTTTTATAAAAACAAGAATTTTTGAACTTTTGATTTCTCGATTTCTCCTTGTTGAATTCCCTTGTTGTTTTTTCTGCTTTAAAATCTACCTAAAAATACTAAATATTAAATTAGCAACTTTAATAATTACTGCAAAATATAAAAATCGAAAAATCGCCATTTTCAGGGGCCGTGTTTTCGGAAGTAAAAAAATAGGTACTGGACTGTTATAGGGGGAGTTAAAATTTGGTTTTACGTTTGTATGTAGTTTTATAGTGTTTTTTTGTAGTTTTAGGTGGCTAGAAAATTGTAGCGAACTTTAGAAGATCAGATCAGAGATCATGAAAATTGCCGATTTTTAGGAATTTTTGAAACATTTTACCGGAAATATGAAAAATCAAAAATTGCTAAAATTTTTTTTAACGCGTTTCATCGGATCGCAAAACAGCGTAAGTGCCCGAAAATAGTTTATATTTTTCTATAGGTTCTAAAAATCACAGGCTAATCGCAAATGACCTCAAAATCCCCGAAAAAATGTGTTTCAAAAAATTGCCAAGATCAAATTTTTTATTATTGCTATTATTTTAATAAAAAATGTTCAAACACATTTTTAAAAGGGTTTCTGAATTAATAACATCTAAAATACAAACTATTATATCGGCAAGCTTAAAAATTCCTCTAAATTTAAAAAATTCAGAATTAAAAAATCTAATTAATTTTTAATACTTTCAATAATTTTAGAAATGTCTAGTTAAATGTTAAATTTAAAGTGAATTTAATAAGTTATGGGCCCACTGCAAAAGCATTGATCTGTCTTGCTGTTGTCCCTCTCGACGCCGATATAACAGCCGATATCCCGATCCTCTTCATCATTCCATTCCATGCAGAACACCTCCTTGGGACCCTGGCAGGCTGAAAATGGGTGTGGTCCGTAGTCTGTCTGCCAGTTTAGGCATTGCTAATCAAAAATCATGCCAAAGTTCAAAAAGCAAAAAGTTAGCGGCGGTCGGGATCCGAACCCGGGTCCTTTACCTGGCAACGATTCTGTAGCTTGTAGTATAGCGTTGAACATTGTAGTTTGTAGGCCAAGTGTCAGTTTAACCATTCCCAAAAGATTAGGCCCCTATCTACAAACTACAAAAAATTAGACGAATTCGAAAATTTGGCTAAATCCCAAATTTTCCTGATTTCCGTTATATTGCTGTAGACATTTGGGGGTACTGTAGATGATTGTTATGATCTATTCGAAAGAGGAGAATGAGTTCTATCACATCCCAACACTATCATCTACCCTATCCCTAGACCTAGCCATTTAAGGGGGGCGGAACACCCGGAAAATCGCTTTTTTACACTTTGCCGAATCGATCCTATTGGCGTCTAGGTGTACTGTAGCCGGATTCTAACGTTGCTTTAGTGTCTACTGGATGTCATTTTAGCGACTCCTAGATGAATTACGTCATGCAATACCCATTTTCCCTACCGTAAGTGATCATTTCCGGATAGCCGAGCGCCCTGTCGTCTTTCTCGATTCTTTCGGAGAAGAATATCCTCTGCGTCTCTGCCCTATTCCACACCATTCCCTCTGCCCCTCTGCCGTCACATTCTCCATTCAGATACGGTAGACCGTGCTGCGAGCACAGGTATGGTACCTGCAAAAACGGGGTGAAAACGCAGGAAACTAGGCAAAGAGTCTCTGCTAGCATGCCCTGATTTCCCTAATTGTCTCTGCTAGCTCCCCGGCAGCCAGTTTACAGATTCCCCAAATTTCCCTGCTAACCTACCTCTCTAATTCCTCAAAAATCTCTGCTAGCCCGCCGTCACTCAGAATTCCTCAAAGAAACGCGGCTAGCATACCCTGGATTTTCCCTAATTGTCTCTGCTAGCTCACTGGCAGCCAGTTTACAAGTTCCCCAAGTTTAGCTGCTGGCCATCCCTCCGATTCCCCAAAAACCCCTGCTAGCCTGCCCCCCAACATTCCTCAAAAATCTCGGCTAGCTGACCGGCAATTCCCAGTCCTCGAGGTTGCGGTATTGTCCTTTGGCCATATGGGGGCACAGCGAGGACGGCTGCAATTACATCGCGTAATCGATGAATCTAAAAAATGGGAAAAACCCGGTTGAGGATGCGGGCGTATTCGGCGAGTTGTGGGTGCATCGCTTCCAGCAATTTCGGCTTCTCGTTCGCGATGTACGCTGCAATAAATGACTCCATCTTAGCTGATGGGTGCCAGTTTAGCGATATCCGCAAGAATCTCTGCTAGATTCAGCTTTTAAAGGCCCAGGCAAGGCAATTTTTAGGCCTGGATTCATTATGGATTCTTGCCTTCAATGGTCCTTTAAAAGCTTTGAAAAATTGATTTTTGAGCTGCTTGTATGCCAATTCAGAAATATCCGCAAAAATCTCTGTTAGATCCTTTTAAAGGCCCAGGCAAGGCAATTTTTAGCTCTGGATTCACTGTGGATTCTTGCGTTCAGCGGTCCTTTAAAAGCTTTGAAAAATTGATTTTTGAGGTGCTTGTATGCCAGTTTAGCGATATCCGCAAAAATCTCTGCTAGATTCAGCTTTTAAAGGCCCATTGAATGCTATTTTTCTGACCAAGAAGTATCTATGGACTCATGCCTTCAATGGTCCTTTAAAAGCGGGGACAAATTAAATTTCGAGGTACTTGCATCCCAGTTTAGCCATATCTCCGGAAATATCTGCTAAACTGCCCCTTTTAAAGGCCCATTGAAGGCATTTTTTAGCTCTGGATTCACTGAAGATTCTTGCCTTCAATGGTCCTTTAAAAGCTTTCAAACATAGACTTTTGAGGTGCTTGTATGCCAGTTCAGCAATATCCGCAAAAATCTCTGCCAGATTGCTCCTTTTCAAGGCCCATTGAAGGCAAATTTTCGTCATGGATTCGCTATGGATTCCTGCCTTCAATGGGCCTTTAAAATTTAGCAAGTCGAGTTTCAAGGTTGCTGCTCCTGCTGCTGTCTGCTCCCCACACGCCACCCACCTGGCCCACTACTGTGAAGGGGGGTCCCATAGGTTTTCCCTTGAGATGGCCAATGATTGCCCCAGAGCTTAGGCTTAGGCTTAGGCTTAGGCTTAGGCTTAGGCTTAGGCTTAGGCTTAGGCTTAGGCTTAGGCTTAGGCTTGGGCTTAGGCTTGGGAGCTTAGGCTTAGGCTTAGGCAGGCTTAGGCTTAGGCTTAGGCTTAGGCTTAGGCTTAGGCTTAGGCTTAGGCTTAGGCTTAGGCTTAGGCTTAGGCTAAGCGAGGTCGCCCATGGAAATCGGTCATATCGATAGGCTTAAGCCTCCATTGCTTTAATATTTAAAATTTGCCTTGCCAATCCCTTTAAAGGACCATTAAAGGGAGCGCGAAAGCGCAAACTGACCGCAGTGGCATCCATTAAAATCGACCGTATCCTTTGCGTAGCATCCGGCGATTTTTGCGTCAAATTTTGGGGAGTTGCCCTCCTCGAAGAAGAGTTGGCAGGCCACCTGGTTCTCCGGGCATACTGAAAGCAAGGGGGATTTGGATAGTAATCGCTGAACTGGCAGGCAGGCTACAAACTACAGCTTTTATTTTGAGACTACAAACTACAGAAAGATTACCAGGCGCGTGACACCGGTTCGGATCCCCGCCGCAGCTAATTTTTTTGCTTTTTGAAATTCGAGTCGGTTTCTCGATTGGAGTGGCTAAACTGGCAGCCAGGCTACAAACTGCAACTATCATACAGTGGCTACTGACTACAAAAAGGTATGGGGCGAGTGTCCCGGGTTCGATTCCCGGCCGAGGTCGAACTTTTTGCTTTTTGAAATTTGAGTGGTTTTTCGATCGAAATGGCTAAACTGGCAGAAAAACTACAAACTACAACACGGTGATCCAGGCTACAGGCTACAAAATCCGATTTCAGTGCCCAAAAACAAGCTGGAGGCTGCCTACCGTATCCCTGCTCCTCGTCCTGATTCTGAATGACGAAAATGGTTCGTTCCGCGAAGCCCACGGCCTCAATTTGCCTGCCGGGTGTCGATCGGTGCTCTTCGTAGCTTTTCGGGCCAGCGCTCTGCGGGATCAGGTATCCTGAAAAAGGACAGATTTTGCAAAACTCAAGCTTAAAATTCCGGTTTTTCCCGGTTAAAAATGGTTGTAATTTGTAGCCTGTGGGTCAGAATATCGATTGCCAAAATTGACCTTGATTTCATAAATAATCTCGGCTAGCTAGCCCGGCCCCAAAAACACAAAATTTTGACCCCGGTGGCCTTGCCGGTACTGGTCTGTTAGCGGGGGAGCTAATGTTTTCTGTTCAGTTGGTTAAAAATCAGTCGTGAATCTTTATAATATTTATTATAGTTATATTATATTTATTATAGTTTTTGATCGCCAAAAATGTATGTGATATTGCCCGAACTCGAAAATTTTGATTGTTTTAAATTTTTGAAACATTTTTCAGCAAAAATTCAAACTACAAATTTTTTATAATTTATTAAATGCTCTAAAAAATGGTTGAGATTTCGTTATAAGGCGCTAAGGAATTACAGGGAAAAATTAGCCCCCCCCCCCCCCTCGCTAACACACCAGCACCCTTCTGGGGCAGGCTAGCAGGGGATTCTTTGCGAAAAATAAAAACGTACTCAGAGCGGCGGCAGCGGGCCATAAGCCGATCAAGATGAAGCCGAAAAGCAGCCGGCTTCCCATTACCGGAGAATTTGATGAAATGCCAAATTTTGCCCATTTTTCACGTCTTTAAAATTCCAAATTCGCATTGAAATTTTGGAAGTATGATTGTATTTCGTAGTACGAACGAATTAATGAAAACTACTTTTTGCATCTACTAATTTCTCCGAAACATAAAATTCCTGAAACAAGCGGAAAATCAAAATTTAATGAAATTAGCTTTTATTTGTCGACCCTGCTGGCTCGAGATTTAATCCCACAAAGAATCCCTGCCAGCATGCCCCGCTGAAAATCGATGGAAAGAAGTCCTGAACCAAAAACCAATATTTTTCGGTAACCTTCAAAAATTTATGAAACATTTGAAAACGAAAGAAATTCTTTTTCATACGGTATTTTCCTAAATGCTCTTTGCTGGCTTGCCCAGCTCTAAAAGATTAGCCGAATTCCGCCAAGAATCACTGCTGGCCTGCCGTTTTGCTTGCGAATTCGGGAAATTTCAGCAAAACACTGCACAGCAGGAATTATTTAATCCGCAACAATTCGTACCATCAAAATCCAGAAACATTTTTTTTGCTGTATTGTTCTGAGGAAATCAATTGATAAGCAAATGGTCCCTGCTAGCCTGCCTTTCTCGAGTTTTTCGAGTATTTTTTTAGTGATATGGAAGAAGGAAGAATCGAAGTTTGCCATTATATTAATAAAATACAATTTTTCGCATGTCCTAATTTGTACGAAACATTTATTTTTTTTTTTAATTTTCGAAAATGAAGATGGCTTTGATTTTTTCTTTTGTTTTTGTTTCCTTGATTTGATTTGATATTAACGAGCGAAAAATTTTTGCATCTACTAATTTCTCCGAAACATCAAATTTCGAAAAAATTATCTAAAAGTAAAAATCGAAACTGGCTTTGATTTGTATCCCTTCTCTAAATGATCTCTGCTAGTTTGCCTGCTCCATTTCACTTGTTTCGAGGTTTATTTCCGCAAAGAATCCCTGCTAGCCTGCCCCTCTTGGCCAATTATTATTAATGTACGTAACTCGACGGACCATTGATAAGCAAAAACTTTCAGGAATCCTTAAAAATTTTGCAACATTTTTTGTTTGGCTGTGCAAAACCTTTATTTATTCCGGGTCAAATGGTCTCTGCTAGCTTGCCACAGCCAAAAAATGCTCGATTCCCAAAGAATTTCTGCCAACTCCCATGTGTTTCCAGTTAGTTACTTTTTTCAAATTTTTAGAACTAAAATTTCACAAAATAGAAACTGTTAAAATCGGAGTTGTTATATTTGGTATCTTTTGGGGAACGGCCATACGAAAACACTAAAAACTGAAAACATTATTTCTTCTTTTTCTCTTTTCCTTTCTAATTTTAGGTAGTTCACGTTGGTTTGAATTTAGCAATACATTGAACGTCTAGGCCGTAATAATTCCCCAAATAATCACTGCTAGCCACCCCTCCCTTTTGCAATAAATTACGCCATTAAATTCATTAAATCCAGGGTTTAACGGGCTTTTAGGGATTTCTAAATGCTCACTGCGGGCCTGCCCAGTGGAACTCCCGAACCCCCTTGGAAAATCGCAAATTTAAAGAATCACAAAAACTCGATTTTTTAAAAGAATGATCTTGAAAAATATGCGTAGTCTAAATCGCCTATCTTGTAATAATACAGAGCTAGGAAAAAAAGAAAAATGCTTTAATTGTTAAATTTGCAAATTTACGCGGAGCGCAGGCCGCGCATTTTCTGCCATTCTCTGCTATCCATCCCTGCTTTTTAGAGGCTCCTCAATGATCACTGCTAGCCTGCCCAAGGGAGCTTGGCATTTTGGGAAAATATTGATTTTTCTAAAAATACAGTTTCAATTTTTCAAAAAAGAATGTTGCAAAATATTGTCTAGGTCCAATCGTCAATTTAGCGATAATCATCCATTGTTCCCCGACAAATCAGTTCCCCGACAATTAGGGAATGACCAGAGTTGAAAAACCGCTTCGCGGCTTTTCAACCCTGGCCCCGTCTAGGATCGTTGAAGTTGTTGACTTTGCATAATTCTTGCCGAAAACCGCTCACCAAAAATGAAAGGCGCGTCCTCTCTTCCTTTTTATAAACCATTTCCACTTCCGGCGTATGCTAATTGCTTCCTAACAAAGAGGTTGGCCGAAAACTTTACAAAACCTAATTTTAATATCAAACCAGGGTTGAAAAGCCGCTTCGCGACTTTTCAACCCTGGCGCCGTCTGCGCCCATGATATTCTTGGCTTTGCATAATTTTCTCGGATTCGGATGACGAAAAATGAAAAATGCTCTTTCCGTCCCCTTTATATAGACTGCCGCGACTTCCGGTGCATGCTAATTTGATCCTAACAAAGTGAGTTATCTGATTTTCCATGAAAACTTAATTTTAATGTCGAAAACAGCATATTTTGTAAAATCTAATATAGTTAGGAATTACGGGCTTCCTAGGTCCAAAGATAGCTCCGGGTCCAATCCGCAAAACAAGTGCTCCGGGCGGGGGTCGAACCCGCATCCTACGGCTTTCGAGTCCGATGCTCTCCCCTATTGAGCTACCGAAGCACGCGGAATGCCTCTCTCAGGGCAGCTATCCATGCCAGCCCAACCATATGCGTGCAGTCATCTCCTGTCCATTACGCACCTAATGACGTATCGAACATACCCCTAACTGTAACCGTTTTTTGTTGACCGTGGGATTTCGATACGTGAGATAGCACATTTTGTGCAGAATTTTTCGCTGATTCCGAATCCGTTTTCAAAAGTTGCAGAACCCCTCTAGATAAAAAGTTACAGCCGGTTTTCTACCCCAAATGACCGAAAATTACAAACTTTAAATCCTTATAAAAAACTCATGGAACATTTTGTGGGATAAAATACAGCACTCCTAGGGGTAAAAAAACGTGCTCTTTCGAATGGGCTACCTCACGAACCCGTAGCTCAAAATTCACAAAATTTCAAAAATTGGCCATCCAGGGCATTCTTCCACCGAAAAACTTTTTTTCATGAATTTTGAGCTACGGGTTCGTGAGGTAGTCCATTCGAAAGAGCACGTTTTTTTACCCCTAGGAGTGCTGTATTTTATCCCACAAAATGTTCCATGAGTTTTTTATAAGGATTTAAAGTTTGTAATTTTCGGTCATTTGGGGTAGAAAACCGGCTGTAACTTTTTATCTAGAGGGGTTCTGCAACTTTTGAAAACGGATTCGGAATCAGCGAAAAATTCTGCACAAAATGTGCTATCTCACGTATCGAAATCCCACGGTCAACAAAAAACGGTTACAGTAAGTACTTCCCTTCTTGAGATACTGCTGGAACACGCTGACGGAAGTTGCATGCAAATGCACACACACACACAAACACACAAACTATTTTTTTATACAGGGTGTCCCAAAAAAAAAGCACCCCCCTCTAGCGGCGCGCAGTCGTGTCCGATTTTTATCGTTTAGGTATCAATCGAAAGCTCTTGAAAAGGCGAGAAAACAAGGAGGGTTCATTTTCTTTATTATCTATTTTTATTAGCAAATTTTACGTCCAAAAACCATGAAAACGGCAGATTTACGCGAGATCTGCATGCTAATCGCAAAATTCCTATTGAAAATCTGCCTGTTTTTTAGAAAAACGTTGAATATCCAGCGTATAAAAACAAATCTCATAAAATAAATCACGCTTGTTTTCTCGCCTTTCCGAGAGCTTTCGAATGGTATAAAAATTATCCCGATCTGAGATTCCCCCGGACCGCTAGAGGGGGGGTGCTTTTTTTTGGGACACCCAGTATAGTAGGATACCACCATTATAATTACGTTAAAATAGCACCTTATAATCGCCGGGGAACTGATTGTCGGGGAACTGAACTGATACCTTATTTTCATTTGTGAATTTTTCCAGCGGGCAGGCTAGCAGAGGCAATTTGCGGAAAAACACCTAGCAGAGAGCGTTGGGGGAACGGGTTTTGCCAGCTCAACGTTGGAAGTGGTTGATTATATTCGCTTTTATTTTTATTAGGAATAGAGTAGGAGCATTTCAATACGCCGAAAATATAAAAAATTGAATTGCAAAAATTGAGGGCTCCGCCCGCTAACCCCGATGTTTTCTTTTTTTTTGTAAAAAATGCTGTTTCAAAATTGTACAAAGTTCGCGTCGGCTTCAATTTCGCAGTGTGACCACGGTCTTATAATTTTCTCAAATATTCTCCTTGATCCACCCCGCCCTTTTTCAATCGATTACGTCATTAAATTCGTTAAACACAGGGCTCAACCGGTCTTAGAGATTCCCAAATGTTTACTGCTAGCCTGCCCAGGGAGCTGGAATTTTCGAACGTCTTGTATTTAATTTCAAAGGTTAAAAATTTTTGAGTTTCAAAAAAGAATGTTACAAAATACCGCCAAGGTAAACCCGTCTAAATTAAATTAATATGATCCAGCTTATTGACGTGAATATTTTCATTTATTTATGGCAATTTGGGGCTGGCCGCCGGCTAGCAGAGCCAATTTGCGGAACAGCGGCTAGCATAGAGCATTTGGGGCGAAAATCGAATAAATCGCTTTTCAAAAAGTCCTAATTTTCCTGTAATTTGTAGCCCCACGATAAAAATTGCAGTTTTTAGTCTTCACGCCAGTTTAGCTAATAACATAAAAATCGATATCAGAAAATGCCAAAATCAATTTTTCCTCGCCCAGCAAAGTATTTATTCCGCGTACATTGCTCTTCCAGAAAAAAAACACCAAAAAGGGGGCGTGGCCACAGAAAAGGGGGCGGGGCTTAAAACCGTATGGGGTGGCGTGGCAGAAATTTTTGTGGAATTCGGCCCGTCGTTGAGATGTTGAACTGCTCGAGCGGCTCGTTTCAGTAGTTGAGGCTCATCATCAGCAAGCCGGCCACCATTCCCGCGGTCAGCCAACTGGAAATTCAAGTGTCTCCCTGGAAATGGCTAAACTGGCAGCCGGACTACAGACTATAACTTTTATTTTGAAGCTACAAACAACAGAAAATTTACTAGGCGAAAGACCCGGGTTCGACTCCCGGCCGCGGCTGGCTTTTTGCTTTTTGAAAATTTGGTTTATTTGTCGATGAGTATTGCTAAACTGACGTCCAGTTGATGCAAAAATAATATTTAGAGGTTCTACAGTACCCCTAAACGTCAATTGGACCGTTTCGGAAAAGTGCCAAAATCGCGATTTTTCCCATGTTCCGCGCCCTTTAAATGGCTAGATATAGGGATACGGTAGATGATAGTCTTGGGATATGATAGAACTGATTCTCCTCTTTCGAATAGATCATAACAATCCTCTACAGTACCCCCAAATGTCTACAGGAATCCCCCGGGAAACCGGAAAAATGGTGATTTGCTAAATTTTCGAATGGTCTGAATTTTTGTAGTTTGGGGCTGGAACCTTAGTTCTTCTTGGAATCGTTAAACTGGCTAGCAGGCTACAAAATACAACGATTTTTTAGTTAAATTTTGCCATGAAAAAGCTAAAAATGACAATTACCCGCTGGTGCCGTGGCGAGCCGAGTAGTTGGTCGGCGAGGGGTCGTCTTCGGACTGGAAAATATGCTATTAAATTAATTAAATTCAATCAAAGTTCTTTAGATCTTATAAAGTACCATCACGTCCTCCTTGCGCAGCTGAATTTTCCACCCGCACGTCGTCCAGTTCTGAAATTATCGAAATTGACCAAAATTAGCATAACCTTCAAAATCTAACTCCAAGGCTTCAAAGCTATTTGTACTTTGTAGTCTGCCTGTCAGATTAACCAGGCCTAAAAAATTAGAGTTCTATAAAAAAACTACAAAAAGTTAGACCCATTCGAAGATTTCGAAAAATCCCAATTTTTCCCGATTTTCCGCGTGATTCCTGTTGACATTTGGGGGTACTGTAGATGATTGTTATGATCTATTCGAAAGAGGAGAATCAGTTCTATCACATCCCAACACTATCATCTACCCTATCTCTATATCTAGCCATTTACAGGGGCAAGAACACACGGAAAATCGCGTTTTTGCTGTCTTTCGAGGCAGTCCAATCGACGTCCAGGGGTACTGTAGTTCTTATAAGCGACCTTTTCAGCTAGTCTGGATGTCAGTTTAGGGATTCGTACCAAGAAATAAACAAAATTTCAAAAATCAAGATGTAGCCCTCGGCGGGATTCGAAACTTGCTCGATCGCTTACTAGTTATTCTGTAGCTTGTAGCCCTCCTCTCGGGGTTGTAGTCTATAGCCTGGATGCCAGTTTACCCGATCTTTGCCTTTTTATAGTGCTCAGCAACGGCCGGGAGGCTGGGATCGATGGGTTCGACAAGCAGCGGTTCCTTTCCCTCCTGCGGCTCTAAAGGGATAGTGACAGTAGATATCCGAGCTACAGACTACAAACCACAATGACAGGTGCTCAGTGTATAATTGGTGACCATGCCGATCGTCTTGAAGCTGTAGCAGCCCATCGCCGTCGCGTTCGCCATCTTCGAGCCGTTCACCCAGACGCCGTCGCAGAAGAAGGTGCGAAACGGGCAGTCTGGAATTGATTTCTTGACCGGAATGACTAAACTGGCAGCCAGACTATAGACTACAACTTTTACTTTTGGACTACAAACTACAAAACAGCTATCAGGAGCGTGACCCGGGTTCGACTCCCGGCCGCGGCAAACTTTTTGCTTTTGAAAATTTGTCGGATTTCTTGCTTGGGATGGCTAAACTGGCAGACAGACTACAAAATACAGAGGTGAAAGGGGATCTACCGTACCCTAGACGTCTATTCGCCCCCTCCGAAAAATTGGATTTTCGCCAGTTTTTCCATAGCGTCAAATATTTCGTAGTTTGTAGCTAGAACCCTAATTCTTACGGGATTCTTCAAACTAGCAGTCAGACTACAGACTACAACATTGAAATCCAGGCTACAGACTCCGGAGAAGCTACCAGGCCAGCGACCCGGGTTCGACTCCCGCCCGCTGCTAACTTTTTGCTTTTTGAAATTTTTGTTGGTTTTTAGAACTGAAAGGCTAAACTGACATCCAGACTACAGGCTACAAACTCCAAAATAATTCCCCATACAGTAATGGATAATCTCCAGGCCGGCCATCTCTTCGAGCACCTGGCGCCTCTGATTTTCGACGGGGACCGAGGCTGAAAATCGATGTATAAAAAAGCGTTAAAAATAGAAAAATGGCATAACAAAAAGTTTTTTCGACAAAAATCCATATGAAACAGAAAAATGACGGTTTTTAGCAAAAAAAAAAAAAAAAAAAAAACGAATTTTCGGTGCTACGCTGTTAGCGGGGGGGTGGATTTAATTTTTTCGTCCATACATATTTGTTACTAATATATGGTATATTTGATCGCGTTTGAGTAGTTTTTTATTGCTAGGATAGGAAACGATCGGCTACTATAATATTCGAAATTTTGGTTATTTTTAAGTATTTTTGAAACATTTTTTGCAAAAAGTCAGTCGATTTTTTTGGTAATTTTTATGCGCTTTTTTGCATCTCAAAACTGTGTAAAATACTATAGAAATAGTCGATATTCTGTTATAAGGCCGTTGGGAATTTGTTAGGCCCCCGCTAAAACACCAGTGCCGAATTTCGCAGAAAAAAAACTAAAATTTCAAATTTTGCGAATTTTTAATTTTTTCTTTTTTTATACATAATTTGATATTTTAAAAAACGTACCCGGTTCCCTGGGCATCCCGATGCTGCAATTGCGTGTTGTGGCGTAGCGGATGGCTTCGAGTGGATCGAGAAGACCGTAGCTCTGAGGGCAGAACACGTGGTGGCTCACTGGAATTTAGAGGGTAACGAGCAGCTATCTTGTAGGAATTTCCATTTCTCAGCGACATTCGCTAAGCTGACATGCAGGCTACAAAATACAACACTTAGATCCAGGCGACAGACTACAGAAAACCTACTAGACTCGCAACCGGGTTCGACCCCCGGCAGTGGCGAACTTTTTGCTTTTTGAAAATTTTGCTATTTTTCTGACTGGAATCGCTAAACTGACATTGAAACAGGCTAAAAATGCGATTTAAAGGTTCTACAGTATCCATGGACGTCAAGTGGAGCGATTCGAAACGGTGCCAAAATCGCGATTTCGGTGTGTTCTGCCCCCTTTAATTCGCTAGATATGGGGATAGAGTAGATGATAGTGTTGGGATGTGATAGAATTCATTCTCCTCTTTCGAATAGATCATAACCATCATCTACAGTCAGGGACGTAGCGTAATACAGGCCCCGGGGGCCGGGCCCCGAAATCGGCAGGGGCCCGAAAATTTCATAAGGGGGGACCCTTATGATTTTTATTTTCTCAAAAATTTTGCTGCCTGCGGCGCTATTTTTTCACGTTTTTACGGCTATTTGTAGAGCTATGCAACCTTTTTTTTCAAAAATTTTTGCCTGCGGCGCTGTTTTTTCGGCAATGTTTTGAGGTTTTCGGAAAAATTTTTTGGGGGCCCCCCCCGAAATTTTTTCTGGCTACGCCCCTGTCTACAGTACCCCCAAATGTCAACAGGAGTCTCCCGGAAAATGGGAAAAATTAAGTGCTCAGAAATTTTCGAATCTCGCTAACTTTTTGTAGTTTGCCGCTAGAATTCTAATTCTTTGGGGAATGGCTAAACTGGCAGGGGAGACTACAGGCTACAATCTTTTTTGCAGTTTTAAGGCAAGGGCAGGCTAGCAGAGGCCATTTGGGGAACTCACCATCCTCAGTAGTCGGCGCCTCAGTCGTCGTCCCTTCAATATCAATCGGTACAGTAAATTCACCGGCCGCCATATTGAGCAGAAATAGGCAGAAGATGGCAACAAGTGGCCGGGAAGTAATTGTCATTTTGAGGGGAAATTGACGATTTCGGGGAGTGGGAGGGAAAATGCGATATTTTGGGTTTTTTCTACTGAAAAATGCTTCCCGAATGCAAATTTGTCTTTGTAAATTTGTTAACTAAATTTTGCTTCAAAAATAAAAAAAATCAAGCCAATTAACTTAAAACGGAATTCCGCAAATGGCCTCTGCGATCTGGCCCAATTTTTTGGAAATTAAGCAAATCCTCAAAAATGGTAGCATTTAATTAAATTCTTAAAATAATTTCTTTTGCATTTTTAGGCGTGTTTTAATGAAAAAAATACGCATGGCAACGAGAAATTAAAGATTGAGGGTTTTTTAACAAAAATTATGTTTCATAAAAACGTATAAAGAAAAAGGATTCAGATTAAATTAATTAGAATGTACGTATGTACAAAATTAAAATTAATGAATGTACAAAATTAAAATGAATAGAAATTTAGACAAAAGAAAATGCAAAAACCATTTTTGAGGAACAATTTTTTTATAAAATTATGTTTCATTAAATGCCTGTTCACAAAACATTTTTCAGGAATATAATTTTAGTAGCGATTTTGTTGATGATAACCCTTGCTTTTTGCAATTTTTAAGTTTCACAAAAGCCGAAAATTCAGTGTACAAGCTGTGAAATTAACTACGTTTCATCGAAAAATACAGTGCAAAGATTCTGGACGTAATTAGTCATTGTAAATGTAAAGGAAAAACCAAAAACTGGGATTTTTTTGAAAAATGATGTTTTATGTCTAATTAAAGACCACGATGATTTTCCTGTATTTAATACGGGTGTGTCCATGATATTCCCTTGCTTATTTAAACGAATTAAAAATATGCAATACGATTTCTTTTAAAAATGATGTTTCGCAGAACAATCAATAAACGAAAAATCGTGCCGAATCTAATATCTCTTCCATAGTTGGCGAAAATTCCATGCCAAACCTTGAAAATTCATATAAATAACACACTACAGCAAAAATCTGCTTTGCAAAATGGTCTCTGAAAATTCTGTTTCATAGAAAAATAAGGACAGAACTATATCAACCACAGTTTTTCCGCATTGAATCGGCGGTATTTTTTTTGAAGAATATTTCACATCTTTTGACGCAGTATTTGAGCGTATTAAATTCTTAAACCGTGTTGGAATTGGATCCTAGAAAATGATGTTTCGTTGAAAACCTGATAATCGAAATTTTGTTGGGAATTTAATATGAGTCACTCCGGTTTCGAACCCTTTTCAAATATTTCCAAGATTTATCCCAATTTTTTGCGAATTCGTTGTGAGATTAGTCTGTTCTTTCAATCATTCTTGTTTTGTACCTTTTCCGGTAATTAACTGAGCATTTTATTGCATTAAAAATATCTTCAACCTTTTTGTAGCAATTTATTGGTAAAAATATGTTTCATTGAAAACCTGATAATTGCATATTTTTTGTGAATTTACTTGCTTGCCATTTGGATCTAGATACCTTTTTTTTTGCAAATTTCGATGATTTATAGATTTGGCAACATCGCATTTTTTTCCGCCTTGAATGGGCGGTGGGCTGCTTGGCTAATCATTCACGTCCTCAACGATTTTAGTCAGTTTAACGCAGCAGTGGTACAAACTTTTTAAACAATTTTGATGCACTTTTATAAAATATTTTTTTGGTTGCAAACAGGGACGTAGCGTAATACCGGCCCCGGGGCCCAGGCTCCCGAAATCGGCCGGGGCTCGAAAATTTCATAAGGGGGGACCCTTATGATTTTTATTTTCTCAAAAATTTTGCTGCCTGCCGCGCTATTTTTTCACGTTTTTACTGCTATTTATCGAGCTATGTAGCCTTTTTTCCAAAATTTTTCGCCTGCGGCGCTGTTTTTCCGTTAATTTTTTGAGTTTTTCGGAAAAATTTTTCGGGGCCCCCCCCCGAAATTTTTTTCTGGCTACGCCCCTGGTTGCAAACCTGATAATCGCAATGCTTTTTTGATGATCGTCATCAAAATTAAGATTGCAATTTTTAATGTTTCATAAAAGAGTGAATATCGCTGCTGCTTTGCGGAATGGATGCGAGTTGTTTGGGCTAGCTCAAATTCACACCTTGAACGATGTTTTTTTAAAACAATTTTGAGGCTCTTTTCTAAAATGATGTGTCGTTGAAAACCTGATAATCGCCCGTTTTTTGTGTATTAATTTGGAGTATACTGAGTTGATAATCCACGCTTTTTCCAATGTTTCATAAAACTCCGAATTTCGCGATTGTGATCCGCATTGAATCGGCAGTGCGTTTTTTACCAATAATTCGCATCTTTTAATTCATTTTAACGTCTCATTTTGATGTTGATTTAATGTTTTAAACCCTCTTGTATTAATTTTTATCATTATATGTTGCATTAAAACAGGTTAATCGCGAATTTTTTGAAGATTTAATTATACCAATATTTAAGACTTGAAAATTCACACTTTTTGCGAATTTTTATGTTTTATTAAATGTTCTTTCTAATGATTATTGTGCACATTAAATTGAGGCTCCTATCCGAGGGTAGTAATTAACACCTTGAACCATTTTAGTCATTTTAACGCAGCAGTTCAGTTGATTAAAATTTTGAAAATTTTAATTATTCCTAGAAAATTAGGTTTCAGCCACTTATTTTGGCATAATTGTTTTTAAATTACCATTCAAAAGGATTTTGCGATTTTCCATACCAAAAATTGTTGTGAAGCGGATTTTCATAAGCTTCGAAAATCCAGCAACTGATTTTTTGCTTGTGTAAAAATGTTGCATAAACGTCGAAAACCCCGAATTTCTTGGAGGCCTCAATTTGTCTCTAAACTCGCGGTGGTGACCGAGATTTTACATCGTTAAAACTTTAAAATCCGAATGAAACTGGCGGTTTTGAAGAAAAGAAAATTAGCAGTGCCGCGTTTTCCGAATTCGATGTTTCAACAAAGCTTAAGAATCGGAAATCTCGAAAATGCTTATTGTATATTGGTTAAGGGATAAAATACTCGTTTTTCCCGGAATTTTGAACCTGTTTTTCAAAACCGAATTTTAAACATGTTAAATTTAGATGTCAAGGTTAAATAAAGTACATGTATGGAGCGAAAGTGAAAAGTTTTTGTAAAAAAAAATGAATTTTTGGCATTTTAGTGTTTCAGCAAAACACCAGACTCAAAATTTTTCCAAAACGCTAATCCAGTCCAACCAGATACTTTCGAACCAGATGAAAACCCGCTTTGGCGCATTTTTTTTGCTTTTTTAGGATTATGTCCCAAATTTAGTTGCCCTAACAATTTTTCCCGAAATTCGATGTTTCAACAAAAATTAAAAAACGGAAATTTTAGAATTATGTAATGTGTTTAGGCGATAATGACGCAAAATTTATGATTTTCCCTGAATTTACACCACCGATTTTAATTTACCCGCATCGCAGCGAAAAACCGCTTCGCGGCATTTTTTGATGTTTTTAGGGGTCTAAGCCCATTTTCCAAGTTCCAGCCACCCTTGAATTGCCTGGAAAATTTGCATAATTTTTGTTTGCTTATGCCATCTGGCGGTCAGGTAAGTTATTCCCCCCGTTTTTTTTTGCAAAAATTAACTTTTTACGGGGCAGGCTGAGCAAATAAAATCTGATGGTATAAATGGGCCAGTTTCACTTAGTTTAAATTAATATATTAAATTTTCATTTAGTAAAAAAGTTTTGTTGTAATTTTTATAAGTATTTTTTATCTAATTTTCTACTAAAGTATGAACTTTATTCATTTAAAATTAATTAATTAGGTATTTTAATAAAAGTTGTGTATTGACGTTAATTAAATCGAAAAGTTTAAAATTTAGAATAAAAAATGTTTCAGAAAAAGTTAAAATTAAAATAATTTTCTACTAGATTAATCCGTCATCATTTTCTGCGATTAAATAGGATCAAATTAAATTAAATTAATGCCAAAAATTAAATTGCAGATGACACCGGCGGGACTGTGGCTTGTGGCCGTTGTGGCCGTACTCTGGGTCATTGTGGAGCCCAGATATTTGAGGCAACCAGCGGAGGTAATTTGTGGAAAATTTAACCATTTATTCAGTGTTTTAATTATTTTATGGAATTAGAAAGCTTACTGTTCACTTTACTTACTACCAAACTGCAAAATTCATACTTTTTATAAATTTTTGAAACATGGAAAGTTTTTAAAAAATTACAAGAATTAAATTTTTTACAGAGTTCGTTAAATTGGAGCAACCGGCAGAGGTGCTTTGTGGAATTGATTTTATCGAATTTAATCCGTGATCCGCTTTTATCCATTTAGTTTATCGTCGATTATCATGAATGACAAATCCTGCGTACTATCAAATTTCCAAAACTCTCGTTTTTTAATAATTTTTGAAACATGCAAATTGTAATCAGCATCAAAATTCAAGCGAACATCTTGCATCAATTAATGGTAAAGGCAAACAGCCTTTTATTGGAAAATTAGGTGGTTTGATTTCAGGCCGACGATTCCGAGGCAGCCGATCAACCCTCGCGCCAAAAACGCTACTATGGAGGTGGGTGAAACTTGTCGCTTTTCGGTTTTCCGACCCGTTTTTTTTTGATGTTATGGCCGTTAGCATCAGGATCTCGATTGTAGTCTGTAGTCTGGCGACCAGTTCAGGGATTCCAATAGCGAAATACACAAATAAGGCAAAAAGCAAAAAGTTAGCCTCGGCAGGGATTCGAACCCGGGTAGCTCGCCTGGTAGCTGTTCTGTAGTTTGTAGCCCGAAATAAAAGTTGTAGTCTGTCGTCTGGCTGCCAGTTTAGGAATTCCCGTAAAAAACGCTGCCAAGTTTTCAAAAAGCAACAAGTTCGCCGCGGTCGGGGTTCGAACCCGGGTCGTTCAGCTGGCAGTTTTTTGTAGTCTGTAGCTCCAAACTAAAAGTTGTAGTTTGTAGCCTGCCTGCCATTTTAGAAATATCGCCAGCAAAATCCAAAAACTCCCCTTAATTTTCAGGTTACGGTGGATATGGTGGTTGTGGGTGTGGGACATGTGCTCCCTGCAATCATTCCTGCGGCTATTATTACGGTAGGTTAATTTGTAAAATCTAACTTTTAATTTTGTATTTTCTAGGCTACGACTGCAATGGAGGCTGCGGAAGTTGTAATGGTAATTTTATAATTTTAAGCAACTTTCAATTTATAGATGTTCAAAATTTTATGATTTTTAGAAAATTTAAATGAAAGTTATTGTTTTGATAAATTTAAGATTTTTATTTTTAAGCTTTGTTAAATTATATTTATTTGATATTTGATATGTAAGCTAAAAAGCAAGCATTGACATAAACAAAAGCCATCGATTTTTAATTCATTTCAAAACACGTTTTTTAAAAACGCCCTTTTGGTTTGAGATACCCCCCATACGACTCTTTTGGGGTCCTTTTCCGGATTTAAAAAAGAACCAAGCATCGGATCGCAAAACTGAATACACCATCGGAACCGGCGACACTTTTTGCATACTATAAGCTTTTAAAATTTCAAAAAAAGCAAAATTTCGAATTTTAACAGCCGATTTAAATTGCGTTTCGAGGGGGGGGTCTGCGTTTGTATGTCTGTATGTTTGTCCGCAAAACCTTTGTAGTCGTCAAAAAGTGCCTTCCCATGGTCCGTTTGGGCTGAAATTTGCCACATATATCGACTTGATGTAAATGAAGGTGAGGAAGAAGCGTTTTTTTCAAAATAGCTTTTTAAAAAATTTATATTTAATTTTTAAGTTTAAAAGTTAAATTGCGGCCAAAACAAGGGTTAATGATGTCCGTTTGGGCTGAAATTTTGCTCAAACATGCATTAGACCTTGCCGGAAAAAGGAAAGAAGAAATTGCATCGAAAGAATGCTTCTTCTCTGAGATATTATAACTTTAAACCTTCGCCATACGGGGCGCCACCCTCCCCTTTGGCGGCCCCAGTCCCCGATGGGCGGGCGGGTCTAGCTCCGAGACAGCCCCAGCCCCCGTTGGCCTAGTGGTTAGCACGCTGTACTGGGAAGTCTTGCCACACGGGTTCGAATCCCACCCGTAACATCCGTTTTTGCCGATTGGCCCCCGTGCATCCTTATGGTTTCTAGTACCGTTGCAAAGCGCCGCAGGCAGTGTGAAGTTTTGCGTACAAGAGTTCATCTGAATAAATATCCCATGACTTATTCTATGATCTTAACAACAAAATTGAGGCAAAAAGGGCTAAATTCTCTCTTTTCAAGAGTTTTTCAAGAGTCAAGAAAGAGTCTTTTCAAAAAAGGGCTTTTGGTTCTCGCAAAAAAAGAGGAATTCTCGTGGCAACAAAAAGAGCTAAATTCCTTTCAAACTCTTAAAAATGCTACAGAATGTGGGATCAACCAAAAGTTGCTGGCACCTTATTAAAACGGACAGATCTAGTTTCTAGCGGTTTCGGCTTGCAAATAATTTCTGTATTACCAGATGGTTACAGTCGCTTCGCGACTGCAACCATCTGGCCTTCGGGCTACCCCACATGTCCCACTCCACCACATCCTTTCCTACCTCCATCAATACCCCCATGGCTGAAATCCCCTTCAAAAACTACCTAAATACCTTCCTGATGGCTTCAGATACCCCCCATGGCTGAAATCCCCTTCAAAAACTACTTAGATACTTTAAATGATTTAAATAATAAATTAACATAATTAAAAAGTATTAAAAGTATTAAAGTAACTCAAGAAAGCCCCTGGGCGCGCGAAGGGGCCTGGGGAAGAGGGGCGAAAGGAAAAGGGGGCGTGGCCTCCCGACAGAGGGGCCCCCACTCGTTTTATTAAGGCGCCACTTTCAAAGTTAATTTTAATAATTTAAATTAAAACTTTTTCATAATTTTTTCATCAGTTTGGGGGTTTCTGACCATGCTCTATCCGAATCCGAAGAGAGCTAAGCTCTAGCTCCTTTCCCCTTCGAGTTGAATCCGGGACATGACGGACGGACGGACGGACAGACACCACTACTTTTTTATTATAGTTGATGATCGATTTGCACTTCCTTGAAATTAATCTGTGGACCTGACCTGTGATCTGGGATGGTACCGAGTTTATTAAGGTTTTAAATAGCCAGCAACTTTTTGTTGTTCCCGCATTCTGTAGCAGTTTTAAGAGTTTGAAAGGAATTTAGCTCTTTTTGTTGCCACGAGAATTCCTCTTTTTTTGCGAGAACCAAAAGTTGAAACTTGATTCTGGGTCCACCTATCGCGAAATTAACAAAAATCAAAACTCTTGAGTTTTGAAATTGTTCAAATCATATTTTTTTAAGTAGCAGGTTCATAATAATAATAATAAAACCTTGTTAACGTTTTGGGCTTGCGTTTAATTTTCGCTTCATCGATGGAGTAGTGACAAGGAATTCCTCAAATTAAAAATTGTTGGTTGCTAGCATTTTTCGAAACATGTCTTTCCAAAAACGTGGAATCATATTTTCTCAATTATCAGGTTTACACTAATAAAAAAAAAAAAAAAAAAAAAAAAAAAAAAAAAAAAAAAAAATAATAATAATAAAATAATAATAATAATAATAATAATAATAAAATAATAATAAAAAATAATAATAATAATAATAATAATAATAATAATAATAATAATAATAATAATAATAATAATAATAATAATAATAATAATAATAATAATAATAATAATATTAATAATAATATTAATAATAATAATATTAATAATAATAATAATAATAATAATAATAATAATAATAATATAATAATAATAATAATAATAATAATAATAATAATAATAATAATAATAATAATAATAATAATAATAATAATAATAATAATAATAATAATAATAATAATAATAATAATAATAATAATAATAATAATAATAATAATAATAATAATAATAATAATAATAATAATATAATAATAATAATAATAATAATAATAATAATAATAATAATAATAATAATAATAATAATAATAATAATAATAATAATAATAATAATAATAATAATAATAATAATAATAATAATAATAATAATAATAATAATAATAATAATAATAATAATAATAATAATAATAATAATAATAATAATAATAATAATAATAATAATAATATAATAATAATAATAATAATAATAATAATAATAATAATAATAATAATAATATTAATAATAATAATAATAATAATAATAATAATAATAATAATAATAATAATAATAATAATAATAATAATAATAATAATAATAATAATAATAATAATAATAATAATAATAATAATAATAATAATAATAATAATAATAATAATAATAATAATAATTAATAATAATAATAATAATAATAATAATAATAATAATAATAATAATAATAGTATAATAATATTAATAATAATAATAATAATAATAATAATAATAATAATAATAATAATAATATTAATAATAATAATAATAATAATAATAATAATAATAATAATAATAATAATAATAATAATAATATTAATAATAATAATAATAATAATAATATTAATAATAATAATAATAATAATAATAATAATAATAATAATAATAATAATAATAATAATAATAATAATAATAATAATAATAATAATAATAATAATAATAATAATAATAATAATAATAATAATATAATAATAATAATAATAATAATAATAATAATAATAATAATAATAATAATAATAATAATAATAATATTAATAATAATAATAATAATAATAATAATAATATTAATAATAATAATAATAATAATAATAATAATATTAATAATATTAATAATAATAATAATATTAATAATAATAATAATAATAATAATAATAATATTAATAATATTATTAATATTAATAATAATAATATAATAATAATAATATTAATAATAATAATAATAATAATAATAATAATAATAATAATAATAATAATAATCTTTTTAACGTTTCGGGCTTTGCATTTAATTTTCGGCTTTAATCTGAAATCGAAAAGGATGAGTACAAGAGACAAGGACACGACAGACAAGGCCAATTAGTAAAAAACGTGGATTTCTGATTTCTAAAATTTTTCGAAACACTTTTTGAAAATCTTGGGTTTCTTGTTTTTGACGTTTTTAGGCTTCTGAGGTTTGACCTCTACGATTAATTCTTTAAAAAGTGCTAAAAGCCCTAATCGTTTACTTCCGTTTTAATATCGACCGTTTTAATATTTATTTATATCGTTTAACAGGCTAGATTAGAGAACCAAACATTTTTTTTTTATGGTGATTCAAAACACATTTTTTCGGAACTTTCTTTTTATAGCGTTGGCTACTAAAAGTTATTAAGATTCCAACTTCAGTTTTCAATTTTAATATAAATTCGTGTGGGATTCAAAAAAAAGTAAAAATGTTGGTTTTTGAGATTTGAAAAACTTATCATTTCACTAATTTTTCTACTGTTTCTACGGTTAGTTCTTACGGAGGTTTTACAAGCACCAAAGTTTATTTCTCTGTAATTTTTGATTTTTAATAGTGAAATCCGGACGACGTGAAATTGATTAAAAAAAAATTTTTGATTTGTGGCATTTTGGCAAATTCTTATTTTGCGTTTTTTATATCAAGTGGTCCAGATAAGTGGAGCAGATATTGACAAAATAAAGAAACGTTGTTCTATAGCATTTTTCGAAATATTTTTTTTCAAAAAAATTTGTATTGATGAGACAGTTTTTATTTTTTTCAGGCTCTTGCGGCTCGTACGGCTACGGTGGCTACGGGGGATACGGTGGATACAGTGGAGGATATTATCATCATGGCAAAAATAATAATAACAATAACAATAATAATAACAATAATGGAAACGGCAAAAACAACAACAACAATAATGGCAAAAATAATGGAAATGGGGTGAGTTTAAATCTGATTTACACGAATACATTTTAATAGAGATTCATTAAAAATATACGTTTTAATAGAAATTTATTTAAAATATGCATTTTAATCGATTAAAATGAGTCGTAAAAGCGTTTTATTACAGCGATATAAATTTAATCGTAATGGAAATTACGTGAAACATTTTTGATTTAAAAACGATAAAATAAGTTTTTTTTTACAGAATAATAATCGCTACCGGTACAACTACGGTGGATACGGTCGAAGAGGAGGATATGGATACTGATTTTTTACAAGAAAATCGAATTTAACTTAATTGGATTTGATGTATTTTTGTGATTCCCCCAATTCACGCGGCATCCAGGTTGGCTCGAGGAATAAATGGGTTTGGCTAGAAAAAATTAAAATTCATTACATTAATTAATTAAAAAACAAAAAAATTAAAAATTACAATTCAAAAAGCAATGAATTGGGTCGCAATGAGTGAAATTAGAGCAACCAAATTGCGATCGAGTCGAACAGCGAAATTTAATACTTTAAAAAGAGCTAAAATATTTAATGGTATGGCCTCGAGGCTGATTACGGAAATCCAAAAACGAAAATATTGGGAAGACGATGAAACATTTTTTTTGGTTACCGGTTGAATTTTCCTTATTCTAGAAAAAGTTTGTATCCATCATAATTAAATTAGAATAATTATAAATACCGATAATTGGAAAACATGTCGACACTAACCATGAATTGAAGTGGTCAAAATTCCAGCTTCTTTGAAAAAATGTGAAACATCAAAAATTTTTGCTGGTTAAAAAGGGAGTTTCACAAAAAATGCCTATTTTCCCGTCCTGAAGAATTTTATTATTATCTTTCGGAAATGAGGTCATTCCACTAAATTCGATTAGGTCATTAAATAATACGTGCTTTTTTGATTCCGATGGATTCCTATTGACACCAAGGGGTACTGTAGCAACCAGAGCTGCTAGTCTTGTAAACTGACAGCCAGTTAAGATATTCCCGCCAAAATTAGAACTATGCCTCCAAACTACAAAAAGTTACGTTAAATCCACAAAGCTGTCTATTTTCCGTTGGATTTTTATTGACACCCAGTATACTGTAGCGACTATAATCTGTAGTCCTTGGAAACTGACAGCCAGTTTAGCCATCCCAATCGAAGAATCCCTTAAAATCGCAAAAAGCAAAAAGTTAGACTCCGCCGGAATCGAATCCGGGTCGTTTGCTTGGAGGATTTTCTGTAGTCTGTATCCTAAGCAAATGATTGTATTCTGTAGCCTGCCAACCAGTTAAGCTACTCCCAAAAGAATTGAAGTTCAAGCTACAGAGTAAAAACAATTAACGCCATCCAAAAATTCGCGAAATTTAATTCCTAAATCCTGACGATACAATTATTATAAAACAGTTTTTCAAGACCTAAAAAATTTACGAAACATGTTATTTATCGGCATTTATTGAAAGTTCTTGGATCAATTTTTAAGGTTCTTGCCTCAAATGGTCTCTGCTAGCTCTGGCTTTAGTCTAGGATAATTCATGCTAACAAATTCGGTGATTCTTTGAAAAATGTTGAAGCATTCATTTTCCCCAAACTGTTCGATTTTTTTTCTTGGGCTCTGCTAGCAGCCTGCTCTCCTCGGGAAAATGCTTCCTAAGGAATATCTGCTGGCTTGCCTAGCATTTTTGAGTGAATTATTATAGAAACCAGCGCCCAAAACCCGCTTCGCGGGCCTTGGGGCGATGGAATGCGGCTTTGCACGAAAAAGTTGAACTTCCGATAGCTCGGGTCCTGCGGACCCCCCCTCCCCGACTAAACTCGCGAGCGCAACTGGCAAGAATGAGGAAATTTCTATTTTTTCACATTATGAATCTAATTAAATATATATACTAAATTTCTATTTATATGCGAATTAGCCCTCCCGGACCCCCAAAAATGAATAAAACCGGCTCTAACTTTGCAAACTTGTATTTTATCGAAATTCGGAAAACGTCATCGGAAACAGAAGGGTCGATTCCCCCGGGTGACGGAGAATTAGGGCATTTTGGACACGGGAAGGCCCTCAAATTTGGCCTCGAAACTGACCTCCGCACACACACACACACAAAGATACGCCACCAATTTATATAAGGTAGGATGCTTCCTAAGGAATATCTGCTAGCTTGCCTAGCATTTTTGAGTGAATTCTCATAGAAAGACCCTGCATACATTACTACAAACCATCGTCAGCGCTCCCTTAAAATTCGTGAAACGTGTGTATTTTCCAGAAAATCTTCGCTTTGACAAATTTAAGCCCATTCCCAAATGGTCTCTGCTAGCGTGCCCGGGCCTAGTAATTACTTACTCCTGATTTTCCCAAGCAATCCCTGCCATCCTGCGCCAATTCCGAATGAAATATTAGTGATGTGCCCCACAACATCGCATTAATGCCAGCAAATTCAGCAGCTTTTTAAAAAATGGTGAAACATCCTCGTTTTATCAAATTTATTTTTTTTTCTTAAATGGTCTCTGCTAGCTTGCCGGCCTCCAATCCGGAAATTCCCAAAGAAACGCTGCTAGCTACCCCGGTGGCTAGAAGATTTGAGAAATTCGGAAGAGAAACGTATAGCAGGTGGATTATCGAAACACGACCAATTCGTACCCCTAGAAATTCCGAAACATCTGCTTTTTGCCATGGGCTTCATTTTCTCCATCTGAAACTACAATTCCGCACAGAATCACTGCTGGCTTGCCCGAGAGAAATATTAATCTGGGAAAAAAGCTGAAAATTAGCTAGTAAAATACCCCAAATTTCGCAGAATCAGCGAAACATCAAAATTCATCAGATAATTGTTTTGGGATAATGCGATGAAAGTTTTATATCATGCTCAAATGGCCTTCGCTAGCTTGCCCGGGTCTAATTACTCTAAATCCTCCCAAATAATCGCGGCTAGCCTGCCCCAGTTCCTGATCAAATAACAAAACCAAAAAAAGCGACAAATATTAATGCCGGCAAATTTTTCTACGCTTTGAAACAAGTTGAATCATGCGATTTTAAGAAGAAAATTTTTTTATTTCGGAAAGAATCCCTGCTAGCGAATTGGTATTATAATGTCGAAAATCATAATGTTGAAATTTCATAATGTCGAAAATTCATAATGTCGAAATTTACATAGGCTAATATTACCGGTGAAACCGCAAAAGCCTAGCCAAAAAAAATTTTCCACATCGTATTTTTTTATCTTATTTCACGACAACATTTTTTTGCCTAGAATTCGGGGACTTTACCGGGAATTTTAGCTTAGGTAAATTTCGACATTCAGACATTTCGACATTTTGAGTTTCGACATTTTGAAAATAAGCCCCTGCTAGCTACCTGGTCGTTAGAGGAATTTGTACATTAAAGGAAGTCAAGGCGACAGAACCCTTGTAGCCTTGTTAAATTCCGCCCAATCGGTTCCCATAAAATTTCTAAAACACTCATTTTTCCTATCTTTTGGTATGTCGATTCGCAGAAGCAAATGGTCTCTGCTAGCCTGCCCAGCCCTTAAAGATCAATTCCAAGGTTTCCTAAAGAATCTCTGCTGGTTTGCCTAGCTTTTTGGCTGAACTATTCAATACCCTTTCCGTCCGTAAATTAGCACAAGTCATCGCCGTTACCAACTTAAAATTCGTGAAACATCCATATTTTTCGTAAAATTGTTCCCTGCCAGCCTACCCTTGTAGAAAGCTCTCAAATTGACTTTCTTTAGAACCCCTACATTTTCAAAAAAATCATTTTTTTTAATGAAAAGCATTCAGTGTTTAGGAATTTCGAGGTTTTTCGCAAACTTTTCCGCCTCAATACTTATTGTTTTTATTTTATTTCTTTTGTGTCGTTTTACTGTCTGCCACTTCGCTGACTCAGCAAAACAACTGCGAGAAACAGTCGAAAAACAAAAGGCCGACTCGAAAAATACAAAACCCCGCTTTTCCACCCCTCCCCAAAATCGTCAATTTCCCCTCAAAAATGACAATTACCGCCCGGCCAATATTTTCCATTTTCTTCGTCTTTCTACTCGGTTTTTCGGCCGCCCAAACGACCGAATCGACGCCCAGGACCACCACTGTGGACGAGGAGGTAGAGGGTGGGTAGGCAATTGGTTGTTGTTGGCCTGCCCAAGATTTAAAATTACAAAATAATTGCTGTGGTTTGTTGGCTGGCTGCCAGTTTAGCGATCCCTACAAAAATTAGGGTCCTAGCTACAAGCTACAAGAAATTAGACGCACTCGAAAATTTGGGAAAATCCGATTTTTCCGTTTTTCCGGTAGATTCCTGTTGACATTTGGGGGTACTGTAGATGATTGTTATGATCTATTCTGTAGAGGAGAATGAGTTCTATCACATCCCAACACTATCATCTACCGTATCCCTATATCTAGCCATTTAAAGGGGGCAAGAACACACGGAAAATCGCGATCTTGGAACTTTTCCGTTCAGTTCTTATGACGTTTGGGGTAGTGTAACTCTTGTAGATGTCATTTTTCGTTAGTCTGGTTGCCAGTTTAGCAATTACTATAAAAAATTGGTTAAATTTTGCGAAAAGCAAAAGTTTGCGCCGCGGACGGGGTTTGAACCCGGGTTGCGAGTCTAATAGGTTTTCTGTAGTCTGTAGCCTGGATTTACATTTTGTACTACGTAGTTTGCATGTCAGTTTAGTGATTGCCGCTAAGAAATTCCGATTCCTAAAAGATCTCTGCTCGTTACCCTCTAAATTTCAGTGAGCCACCACGTGTTCTGCCCCCAGAGCTACGGTCTTCTCGATCCACTCGACGCCCTGCGCTACGCCTCGACGCGCAATTGCAGCATCGGGCTGCCCAAATGGCCTTGTAAACTAACTAATTAATTACGAAACTATCGTTTAAAAAAATAAGAAACGCTGAAAATCTGAAGTTTTAGATTTTTTTATGAAAATTTTTTTTTTGTTTTTTTAGTGCCACAAAATTGCTTTTTTTTGTTGTCGACTACGGTCAAAAACTTACGCACTCGATCGATTTCAAACTTTTTTAGTGAATTAATTTTCAGCCTATATTCCGGTCGAAAATCAACGGCGCCAGGTGCTTGAAGCGCTCGTCGGCGAAGAGAAGATCCATTACTGTAGGGAAATAATTTCTTGTTTGTATTTTGTAGTCGGCATGTCAGTTTAGCCATTCCCGAAAGAATTAGGTTTCTAGCACAAACTACAAAAAGTTCGCCCATTCGGACATTTGGGAAAAACGATTTTCCGAAAGCTTCCAAATCACGCCTAGGGTACTGTAGAAAGGTGTGCACTTTTGTATTTTGTAGTTTAGCTGTCAGTTTAGCATTTTCCATCTAGAAATCCACCAAATTTTCAAAAAGCAAAAAGTTAGCCGGGGGCGGGAGTCGAACCCGGGTCGTTGGCCTGGTAGCTTTTTGCAGTTTGTAGCTCAAAAACAAAAGTTGTAGTCTGTAGTCTGGCGTCCATTTGATAGATTCCAATAAAGAAATTCACAAAATTTTCAAAAGGAAAAAGTTTGCCGCGGCCGGGAGTCGAACCCGGGTCGCTGGCCTAGTAGATTTGCTGTAGTCTGTAGCCTTGCCCTAACGGGTGTAGTTTGTAGCCTGCCTGCCAGTTTAGTCATTCCCGTCAAGAAATCCATTCCAGACTGCCCGTTTCGCACCTTCTTCTGCGACGGCGTCTGGGTGAACGGCTCCAAGATGGCGAACGCGACGGCGATGGGCTGCTACAATTTCAAGACGGTCGGCATGGTCACCAATCGGACACTGAGCACCTGTCATTGTGGTTTGTCGTCTGTATCTGTTGTCACTGTCCCTTTAGAGCCGCAGGAGGGAAAGGAGCCGTTGCTTGTCGAACCCGTTCATCCTAGCCTCTCCGGCGCTGCCCTCGTTTATAAAAAGGTGTTGAAAGGATAAACTGGCTGCCAGGCCAGAGACCACAACTCGCAAAAATAGGCTACAGACTACAAAAAACGCTACTTGGTGTCGGATTCGGGTTCGATTCCCGTCCGGGGCGTTGCTTTTTGCTTTTTGAAAATCTAACTTATTTATCGATCGTAATATCTTAACTGACACCTAAGCCATCCAAAAAGCACCGTAAATTCTTTACAGTACCTCTAGACGTCAATTGGGTCGATTCGGAAAGGCGTCAGAATCGCGATTTTTACCATGTTCCTTCCCCTTTAAATGGCTAGATCTAGGGATAGGGTAGCTGATAGTGTTGGGATGTGATAGAACTCATTCTCCTCTTTCGAATAGATCATAACAATCATCTACAGTACCCCCAAATGTCCACAGGAATTTAACGGAAAATCGGGAAAAATTGGATTCTGGCCAAATTTTCGAAGGGGTCTAACTTTTGGTAGATAGTAGCTAGAACACTAATTTTTTTGACAATAGCTAATCTGGGATCCAAATAACAGATTACAACAGTTTTCATAACCTTGAAAAGATATTCTAATCTAATCGATCACGCCAGCTTTTCGTTGCAGGACTTCGCGACGTGCGGGTGGAAGATCCAGCTGCGCCAAGAAGATCTACTGGTAAATTGCTCTGACAATTATAGATTAGGAATTATCTATTTCCATCGATCGATAGAAATCGTAATTTTTCTAGTCGGCAACCGAAGCCGAAGCGGCCCGCCACGGCACCATGAAGTAATCATTCTGCAATTTTGCCGTCATCATTCGATTCGGAAAAATTTGTATTTTGTAGTCTGTCTGTCAGTTTAGTCATTCCTACAAAAAAATTAGAACTCTAGCCACAAACTACAAAAAAATAGACTAATTCGAAAATTTACCAAAAATTCGACTTTCTGTAGTCTGTAGCCTAGTTATCCAGAAGTATAACCTTTATCTAATTGTTGTAATTTTTAGCCTTACAACCAGTTTAGCAATTTCTCAAAGAATTAGATACAAACTACAAAAAGCTAGACCCATTCGAACATTTAGCGAAAATCCAATTTTTCCCATTTTCCGTTAGATTCCTGTTGACATTTGGGGGTCCTGTAGATGATTGTTATGATCTATTCGAAAGAGGAGAATGAGTTCTATCACATCCCAACACTATCATCTACCGTATCCCTCTATCTAGCCACTTAAAGGGGGCAGAACACCCCGAAAATCGCCATTTTGGTAGATTTCCGAATTGGTCCTATTGACATCTAGGGGGTAGTGTAGTAGCATTTTGGCATTGTAGTTGGTAGTCTGGATGTCAGTTTAGCAATTGCCATAAGTAATTGGAAAAATTTTCAAAAAGCAAAAAGTTAGCTCGAGCCGGGATTCGAACCCGGGTCGTTCGCCTAGTGCATGTTTTGTAGTTTGTAGCCTGCAAGTAAAAGTTGTAGTCTGTAGTCTGGATGCCAGGTTAACCAATTTCGACGAGACATCAGCATTTTCAGCTTTCAAATGGTAGGAAAGGTGACGTTCTGGTGATCCACGGAACCGGAAGCTACTCTCGACGACCCGATGCCCCTCGAATTCCACAAGAATCTCTGCAACATCGCCTCTTAAGCCCCGCCCGCTTTTTTTCTGGCAACGCCTCCTTTTGTCGTTAAAATGGAGAAATGTTCTATACTCGCAATAAATACGTTGCTCGACTCGCAGAATTGATGACACTATAATCGAAAAAGAATTTTTTAAATTGTAGTTTCTATGAAAGATTTTTGTTTTTCTTGTCGACTATGAATTTTGGAAAATATGGCCATTTTGGAATTTTCTATTTTGAAACACCCATATACCGAATTGCCACTTTGCCAACTGACCGAACGTGAAACCGTGGTAAAACATGTTTTTGGAAATGAAATTTATTCGCAAAATTTGACTTTTTGCAACTCTCTGGGATCTCCTGTTCAGATCCAGGAAAAAGAAATGTTTCGGGGAAAATATTGTTTAGTGCGATTTTTGAGGAAGCAATGCACAATCCAATCCAATGCCTTTGTGTTTATCTCCTAAAAAAACCTCTCCTGGCCTTTCCAATAAAAAAAGCAAAAATACAGGGTGTCCCAAAAAAAGTACCCCCCTCTAGCAGCGCGCAGTCGTGTCCGATTTTCAGCGTTTAGATATCTATCGAAAGCTCTCGAAAAGGCGAGAAAACAAGAACGGTTCATTTTCTTTATTATGTATTTTTATTAGCAAATTTTACGTCCAAAAACCCTGAAAACCGATGATTTATGCAAGATTTGCATGCTAATTGCGAAATTCCTGTCGAAAAATTACCTGCTGTTTTAGAAAAACGTTAAATCCCGATGGAATGAGCTTAAATTTTAAGAAACGAAACCCGCTTGTTTTCTCGCCTTTTCGAGAGCTTTCGTATGGTGTAAAAATCAGCCCGATCCGAGCTTCCTCTGCGCCGCTAGAGGGGGGTACTTCTTTTTGGGACACCCTGTAGATGGAAGAAATAAGCTGCCAGAGCGTAGTTTTATTGTCAATACTTCCGGTTCGGAGACGGGTCCCAGAAAAATAAATGTTTCGCAAAAAATACTGGAACCAGTCGATTTTTGGCACGGCAATACGCAGGTGCTGGAATGATTAGTATTCACAAATGATCTCTGCTAGCCTGCCCATCATCTAATCTGGCAGCCAGTCAATCCATTTTCATTTCCGGAAAAAATCCTATCCTATAAGCGAGAAAAGTATGTTTGTTTTCTGTAATGACGATTTCTCGGCCGTCAGGCCGAATTTCGCGCTGATTTTTGGCATGGAGGCGGAGAAATGCATTTGCCAAACACGCATTTTTTTGTTTTCCGAAATTCTTTGATTTAACAATTTTACAAGCAAAATAGTAAAAATCCTTAACAAAATTACGATGCCGTGGTGTTCGGGGCATAACTCGATTCGCATTTGGAATTTCGGGCTGAAATTTGGACCAGTTATGTATTCGATCGTGGGGATCACGCGCATCTTATTATCTTTGCAAATTTTCTGCAGATTCAGACTCAAAAACTTAATTTTGTAAAGTGACCCAGAAGGCTTCCTCCCGGGGCATTGGGTCGCCTTTCTGTGCCTCCCGGCCCCTATTTCCCCGGAACAGAAGAGAGCTTTCCCGCCGCCTGTTCCCATCTACCCCGTGGTGTAGTGGATTTACGGCCGGCCTACCACGCCTTAGTCGTGGGTTCGGATCCTGAGCAAGTCCAACTTTTGCTTTTTGGTAGTTAGCAACTAACCATATTTCTAGGCTCTCGGTGTGCGAGGTTTAGGCCTGGCCCTCGCTCTAGCACCGCAGGCCTAAGAAAAGGCCCTTGACCCAGGCCTCGCGCCGCAGACAAATCCCGGAGAAAAACCAGTAACTAGCGCCGCGAGGCTCAAAGGTTACGGAACGCTGGCTCTAGCGCCGCAGGCCAAAGAATGGCGCCATTACTCAGGTTCTTGCGCCGCAGGCTAAAAGAAGAAGGTATTCAAATTCATGATTCCTGGACGGGGTCCAGTGGAAAATGGCCGCGAAGCGGTCTTTTTCCACTGGTAATTAAAATGTTTCAAAAATTTTAAGCATAATTTGCCGATACGGATAGATATAGTTTCAATCACGATAATTGGTTATATCATTTTTTCGGCTTGTTGTTTTATTCATTTTCCCCAATAAACGCTGCTAGCTGGCTTTATATGCCTTTCTGTAATGATCTCGGCTAGCCAGCCCTCTCCTCGAAGATCCCGAAATTCCATAGGAACCTCTGCTAGCCTGCCATAGGCCTGAAAAAAGCAAAAATAACTCGAAGAAATAAGCTGCAGCGCAGAGTTTTGTTGATCCGGCGGACTTCCGGTTCGGGCCAACAGCCAGGAACAATAAAAGTTTTGGGAAAATCTAGTAAACGCTCGATTTTTGGGACAGCAATGCGTCCCCCACTTGCTGTAAATTAATGTATGGGTAATCTCAAATGATCCCTGCTAGACTGTCCACCATCTAAACTGACAGCCAGTCAATCCATTTTCACATTCGAAAGAAATAATGCGTGTTTCAAAAAAAGCTAGGGCTGCTGTCAATGCACAACAATAGAAATATAATGTTTCGTTTTGAATAAACCAAAATATTTTCTCTGGTCGTTTAATTGGCAGTAATAGCAGATTTCCTACCGATTTATTCACCCCCGGTTTGGCGTTTCTCTAATGATCTCTGCCAGCCTGCCCTCATAGAGGGGCCCCGGAAATTCCCTAAGAATCTCTGCTACGGATGCAAAAATAAAAATAAATGTTCCTAAAAAATAAATTATTCGAGCGATTCCTAAAATTGCAATAGTTTCATATTTTGGTGGAGATTTCCTAAAAAATCTCTGCTGGGCGGCTAGGCGTCTCAAGAAAGCAGGGAAACACGTAGCAAAATCAATGTTTTGAAAAACGGCATAATTCGCGCCATTTCGAAAACTGCAATGATGTCGGGGGTTTTATGTGAATCGCTAGAGATCTCTGCTAGCCTGCCCCAGTCTGAAAAATTAGGATTCCGTCGACAATCTCTGCTCGCCGGCCGTGCGCTTCCCAAGAAAAACCCGCTTCAAACCAATGTTGTAAAAAATGCCATGATTTGGCGTGACTCTAAGGCCTGAATCGCAATTCTGCTCTTGCTTCTTCTGTCAAAATGTTAATAAACTAAAATGAAGCTTTAATCAGCTTTTAATGCAAAGTCGGCTGTAAAAAATGATGTTAAAAAAATTTTAAAAACGAGAGTAAAATATTGTGTTTCAAAAAATCAAAGCTCTCAGTTGGAAATGGCGGAAATTAATTGCCATAACGTGCTCGTTCTATCCATGTTATTTTTCGTTGTCTTCTAACGGTATCTGCTAGCCTGCCCACATCCAGATGCATCAAATTTCCTCAAAAATCCCTGCCAGCCCGCCTCCGTTTAGAAAAACAAACAAAAAAAAGAATGTTTTTGAAAAACGCAATTTTCGACGGACCTGGAAAATTGCAATACTGCGATGCCCCGTATAAGATTTGTAGCTTTCAAAAATTTATTTGACGATTGTGACGTTTCTTCAATTTTCTGCTAAATCAACCAAGCCCAATAATTTAATTTAATTATTATTTTAATTATTACATTATATATGTTATTTAGATTAATTTAATCAATTTAATTAAAAAATCCAGGGCGGTAATAATGCTTCTAATCGACCAAAAGCCTCACAATATTATGTTTCAAAAAATCAAAGGTACCGCTTCGAAGTGGTGGAATTATTAACGACATCTTCATTCGTTTCAGGTTATTTTATTTGTTTTTTTATTAATCATTATTTTTAAGCTCCAAAAATGTAAATAAATCAAAATGAAGCTTTAATCATCTCTTAATGTGAAGCCGGCGGTAAAAACTGGTGTTGAATATTGTAAAAATGAGAATAAAAATATTGTGTTTCAAAAAATTAAGAATATCAGTTGGTGGTCGCGGCATTAATTATCATGTCGGCGCTGGCTTGTCTCTTCTAACGGTATCTGCTAGCCTGCCCACATCCAGATGTTTCAAATTTCCTGGAAAATCTCTGCCAGCCCGCGAATCCAAAAACTCACCAAAAAAAGAGTGTTGTGAAGGAAACTGCAATAACTTGATTTTCTCATTTTCCTAAAAAATCGCTGCTCGGCATTTCGTGAAGGATTTCTGTTAGCCTGCCCCAGGTTCCATAAAAAAAAACGTGGAAAGTTGAATGTTTTGAAAAAGTTTATGAGAAGTAGCTGGAAATCCGGCATAATTTGCCCCCTTTCCATGTCTTCCTCAATAATCTCTGCTAGCCTGCATTTATTTTTAAGCCGCAAAAATGTTAATAAATTAAACCCCGGTTTTAATCAAGTTTTTAATTTAGAGCCGGTGCGAAAAAATGATTTTCGATATTTTTAAAATGAGAAAAATATGATGTGTTTCACAAAATCGAAGATATCAGTTGGAGGCGGCGGAAATTAATAGGCATATGTTGTAGAAGAAATTTGGAATGACCTAAAGAATCTCTTCTAGCCTACCAATATTTTTTACTAAAATCCACCGCAAATCAATGTTTCTAAAAAGAAATGGTTTTCGGATGAAAAAGAAATTTTAATTTCATCACTTCAGCGTAACTCTCTTACTGCATTGCCGATTCTCAGCCAGTTTCAATAATGCAAATTTTGAAACAATTTTAAATTTAAACTCTTTAATTATTTTTAGCTCTTTAAACCGTTTCAAATTTTTAATTTCTAATTTATTTTCCGTATTATTTGATTTACTATTATTTATATCATAGTATTTTCTTATATTTTATGGCCTACTGCTACCGCTATTGTCGATCTTCCACCATTTTTTCAATAATATAAATCTTGAAACATTTTTTATCGACCATTGAGAAGGTTTGTGGCGAACTAGCAAAGACGATTTGCCAATTTTAAAGGACCATTGAAGCCGGAATTTCGTGGCGTAACTGATTGCGATGAGCGAGAGATTGAGATGCGGATGTCGTCTTTCCTTCCTAAATAATCTCTGCTATACTGCCCCATTTTGAAGCGCCAAAAATATCCATAAATTAAAATGAAGATCCGATGAAAATAACACTAAGAATTAATAAGATATTTTGAAAAAAAATAAAGATTGATTTTTGTGTTTCAAAAAAATTAAAGGCGTCAGCTGGAAACCGGAAATTTAATACACATTTGTAAGTCTCTTTCAGCTAGGCAATTTATATTTTTCCTCTAATGATCTCTGCTAGCCTGCCTTTATTCAGGAGTTTGGCATTCCACAAAGAATCCCTGCTTGCCTGCCCCGTTTTATAAGAAAAATCCACGAAAAAAAACGCACAAAAATACATGTTTTAAAAAAGTGCATTTTAGCCGGACCTCCAAAAGTACAATAAATGTAAGGAACAGCCAAGCTTTCCAAATTCCGCTGGTTTTCCCAAAGCCGCCAAAAATTACAAATTGTACTGAAAAATAAATGATTTTCTTTCAATTCAATTCTTTCAATTCAAGAATTTCAATACTTTCTTTCTTTTAGCCTGCGGCGCAAGAACCTGGGTCAAGGAGCCATTCTTTGGCCTGCGGCGACAGAGCCAGCGTTGCGCTAGAATCTTTGAGTCTGCGGCGCTAGCTACCGATTTTTCTATGGGGGCTTAGCCTGCGGCGCTAGAGCGCGAGTCAAGGAACTTGTCTTTGGCCTGCGGCGCGAGAGCCTGGAACAGTACCTTTTCTTTGGTCTGCGGCGCTAGAGCGAGCATCAGGCCTAAGCCTCGCATACCGAGAGCCTAGAAATATGTTTTGTTGCTGAACTACCAAAAAGCAAAAAGGTAAATTAGCCCAGGATCCGAACTCCCGACCCTTCGCTTGCCAGACCGAGCTCTAATCCGCTACACCATGGTGGAAGACGGGGGCAGGCGGCGGGAAAGGCCTCTTGTGTCCGGGGAGAGGCGAGGGGGGACTAAATGAAGAAACATCGAAGCTTTCCAAATTCCGCTGCTTTTCCCAAAGCCGCCAAAAATTAAAAATTGTACTGAAAAATAAATGATTTTATTGGTGTTTCAGCCTGTCCTAAAGGATCTCTGCTCGCTTGCTCTGATTTTAAGGCGGCAAGAATATTAACAAACTTAAATGAAGTTTCTTTATCCTTTTTAATTTACGGCGCTAAAACATCAATACCCTTTTTAATTCCTTTAATAATTCGGTTTAATGCTTTTAAATTGGGCTTAATCAATTTTAATTTTTAATCATAGCTTTCTTATTATTTAATTTACTATTATTTATACTATACTATTTTTTTGTTTTTTTTCTATGGTTCTTGATACTGAGATATTGATATTGTCGGGTTTCGACCTTTTTTTTATAATAAAAATTTTGAAACACTTTTTTGTTGACTAAAAACAAGAATTTTTGCAACGTTTGTGGCAAGGTAGCAGCGCGATTTGTGGATGTTAAAGGACCGCTGAAGCTTCATGTTCATAGCGTCAATGATTGGCATTTCACCCCAGTTTTACGCCAGATTTTTTTTACAAAATGCTCGAACTTTACAAATTAACCTTCAATTTTCTATTGTCGAGTTTCAACCATTTTTTTGTAATAAAAATTTTGAAGACTTGTTCGCCACAACCACAGTTTTTTTACAACGTTTGTGGCAGGCTAGCAGCGCGATTTGTGGATTTTAAAGGAACACTGAAGCCTCGCTCTGATAGCGTAACTGGTTGAACTTCCAACCCAGTTTTAACGCATATATTATTTTTTCATAATTTTTATTTCTATAGCATCTGAGTCGTTCACAGGGCGCGGGGATCATGATTGGTAAAAAATACAGTAGAAAAATACAAAAAAGACGAAACAAAAAAAAAATCGATATTCGCATCGTAAAGCCAAAAAAACGCAAAAAAATCGCAGTGACAATTTTGTTAGAAAACACTGGAAAAGACGGAAAGTAAGGCAGTTTAAATATAGAAAACAAAAAACTACAAGAATCGAAAAAAAACAAAAAAAGCAAAAAAAAATCGAAAATTTGGGGCGTAAAAAGTCGAACCCGGTGGTTTTGGTTTAGAATGGAGAGGGACGGGAGAAAAAAGAGACGCAGAGAAAAATAGAAAAACGCACATTCATGGCGTGGATACGGTAGTGGATTTTTGGGAATTAAAAAAATGTGAATTGCTTTTTACTATTGCTAACTATTGCTTGCTGAACCATTGCCAAAACTTAATTTTTCCTTTTTTTAAAAATTTCTGAAACATTTGATTTTTCAATCCCCAAAAATTTTGCGATAATCTATACAGAAAAAACAAAACACAGATGATCGTTCGGAAAAACAAAAAAAAATGTTACAAAAACATGAAAAAACTGAGAAAATCGTCAGAATCACAAAATTCACAAAATTCGATCGATCGATAGGAAAATAACCGAGAAAAGTCGATTAAAAATCGGCAAAGAGTCGATTTTAAAGGGACACGCAAGGCAACTGGAGGCCAGTTAATGAATTACGCCATCTTACTCGCGAACCGGTTACGCGATTTTACGACACGAAATTCGCCAGTTTCGAAAATCGATTACGTCATAGATTCAGCAAAAACTTGCTTTTTTTTTCTAATCGATTACGCCGCCAAATTCAGCCTTGCGGGGACCTTTAACGGTTTTTAAAGGGACGGGCAACACTCGCTGAGATCACTCGTTTTGTGTGTGGAAGAGAGATGGGAGAAGAGAGAAGATAAAGTGGGCTTCACTGGGGGAAGAAACGCGGGTTCAACTTTTCGCCCTGAAAAAGGGGCGTGGCCTCCCCGGAAAAGGGGGCGTGGCTTCGGCAAAACGACTAGGCTATACGGCTAACACGGCACAAATTGTTGCAAAAATCCATTCAAAACCATTTTTAATGGATTTAAACGATTTAAATCGTTCAGAAATGAGCGTCGTAGTTTGTACGTTGCTCGGCGTTTGTTTGTCGATCGAATTTTTTTCGTAGTTCGTAGTTTTCCTCACACCAGAATCTTCACTGCCCGGCATTCGCACTTTTTCACCTGGAAATGGGTGTAGTTTGTGGCCTGAATGCCAGTTTAGCTAATCTAAGCAAAATCGGACTGAAGTGACTGTCCCCGCCAGGAATCGAACCCGGGTCCTCCGCCTGGTAACTTTTCTGTAGCCTTGCCTATTGCTTCTCGATTGTAGTCTGTAGTCTGGCTGGCAGTTTAGGAACTACTATCAAAAAATTAGTTGAACTTTCAAAAAGCAAAAAGTTAGCCCCCGCCGGGGGTCGAACCAGGGTCGCGCGCTTGGTGGTTTTTCTGTAGTCTCTAGCCTGGATTTCAAGGTTGTAGCCTGTAGTCTGTATGCCAGTTTAGCCCTTCCCGTAAAAATCCGGTTTAAAAAGTCAGATTGAACTTACCATAACAATATCCTGTGTCTGCTGCGGGGGGTTCATCAGTGGGCAGTCGAGGGTTACGGTAATCGTCTCCATATCTTTCGGCACACAGGCCGCACACGTTTGGAAGGAGGCCTAAAAAAATCGAGATAGTTTTTTATTAGTGCAGTTTCAGTTGTCACGCTCCCTTTAAAACGCAAAAAACATTCGATTACGCCATGAAATCGTCCAAATATAGAAATCTCGATTTTTTTTCGATTTCTTCAGGCTATCTGCCAGCCAGTAAGAGTATTCTGAGCATTTTACCACGAATTAGTGGAGGTTTAACCGATTACGACACGAAAATGCAGACCTTGAATCGGTGGGCCCGCAACCGAGGGATGTAGAAGGATGTACAGGTGCCGTGGCAGAATCTGAAACAGGTTTTTGTTAGGAATCGCTAAACTGGCAGACAGACTACAAAATACAATTTTATAGTCAGGCTACAGAGTACAAAAGCGCTTCAAATCCACCTCCCAACAACCACTTTCGGCAGACAGCCCTGCATTTTGACGCGTTGCTTGTACACTTGCGTGTGGCAGTTTGGCGTCTAAAATATTTAAATAATATATATAAATACAATTAAAAATTAATTAATATGGGTATTTAAAAGGGCGTTGTTCTACAAAATTAGATTTGCAAAACATTTGAGTTTTTTATAAATTTTTGTAACATCTTTTCAAAAAACCAAAATTGAGTTGTCCTTAAAGATCGTATAATAAAATTAAATAGAAAAACGCTAGACTAATCAGAAATGAAACGTTTTTACTGTCTAAAAAATCCATTTTGGAAAAATCGCACCTTTTAGCGCTTTTTAACATTTTTGGAAAAATATAGCTATTGATAGGTCGGCGTCAATGGCGGCGCAAAAAAGTCAGCACAAAAAAATAATAATAAAATATTAACCAAGCAAAAAAGAATCTGTCTCCAGCAAAATTACTGCTCGAAAAACTTTGCTTTTTTTAAAAAATTTTGCAACATTTTTTTCGCAAGAATTTCCATGAAGTGGAGAAATGCAAGACGAAACAAGGAAACAGACAAACTAAGTAAGAAGAAAAAGTACCATAAAAAGTATTATGGACAAATTACCACGTTACAAAATTTCGAGTTGTTTAGAAAATGATGCAACATTTTTTAACCAGTGGATAGAAATAAATCAGAATTAAAAAATAACTAGCGTTGACAAAATAAATTGGATTTTTAAGCCATTTTTGTGACATTCATTTGGCTAAAATTGCCATAAAAGTCTAGCAATATAAGAAGAGGGATTAATTCCCAGCCTAAAGTTCGGATTTTCAGAATTTTTTGAAACATTTGATTTTGAGAAAAATCGTACCCGATGGATGTCGGCACTCAGCGCTTCCATCAGCGCCTGGCTGCGGCCGTTCGGCTTGGTTGCTAAAATGGAAAATATTAAAATGAAGATTATAAAAAATCTTGAACCAATTACACGATATAATTCTGCCTTCATTGGCCCTTTAAAAACCGAAAAACGAATTTTGCGCCAATTTTGTAAAGCTGTGTTTCAAAAAATTTCCAGGATGACGCGGATTAAAATACAGCAATTCGTTTTCTCTAAGGGCACGTGGCCAAATAATCCCCGCTGGCCTGCCCTTTTTCCACTCAATTACGCCATATAATTTGCCCTTAGTGGCCCTTTAAAATGTCCAAAATAGTGTCGGCTAGCCTGCCGACGAGAAGTTTAAAAAATTGAAAAACCCGATTTTCTGTAAAAATTATGTTTCAAAGTTTGTCGTCGCAGACGTTAACTCGGATTGATGATTAAATGCAGTCTGAGGTTTTCCCAAATAATCTCTGCTAGCTCGCCCGAAATTTTTAATCAATCAAGTCATGTCATTTTGTCTGCACTAGCCCCTTAAGGGCTCCTCAATGATCTCTGCTAGCCTGCCTACTAAAATGTTCAAAAGTTTAGGAGATTAAAGGTCCCAGAAAAAAAAATGTTTCAAAAATGTCCTGGGTGGTGCCATTTTGGTTCTGGCAATCAGGTGTTGCCATCGGCCGAAGGATCTTGCCAAATAATCCCTGCCGCCCTGCCACTAGTTTATAAAGAATCAATTAGGCAATATAATTATGATTCCAGTGGCCCTTGCAAAAATTTCCCAAATGATCCTTGCTAGCTGCAGGACGTTTGAAAAATGGAGGAACTCATATTTTCTTCTGAGGAAAACAAGGTTTGAGAAATTTTTTGTGTTGCCAACCGGTTTAATTTGATAATTTCTTACAGTTTTCGCACATCCAACTCCTCTTCTAAAATCGTCACGATTTAACACTGCCTTCAGTGATCTTTAAAATTTTCCAAATGATCCCTGCTAGTTGCTGGGCGTTTGCAAAAACCAGAAACGTTCGCAGTTTTTCTCGCTAAAGCAATGTTTCAAGTTTGGTGTAGATGACGCTGACCCGGACTTATTTATTTCGATACTGTTTTTATTTCCCCAAATAATCGCTGCTAGCTTGGCCTACATTTTTAATTGATTACTCAATATAATTCTGCCTTCGGTGGCCCTTTAAAATGGCCTAAATGATCTCTGCTAGCCCGCCTCCACAATCCTAGAAATCTTAAAAAAATGTTTCAACGTGTGTTATAGATAGCATTCAATAGAGTAGCAATTCCCAAAGTTGGTCAAAATGTAAATTCCAAGTTCAGTGGTCCTTTAAAATAGCCTAAATAATCTCTACTAGCCTGCCCACTGAGATTGATAAAAAAACCAAGAATATTCTCGTTTCTAGAAAAGAATGTTCGAACAACTGAGCTAGGTGGCGCCGTTTTTGGTTCTGGCAATACCTCGTCGGCGACCGGCTGGAACATCTTCCCAAATAATCTCTCTTGCCGCTGTCGAATGAATTACGCGATGTTATTGTGCCTTAAACAGCCCTTTAAATTTCCTAAATGGCCTCGGCTAGTTACAGGACGTTTGAAAAACCCCTTTTTACTAAGGAAACCCATGTTTCATCGACCTGTGTGATCTCAACCGGCTTTAATTTGATAATTTCCTGCATTTTCCGAACTGTTAAAGCCGTGTCTAGAACCGACACGATTTAATTATGCCTTCAGTGGCCCTTTAAAATTTCCCAAATGTTCCCTGCTAGCCGGCCCTCTATAGTTCAAAAATCCGGAGCGCTTTTCGTGTAAAAAAATATGTTTCAAAACTTTGCCAACCTTTCGTCGTCTCGGATTTGACAATCGCATTGACATTGCAATCACATAACCCATTCCTTAATAATCTGTGATAGCCTGCCCCCCGTATTTTGAAAATCGGGCAAGGCGCTTTTATTGTAAAAAAATATGTTTCAAAACATAGCCAAACTTTCGTGGACTCGGGTTTGGCAATTTCAACTGCAAATCCCTATCCCTAATCAACACCGCTCGTTTGCCTGCCTTTTTTTAACCACTTACGCAATATAATTCTTTCATCATGGTGTTTTTAAATATTCTTAAATCATCGCCACTACCCAGTGTTTCCAAAAGCATCCAAAAAACGCTTTTGAGCAAAGAAATTATGTTTCAAAATTTGTTCTACCTGCCGCTTTCTTCATTTTACCAATAGACCATGGATAGGTCGCTCGACAATTGTTTTCTGTTTTTTTTTTCAATTAATTGACCTGTAATTCTGCGTTCACTAGTTCTTTAAAAAGTCCCAGAATTTAAAAGGGCATAAAACAGATTTTCTTTGAAAAAATAATTTTTCAACATTCTTCAACAACATTCAACAACATTCAACAACATTTTCTGTAAAAATGATGTTTCAAAGTTTGTCGTCACAGACGTTAACTCGGATTTATGATTCACTGCAGTCTTTGGTTTTCCCAAATGATCTCTGCTAGCCTGCCTACTGAAATGTTCAAAAGTTAGGAGATTAAAGGCTCTAGAAAAAAATCATGTTTCAAAAAATGCCCTGGGTGGTGCGATTTTGGTTCTGGCAATCAGGTGTTGCCAGCGGGTTTCGTCTTTCGACTTTTCGACTACGGCAGGTTGTTTTCAATTGACATGTAATTCTGCGTTCACTAGTTCTTTAAAAAATCCCAAATGCTCTCTGCCAGCCTGCTCCTTGGATCTAGAAAAAACGGATCCTTAAAACGGATTTTCTTTGAAAAAATCATTTTTCAACATTTTTGGGAGCTAGCGCGGCCCTGAATCGATCAATTGACGTTCAATTTGGCAGTAGTTGATTTCCTTCATAGCCTGTGCAAGCCTGCCCCGAAATATAATCCATTACGCTATGTATATTCCTGACTTCAGCGGCCCTTAAAAAGTTTCCTAAATGATCTCTGCTAACCTGCCAACAGTAATTTTAAATTTAAGGCAAATTTTGATGTTTCCAAAGCTGGGGTAGCCGGGTTTACAATTAATTACGCAATATAATCCTGACTTCAGTGGTCCTTGAAAAGTTTCCTAAAGAATCCCTGCTAGCCTGCCTATTGAAAATTTTGGTGGAAAAATCGGTTGAGAAACGCTGTTGCCAAAAATGTGTTTCAAAAATTCGTTTAATTCCGGGCGTGCGAAATTGAGCAATGGAGAACGCCGCAGGAGGGAAGATTAATGTTCCAAAAGGTCTTTGATTACGCAATGTAATTAGCGCCTCAGTGGTCCTTTAGCAATTTCCTAAATAACCTCTGCTTGCCTGCCTACGTGCCATTTTCAAGAAAAACCCAGACAAAATCCGCCTGCCAAAGAAGATGTTGCTAATTAAAAACTTGCGCAGTTTTAATGAATTAGGCAATAAATCATGTTGCAATGGTCCTTAAAAATTACGAAATAATCTCTGCGAGCCCGCTTTTGAGCTTGTAATAATAAAAAAATCTTTTTGGTATTAGAGGAATGTTTCAAAATTATGCATAGCTGGTGCGGACTCGGCTTTATCAATAGCAAGAGGGAGTCTCTCATTGCGAAGTAACCTCTGCTGGCTTGCCCAAGTTTCCAATGGAATATGCAGCGTAACTCTGCCTTCAATGGACCTTAAAAATTACCGAATGATGCTCTGTGGGGCGGCTACTTAACTTAAAAAAAAATCAAAAAATTCGTTATTGTTAAGAGCATGTTTCAAAATTTTGCCGGTTCATTGCCGTATTGCATCTAGCATTCCTGCCCACCCTCTTTTCGGAAAAAATCTCTGCTAGCTTGCATTTTTTCTTTAAAAAATGCTGTTTCAACGTGTCGCATATGAGACGTCGCATCGATTATAGCTACTTCAAGATGGAAAATCCTTTCCCAAACCATCTCTGCTAGTGGCCCCTCGGTTTTAATCAATTTTACAAAATAATTGTTTCTCCCACGGTCCTTTAAGGTATCCTAAATGATCCCTGCTAGCCTGCCAGCTTCCTGGAGCTTCAAAAAAATTATCCACAAAAATATTCGAAAAATAATGTTGCAAAAATTGGCCTAGCTAATGTGGCCTTGGATTTGGCAATGTCCCGCGCTTTGGTGCCGGTAAATAAACTCTGCGAGCTTGCCCCGACTTTTTAATCGATTACGCCATATAATGCTGCCTTCAACGGTCCTTTAAAAATTTTTAAATGGTGTCTGCTAGCCTGCCTACCGGAAATTGAAAAAATCTTGAGAAAAAGCATAATTTTGTAAAATTTTATTTTTGTTCCACGTTCCTTTTTTTCTGAAAAATTTCTGTTTCAACAAATTGCCAAGCTCCAAGCGGTGCGGGCTGAACAATTGGAGGACGCGTCCAGTCGGATAAAATTATTTTCCAAAGAAGTTTTTGACTATTTATTGAAATTCTTACTTCAGCAGTCCGTAAAACATCCTAAATGCCATCCGTTAGTTTAAATACTGAATTTTTTAAACTCTATAAAACCATACTTTTTAATAGATTTTACTAAGTAAATTTAAAGTAACTATATTTTCTAAAACATATTTCACTAAAAAATGGTTGTTTCAAAGTTCCAACTTTGAAGTTAACTCCGATTTATCAATCGCTATACCGCTTCTGGTTTTCCAAATAATGCCTTGCCCCGAATTTGTAAACAATTACGCTATGTAATTCTGGCTGCCGGCATTGCTTTTAAAATGTCCGAAATGCTCTCTACTAAATTCAGAACAAAAATATTATTAAAAAATGTTTAAAAATGCGGCATAGAAATTTAGGTTTTAAAACTTCACGAGACCGTCGGGCGAAATTTTTAATAGCTTACGCAATATAATTTTGACTGCAGTGGTCCTTAAAAATAGCATATTTTATTTGGCCGATCCGTTGGCCCGCTGAGTAATTGATGTTTCATGCTGTCGCATCCCAAGCGACGACTCGGATTTCTTAATTGGAACTGCGAGGGTTCATCCAAAATATTCATCGCCCAGCCCGCGCCTAGTTCCAATCGATGACGCCATATAATCCTGCCTTCACTGGCCCTTAAAAATTACCTAAACGGTCCTTGCTAGCTTGCCCACTCAAATTTTAAAAAATTCAGAAAATATTTTGTTTCTGAAAACTAGATGTTTCACAAAATCGCAAAGTTAGTGGGGACCAAATTGAACAATACTGGCCAAATATCCCTGAATAATCCTGCCTTTAGTGGCCCTTTAAAATAGCATAGATAATCTCCACTAGGGAGGCTCGGGAAAAAAATTGATGTTTCATGCTGTTGCATCCCAAGCGACGGCTCGGATTTATTAATTGAAAATGCCAGGTTCCGTCCAAATAATTCATCGCCCAACTCGCGCCTAGGTTCAATCGATGACGCCATATAATTCAGCCTTCACTACTGGCCCTTAAAAATCTCCTAAATGGTCTCTGATCGCTTGACCGCTCAAATTTTAAAAATCTAGAAAATATTTTGTTTCTGAAAAACTCATGTGTCAAAAATGCGCAAAGTTAGTGGGGACCGAAATTGAACAATAGTGCGCAAATATCCCTGAACAATCCTGCCTTTAGTGGTCCTTTAAAATAGCATAGATAATCTCCACTAGGGGGCCCGGGAAAAAAAATTGATGTTTCATGGTTTGGGATAACAAGCGACGATTCGGTCTTATTAATCGGGCCCCAGTTGCTTAGTCCAATAATTCACCGCCGACTAACGCCCAATTTTCCTCAATTACGCAGTATGATCCTGCCTTCACTGGCCCTTAAAAATTTCCTAAATGGTCCTTGCTAGCTTGCCCACTCAAATTTTAAAAAATTCAGAAATATTTTTTTGCTGCTCGCAAAGTGCCGAGCCGGGAAATTTAAACATTGCGGTTTGTCCTTCAGGTTGTACAAATTCTTGATTACGCAATGTAATTCGGGCTTCAGTTTCACCAAGGATTATCCGCCGTCTGCAGCTTCCCACTTCCTTAAAGGTCTCCACTAGCTCGCCCTCCCGATCAGCCTCGCTACCCGGGTTCGAATCCTGGCCAGGGCCTAACTTTTTGCTTTTTGAGTTTTCAGCCTAGATTTTTGTCGGAATCGCTAAACTGGCATCCAAATTACCGATTTTCACTTCCCAAATGACCCCTGCTAGCTTGCCCCTCCAAAAAGTGTTGCAAAACCCCCTCGTGGCCCCCCGATTGCGTCAAGGAAATGCCCTCCAGCTGGTGATCGCTCATTTTGACACGAGCTGATGCTCCTTTTTGATGAGTTCCTTCCGGCAGATATGAGCGAGAGAGTGGAGAGAAAAGAGAGACGCCAGAGATATAGAGAAACGCACCAGAGTGCTGCTTGATCCCCGGAAATGCCCTTGCAGAATGGGTATTTTCGGCTTTTCCGGCTTTGGCAGGCTAGCAGAGATCATTTTGGAATTGAAAATCCATTAATTGGATGTCAGTTTAGATAATGGACAAGTTAGCAGCGAGAGTTTGCCGCAAATGCAAAAAAAACCATGAAAAAATGACAATTTGACGGCGCCCGTACACGAATTTTCGGAATTTTTCTAGGGCGGGCCAACAGAGATCACTTGGGAATTGAAAATCGATTAACTGGATGTCAGTTTTGTTTATGGGCAGGTTAGCAGAGGAAATTTGCGGAAATTGGCTAGCAGAGATTCTTGGAAATTGTAAGACGCTACCTTCGAGACACTATATTTTTCAGAAAAATTGTTAAGAATAAATTTTTTGCAACATTTTTTTGTTTTTGTTTTCTCGGTTTTATAAGTGCGTGGCAGGCTAGCAGAGGTGCTTTAGAGAAACGATTGGCTGCCTGCGATTGCGAAAAATGCAAAAAAAATATGAAAG